>OY288285.1:56560372-57140372 GCA_958450335.1 Hibiscus tridactylites
ATAGACAAGATAAAGTTAAAAGAAATTTTCTGGGTCGTTAACCGAGGAGGAACCTTAACGGGTTTCGCTTCGGTTTTCCCCGTGTGGCCCACTCGGACCGGTCATCAGACCAGACCGGGACGAGGGGGTTACACTTGCTGGTATTAGAGCCTAAGGTTACCGAGACCTTGGGCAGGTAAGTGAGGTAAGTTTAAGTTTTAAAATGATATGCACGGTGTTTGCTTGCTTTGTAAGTATGATTGCTTGTATGACAAGTATGCTGATTGTTTTGTTTAAAAGTATGTTGTTTGGGAGTCCCATTGCTACTATTACATCGGAAAAGAATTTTAAGTGAGGGAAACATACTTGAGCACTTGGAAGCCTTGCCTTGCTAACCCGATCTTGTATATTTTGTTTGTTGTGGTTGTAGCTATCATTTGAGAGCGATGTCTAGGCCGAGGGTGGTTCGTCAGGAACCACGTATTGCGGCTCCTGTTGAGCTGGTGATTGGTGTGGAGGCTCACATAGAAGGGCCGGTGGCCGCGGGAGTTGGCGCTTCTCCACCACCTCCACCACCACCACCTCCTCCGCCTAGAGTTGGAGGCGAGGATGGAGCTGAAGGAGAGGGACCTCAAGGTGGCCAAGGTCCAGCCGGAATTGATATGACTCCGCTAGTGCAAGCTATAGCGGGAGCATTTCAGGCCGCAGTTGCGGGAGCTCAGGATGCAGCTCAGCCTAGGTGTGACGATGCTAGTCTACCTTTGGAGAGGCTCCGTAGCTAGGGGCCGAAGAGTTCAGAGGATCTACTCTGGAGAGGTCGGAGTTGTGGTTGGAGAAGATAGTTCGTATTTTAGCTCAGATGGGTTGTGTGGGCGCACGTAGACTGGGCTGTGTGATTTCCTTGCTTCAGGGTGATGCCTACACCTGGTGGGTCACCATTACTACTGGAGTTCCAGAGGCAGAGATTTGTTGGGATTTCTTTGAGTATGCTTTCAGAAAGAGGTACTTGGGACCGAGGTACTTAGATGAGAAGAAGCGAGAGTTTATGGCCCTTACTCAGGGAGATGCTTCAGTGACAGACTATGAGATCCGTTTTGTTCGCTTGAGTCAATACGCTCTAGAGTTGGTTCCTACTGAAGTGGAACGCTGTAACCGTTTCCGCTATGGGTTGAGCGAGGAGATCAAGAGGTACATGTTGGCTTCTGACTACTCATACTTTAATGTATTGGTCGCGAGGGCCAAGGATTTAGAGCACAGTTTGGGTTCGGCCAAATGATCTGGTGGTTCTAGTTCTGGTAAGAGCCATAACCACTTTGACAGTAGAGATGCCAAGAGGCATAGAGGTGGCGGACATCAGTTTGACCATAGACGTGGCGGTGGCCATCATGGTAGGGGCCATCAGGGCCATAGAAGAGGAGGGCGTTTGCCCGAGTGTACCCGTTGTGGGAGACAGCACACTAGTGAGTGTTGGGGGTAACTTTCATGCTTGTTGGAACTGTGGTTCGAGGGACCATTTTAGGAGAGATTGTCTGCATCAGGCGGCACAGGCACCGAACATTGCTCAGGCTCCTGCGAGAGCGAATGATTTTCAAAGAGGCCATGGGCGCGGTCGTGGCTACTTCTAGCCTAGGGCTGATGCACCTAGGGTAGATGCTCAGAGGAACCTTGCTCATGTTGTGGTAGTGCAGCCAGAAGCGGGAGGACCATCGAGAGTTTATGCTCAGAGAGAGGCCGGGAACGACACTGATGTGATAGCAGGTAATTTTGAGTTACAGTCTATGTCTTTGCTTTCTTTGGTTGATTCGGGTTCTACACATTCCTACATTTTGAGTGAGCATGCACGGAAGTTAGATATACCTGTTGAGATTTTAGATGTAGGTATGCATGTGACTAGTTCTTTTGGTGAGACAGTTTTGGTTAGACGTATGTATAGGAGATGTCCACTGAAGATTCAGGGTCTTGTGTTCTCTGTTGATATGATGGAACTTCCTTTCTATGGCTTTGATATTATTTTGGGAATGGATTGGTTAGTTGAGCACCGAGCTAGTGTGGATTTTGAGACGAAGAGAATTTCCTTGAAACTTTCTGATGACTACGAGGTAGTAGTAGTAGGCGAGAACATTAAGTTCTTGTCTAATGTGGTGTCAGCCTTAGAGGCTCATAGGTTGATGGATTCCGGATGTGGGGCTTACTTAGCTTATGTTATGAATCCGAATATGAGTGAAGCTAGACCGAAAGATATCAGAACAGTTTGTGACTTTCCGGATGTGTTTCCTGAAGAGTTGTCAGGTTTACCTCCTGACAGAGATGTTGAGTTTGTGATTGAGACTGTTTCAGGGTCTAATCCAGTTTCGATAGCTCCGTATCGTGTGGCTCCGAAAGAGATGAAAGAATTGAAGAGTTAGTTGCAAGAATTATTAGACCGTGGATTCATTAGGCCTAGTAGTTCTCCTTGGGGTGCTCCCGTGTTGTTTGTGAAAAAGAAAGATGGTAGTATGCGCATGTGTATTGACTATAGACAGTTGAATCAGTTGACTGTGAAGAACAATTATCTGTTGCCTCGTATAGATGATTTGTTTGATCAGTTGAGGGGTGCTTCAGTGTTCTCGAAGATAGATTTGAGATCCGGGTACTACCAGTTGAAGGTGAAAGAGTGTGATGTTCCGAAGACAACTTTTAAGACTAGATATGGTCACTATGAGTTTCTTGTGATGCCATTTGGGCTCACGAATGCGCCTGCAGCATTCATGGACATGATGAACAGAATTTTTAGAGACTATCTAGATCGTTTTATAGTTGTTTTCATTGATGACATACTTGTGTACTCGAAGACAGAAGAAGAGCATGATGAGCACTTGAGATTTGTTTTATAGAGATTGTTGAGCAATCAGTTGTACGCGAAACTTAGTAAATGTGATTTCTGGATTCAAGAGGTTGTATTTCTTGGCCATGTTATTTTGGCCGAAGGTATCTGTGTTGATCCATCGAAGATTGAGGCTATTGTTGAGTGGAAACAACCTAAGTCCGTGACCGAGATTAGGAATTTCCTAGGATTAGCCGGTTATTATAGGAGATTTGTTGATGGTTTCTCTAGAGTAGCTGCTCCTTTGACTAAATTGTTGCAAAAAGGAGTTAAGTTTGAATGGTCAGATGCAAGACAGAAGGCCTTTGAGAAATTGAAAGAAGCTTTGACAAATGCTCCAGTGTTAGTGCAACCTATTTCAGGTAAGGAATTTGTGATTTACAGTGATGCTTCCTACGTAGGTTTATGATGTGTTTTGATGCAAGAGAGAAGGGTTGTTGCTTATGCTTCTAGACAGTTGAAGATTCATGAGAAGAACTATCCTACTCATGATATAGAGTTAGCCGCGGTTGTGTTTGCATTGAAGATTTGGCGTCATTACTTGTATGGTGAGAAGTGTATAGTTTACACCGATCACAAGAGCTTGAAGTACTTGATGACACAGAAAGAGTTGAACTTGAGACAGAGAAGATGGCTAGAGTTGCTAAAAGATTATGATTTGACCATTGAGTACCATCCGGGTAAAGCAAATGTAGTAGCCGATGCTTTGAGTAGAAAAGTGGTCGTTGAGTTGAGAGCTATGTTTGATAGATTGAGTGTATCCGATGATGGTGGGTTGATCACTGAGTTGCAAGTGAAGCCTTATTTGATTCAGTTGATTAGAGAGAAGTAGTTGCAAGATGTGACTTTAGTTCCTCATGTTCAGGACATAGCCGAAGGAAGACCGACCGAGTATAGTTTCAGTGGTGAGAGCTTGTTCTGCTTTAGAGATAGAATTGTTGTACCAAAAGATGTTGAGTTGAGACGTCAGATTCTGAGTGAAGCACATTCGAGTCCCTTTTCTATGCATCCGGGTAGTACCAAGATGTATCGTGATTTGAAAAATGATTATTTTCTGGGTTGGTTTGAAGAAAGATATAGCCGAGTATTTGAGCCGTTGTATGGTTTGTCAGAGAGTGAAGGCAGAACATCAGGTTCCTTCAGGTTTGTTACAACCTTTGAAGATTCCGGAATGGAAATGAGAGAGGATCACCATGAATTTTGTGTCGGGGTTGCCTTTGTCTCCTTCGAAGAAGAACTCTGTTTGGGTGATTGTTGATAGGTTCACTAAGTGTGCTCACTTCTTAGCAGTGAACACTACGGATTCCTTAGACAAGTTGGCAAACTTGTACATCCGTGAGATTGTGAGACTTCATAGAGTTCCGAAGTCTATTGTGTCAGATAGGGATCCTAGATTTACTTCGAGATTCTGGGGTTGCTTGCATAGTGCTCTGGGTAGCCGTTTGCATTTCAGCACGTCTTATCATCCGCAGTCCGATGGGCAGTCAGAGCGAGTGATACAAATTATAAAGGATATGCTTCGTTGTTGTGTGATTGACTTTCAGGGTTCTTGGGAGAAGCACTTACCGTTAGTTGAGTTTGCTTACAACAATAGTTATCAGTCTAGTATTCAGATGGCTCCCTATGAGGCTTTGTATGGTAGACGATGTAGGACTCCGATTTGTTGGGCTAAAATAGGTCAGAGATTGTTACCTATGCCGGATTTGCTTAAGGGGACTACCGACAAGGTGAAGTTGATTTGTGATCGTCTGAAAGCAGCTTCCGATCGTCAGAAGTCTTATGCGGATTTTAAGAGGAAAGAGATTGAGTACTCCGTGGGTGAGTAAGTGTTTCTGAAAGTATCACCGTGAAAGAAAGTGATGAGATTTGGCTGGAAGGGCAAGTTGAGTCCGAGGTTCATTGGTCCGTTTGAGATAGTTGAGCGGATTGGGCTTGTAGCTTACCGTTTGAGGTTACCTTCTGAGTTAGAGAAGATCCATGATGTTTTTCATGTGTCTATGCTTAGGAGATATAGCTCGGATCCTTCTCATGTTATGCTCGTTGAGGAGATAGAGTTAAATCCGGATTTGTCCTATAATGAAGAGCCTGTTGAGATACTTGCTTCTGATAGCAAGGTGTTGCGTGGCAAGACCATAGAGTTGGTCAAGGTGTTCTGGAGACATAGAGGTGTGGAAGAGGCCACGTGGGAGAGGAAAACTGATATGGTTGAGCAATTTCCGTATCTGTTTCCATCAGGTAATTTCGAGGACGAAATTCCTTAAGTGGGGGAGAGTTGTAACACCCGGGTTTATGGTTAGGTGAAAATAATATTTTAATATTATTTGGGCTCGGGTTTATAAGTAAAATAATCCTTTAAGTTTTGGGTTTCAAAAATAAATATTTGAAAAGGGACCAAATTGATTAAATTGCAAATTGAAGAGTTTTTAAAGAAGAAAGAAGATAGCCATTCATTAATGGCCTTTTGGTAATTTGCCCATCTTTTAATTTAAATCCCCTTTTTCTATCATCTTTTCACTATTCACTCTCTTCCCCAAACCTCCCCAACGTGAAAATAGAGTTCTCTCCTCTCCATCACTATTCCATCAAAAAGCTCATCCATTTCAACTCATTTTTGAAAGGTAACATCGTTTTTGACTTCTCCTCAACTCCCTCTCTTTAAAAGTACCATTAGTTTTCATTTTCATTAAAGTTTTGGAAAATGGAGTTTTGAAGATTTTGATTAAAAATGGAAACTTTATGTTGTTAAACTTAATGTTTTGATGTAATATGGTTAGTTATGAAGTACATGAGTCAAATGGTACAACATATGTGAATTTTGAATGGTTTTAAGCAAATTCCCGAATTTGGGTATAAATGGGGTTTTTGAAGGGTTTTGGGTGAGTTTTGGGGGTTGTTTTTCGGTGGGAATTGATAGGCTATTGGTAGTACTATGGTTGGGGGTTGATTTGGGATCATTTGTGGGTGCAATGGGTGTTGGAAACATGGATTTTGGATGTGGTTTTGGGGCTGCTCGAGTTTGCTAAAAATGGGGTTTGTTCATGGCTTGCAACATTGCAAATTGTACTTGAATTGTGTTCAGGGTTGGTCTTTTGATGTTGGGCTGATTTGAGATTTTTTGAATTGTGATTGAGGTTGTTTAGAAGCGGGAACTTGTGTTGGTGAAACATCGAGAGGAAATTCGGAAACATGAGGGTGGTTGCTTGCTTGGCTTGGAGCTTGGAAGCTTAGGTGAGTGGTTAAACATTTTACGTGGTTTTTAAATGGTTGGTTCGAGTATGTGGAATAGGTTGGGCTTGGTAGACCCACCTAGAGTTAGGATTAGGGTGGTAGCCTAATCCTAAACTTGATCTAGAGCCATTGGATGAACTTATATTTGGATGTTTATGTCTCGTATGAATTGTGATATGATAGCTTATGTATAATGTGTTATACATGTGAGATGAGGCCTGATTTGTAATGCTTATGGCATGCATGGTAAGAGTTCATGATTGTGATCATGGTGAGTACGTGCTAAACACGGAATTGATTGAAATGAATAATGTGGAATGAGTTAAATGTTGGCACTAGTATGCTTGAGTACAAATGATCGATCATTAGGATGTTAGTGTGCAAACATGAGTCTAAATTCGCGCGTGGCCTTGGTGGCGTTGAGTCACCAAGGAGGAGTACGGGTTCACCCGGAAATTGTATTTATATTTGTCGATGATGAGTGGAATCCCATTGACGGGGCGTGAGGATGAGTGGAATCCCCTCCGCCAGATCGGTGATGAGTGTAATCCCACCGTGAGGTAAAGTGGTTGTTGGATGTGAGTTCCAACGTGTTTATCTGCGTATTCGGGTCATAGCTAGGTGCCAATATTGGTTGATATGTATATCAATGTGTTGTAGAATGTGATTTCTACTTGGATGCTTATATGTGTTTACATATGTTGTGAATTAGAGCTTGTTGAGCATGGCATGTAATTGAATATTGTCCATGCATCTTTAACTTGTGGCTCTTGAGGATTCTTGGTAATTATGCTTTTACCTTGGCTAAGATCGTGCTTGGACCCTGCATTGTTGAGGTTTGTTTTTAAAGAGCTTACCCTCACTAAGCTTTATTGCTTACGCTCTCTCTTTGTTCGACAATGCAGATCCTTAGTTCGTGGGTTGCTAGGAGCAAGAAGGGGGCCTCCAAGTGTGCTTGTGGTGCTTGTTTAGCTATCAAGTATGAACTTTTAAATTTAGATGTAATGGTCAAGCAATGGGACATGTAATCGTGTTATGATGTTTTTGGATTATGTTGTTGTTGATGTTGCTTAGGAGCATGTTAGACTCCTCATTTGTGCTTGTTATTTGGCTTGAGATGTATGCCTTGCTTGAAACCTTGTTAGTATTTTGCTATCTAGAATTGTCTAAGTGTTGGCTATGTGGATGCTTAACCCCTTTAATGATATGTATGAATGCATGACTTTTCGATGTTGTGCCTTAGTGTTTAACCTTGTTTAATGATGTTCAAGCATGCTTATATGTTGGTTTGCCTAGGGGGTTGCTGTTAAAGTGTTGTTGGAGGTTTTAGTGAAGTTTGGGACACCCTTGTGTCTTAAAACAGCTAAAACATGTCTGCAGACAGAGGCGTTTCGAAACGGGTTACCCTGTTTCGATACGGTCCCCTTTGTTTTGGCCGAGCGTTTCGAAACGTGTAGGGGTCGTTTCGGTACATTTTTGCTACTGGAATTTTGAGAAATTGACGAGATAAAAGTGTTCTGAAACGGGTCTTTGATGTTTCGAAACGGTCAAATCTCGTTGACCACGAGAATTTGACCGTTGGGGTCGTTTCGATACGGGTCACCCCTGTTTCGGAACGGTCTCCTCAGGTTGACCCTGGCCTGTTGACTAAGTCAAGGCGTATCGAAACACCCTAAGGGCGTTTCGATACAGCCTGTTGTAAAGGGTTAAAATGAGTTGTTTAAAGTGTTGTCTTGGTTGGTTGATGTTGGATTGTTTGTGTTTCCGCTGTTGTGCTTCACATAAGATTTAATCATGCCTATAGACAAGATAAAGTTAAAAGAAATTTTCTGGGTCGTTAACCGAGGAGGAACCTTAACGGGTTTCGCTTTGGTTTTCCCCGTGTGGCCCACTCGGACCGGTCATCCGACCAGACCGGGACGAGGGGGTTACAACTCCACCGATGATGAGGTATCCCACTTATGCTTCATGGCCTTCAATGAGGGGGAGGTAACTTCTAACTCATCTCGCTCAAATTCTTATTCATTTGATGATTTACAAGAAGCCTATGATGAATTGGTTTTTGAATTCAAGGCTTAATTTGCAAAAATCAAGAAATTGGTTTTAAAGTTAAAAATCGAAAATGATTTGCTTTCTAAAACCAATTTAGAGTTTAAAGCAAAAATCAAAGATTTCGAACTTAAAGTTTCAAATTTACAAGAATTGCTTCAAACCATGAAAAAAGATCATCAAAAAGAAATTGATGATCTTAAGAAAGAAAAGATTTTGATTTCCAAGGAACTAGAAAAGAAAAATAATTTTGAAAAATCAAAATTTTATCAAAGACAATCTAATGCCCCTAGATATTTGAACGGTAAATGTTTTAGAAGTATTTGGGTCCCAAAAGGACTAAGTACTTCAACTAAAAATGATGAAATTGAAAAATGGATTTCTAAGAGGACTAAGTTTTGTGCCACTAACGTCTATGGATCCAAAGCAATTTGGATACCAAAAATTACTTGATTGTCTCTTGTTAGGTGTGATGGAGAGTGATCAGCAAGTCCAAATTTGAGGGGGAGCTCCATGCACACAAAGAGAGCACTTGAAGAAGGAAGGCTTCACATCCTCCCTTGGATTCAAGTGTGGTAAAATTTAGTTGAATTCATTTGTCTTTCATTTGATTTATTTATTTTTAATTCAACTAGATTATCATATGTTGGACTAACATTGTTTGATGCTTTGAGTAAGGGGAAGCCAATTTTAAAACTAAAAGTTTTTAATTTTGACAATTTTTTTAAAACTCCTAAGTTATTTTGAGCCTAATGCCTTTTTAAATTCTTTTTGATATAACAAAAAGGAGAGAAATGGTTTGAAAAATTAATTTTTCAAGAGAATAAGGGGGAGCTTTAATTTCATTCAAATTTTAACTCTTATTCAAATCTTTAAAATACAAAGGGGAGAGAATCTCAAACAAATTTTCAAGTTGGTTTTATTATATCAAAAAGGGAAAGATTGTAGAACTAAGTGTTTTGATATAATAATTGAAAAATATTTTAGACTAAATTGAAAAGAATTTAAAATTTGTTTTAGTAAAACATAACTTGAAAATATGTTTAAGGGTTTTACATAGCTTTGGAATGATTTAAAGTGTATTTAAAGTAGTCAAAACCGTGTTTTTCAAGCACCCGTACCGATATAGTCTGGTACCGTACCGATACGCCCTAGGGTTTCACCTACGGTAATTTTCCAGTAGCCAAAACCCGTACCGATACGCCTTGCTGTATCGATACGGTATGCTTTAAAATACCTAACAACTAGTTCGCGTACCGATACGGTTGTATCGCGTACTGATACGCCCAACTACCCTCAAAGATCGATTTCCCAACGGTCTTTTAAATTGTAAGACCGTACTGATATGCTTACCATGCGTATCGATACGCACCATCTTGAAGTGCTCAACGACTATTTTCTTATCGGGACCGCATCGATACGGTTTAAGGAGTATCGATACGCCAAGCTGCAAAACTGCATTTATGGTGGGAAATAAAGGCTCCAACGGTCCTCAACGGCTACAAACTCAATTAGAAGTATAAAAAGGACCTCCAAGCATCAAGAGAGGACTAACGCTTCAATTGTCAACAACATAATGATAAAGAAATTTTCTTAGAGCTTAATTGTACATTTTCTTGTATAGATAACACTTGTGAGCTTAATTGTCAAATTTGCTCAAGTGTTTAGGTTTTGAGTGAGTGCTTAATAGTGCAAACAAATACCTATTAGAGGAATTTCAAGTTTGCTTAGAATTTCTCTTGTGAGAGAGTGTTTGATCAAGCTTTGGGTAGAAAGCTTGATCGTTGTAACAATTTCCTCATAAGCCGAGAAAAGGGGATGAAATTCTTAGTGAATTTGTTTGAAATCCTTAGCGGGGAGCTAAGGTAGTGGATGTAGGTGCTTGTTAGAATGTTGAACCACTATAAATCCTTGTGTCAATTGTCTATCTTTCACCTCCTACAAAATCACCCAAATATCCAATCTTCTCCACACTTGGCTAGCTAGAACGGTTGAAGGAAATCGAGCACATAAAAAATCAACATAAATCTTGATGAAAAAATTCACATGTAATAACTCGAGGTTCATGTAATTTCGGGTAAAGAGAGAAAAGTCTGTAGAATGGTGAAGTCATTGCATAGACTTAAGAAAGTACCAAAGAAATGATAAAGAAGTTTGATAGTGTCACGATGACACATGACTTCAAAATTAATGAGTGTGATAAATGTGTATATGTCAAAATATCGACATTGGATATATTATTCTATGTTTGTATGTTGATGACATAGTCATTGTTGGAAGCAACAATAAATGATAAAACATACCAAAAGCATGTTAAATTTAAGATTTGACATAAAAAAATATGTTACTAGACGATATAATTTTTGACATCCAAATCAAATGACCACTTGAAGGTAGTGTATTGACTCAGTCACATTATGTGGACAATATTCTTGAAAAATTTGAAAATGATGATTATTGTATAGCCAATAGAAACCAACCAACATTTGTCCAAGAACAAAGGACTAAGTGTTGACCAAGTGGAATATGCAAGGGTCATGTACAGTCAATGTACCTCGTGAGTTGCACTAAATCAAATATTGTTTTTACTATGAGCAGTTTAAGTAGATTCATAAGCAATCTGAGTGTAAACCATTGAAAATCGATTGCGAGGGTATTAGGATATCTTAGATACATTCGAGGATTATGAATTGCATTATTCTAAAGATCATGTTGTTTTAGAAGGATACTCTGATGCTACTTAGAACTTAGATTCTAACATTCAAAATACCAAAGACACAAGTGGGTATGTTTTCACTTTGAGAGGATGAGTTGTGTCATAAAAATCCTAAAGACAAATTGTTAAAACCAGATCCACAATAGAATCCGAGTTTATAGTTATAGACAAGTCTAGAGAAGAAGCTGAATGACATTCAGAATTCTTGGAGGATATTTCTGAATGGCCAAAATATGTGCCCACAATAAGCATATATTGTGATAATCAAGCAACAATTGGTAGAGTATAAAGTTTTATGTATAATGGTAAGTCGAGACATACGCGTCGTCGACATAATATCGTTAGACAATTGATTTCAAATGGAGTTATCTCTATTGATTTTATAAGATCAAACGATAACGTTGCAGATCCGCTAATCAAAGGGTAAAATTGAGATCAAGTTGAGAAAACATGGAAAGGAATGTAATTAAAGCCTAGGAAACTTGCGCTATGTGAAGGAAAACCCTATCTAGTGGACTGGAGATCCTAATGTCTAGGTTCAAAGGAACAACCTTCTTGCATAGATTTTGTGCGGTCACTGTGAAGGTTTTTCTTCTAAGTCTGTTCCTATGATGTAAACAATGATCAAAAGTGAAATAGGCTAAGCAATACTTTTAAAGAAGGATTGTACAAATTTTTTATATAATTTATGTATTAAAATATAATTCTTATAAAAAGACATATCTTTATACTACATAATTTAAAATGTCAGAATAATCAAAATAATTGGTTAAATTTCTTTCTTCAAAATATATGTTATTATTTATATTTTGGAATAAGTTGCTAACCAATTAATCAGTAACATTAATTTTATTGCGGTAAATAGATATTAAAACAAATAAAGAAAGTGAGTTGTTCAGTAACATTTTTTTTTGACAAAGAGTTCAGTAAATTGTGCTTGAAACCGGAAGAGACTAGAGAGGGGGCAGCACATAGGAATTTCAATAGCAAACAAAAGGGAAAAATGGAATGACAAAAGGGACGGGGAATCTAACACAGCACACAGATCTTGTCTTGAAATACAAAATAAGGGTAATTACACATCAGCAGCTGACACTTGGGGACAGCGTCTGACACACAAAATGGGTAAAGCTTTAACATTCTTACACTGCTGATGCCCATGTATGGTAATTTGTCAAGACTTTTACTTCTTATCATTCTATTTATTTAATAATAATTGCCCCCTCCCTTGGGTGCTTTTCTTCTTCCATCATATTCCTCGTCAAGGTCTTGAGTCTACTCTTGATCTGTTCTTCTCTCTTTTGAGTATTGGCTTATTGTAGTACCCCCATCCAATCTATCATAGCAAAAACCAAAGGTTGATTGAATCTGAATATGATGTGAATTTGGGTGTCAAAAGTGAAAACAATCATTCCTCTCTCACCCAACACTTGAAATTTACAGTAGGGAACCAGGAATATGAGTAAACCAAGCTCAGGAACGAAACCCACAATGGTTCTTCCCTACCAGACCCCAAGCTTAGGGGAGCATTACAGCTTGGGGAAGAAACTGGGGCAAGGCCAGTTTGGGACTACATACCTCTGCACCCACAAGTCAACAGGGCAGCGGTTCGCCTGCAAGTCAATCCCAAAGCGGAAGCTGATTTGCCAAGAGGACTACGACGACGTTTGGAGGGAAATCCAGATAATGCACCACCTGTCCGAGCACCCACACGTGGTGAGGATCAGGGGCACCTACGAGGACCAGGTGTCCGTGCACCTGGTGATGGAGCTCTGTGAGGGCGGTGAGCTTTTTGACAGGATAGTCAAGAAAGGTCATTACAGTGAGAGGGAGGCTGCCAAGTTGATCAAAACCATTGTTGGGGTTGTTGAAGCTTGCCATTCTCTTGGGGTTATGCACAGAGATCTTAAGCCTGAGAACTTCTTGTTTGATACTGTTGAGGAAGATGCTGCCCTCAAGGCCACTGACTTTGGCTTGTCTGTTTTCTACAAGCCAGGTTTTTTCTTTTCAATCTTTTCCACTCTGATTGGTTCTCTTTCACATATTCCATGTTGTGTTTTTCTCTTTGTTGGGAAACTAGGGTTTGCATTTGATTTGGCTTGAAATCCTGGTCCTGAAATAGTCAAACTCACCAATTTTATGTTCTGTGATATGAGCACTTTGATTTTGCACACTCTAGTATTAGCTGGAATATCAATGCTCAATTGCCAATAGGAGGAAATGGACTGATTTGCAGGTGGTGGGAGTAGACTGGGGAAGAAAGTCTTGTATGCTTTTGTTGTGTATAATATAGGAAAAAGAAAGGCCAATCAACTGGAATTTGACAAACTTCGGTGCTTAAAGTTATTTGTATAGCTGAGCCTAAATAGCTTGTACTTGGTGAATTGATTACTTGGCTTTGCGAGGGTGAAAGGAAGGAGGAATGGCTTGCACATATGTATGACTATACACATAGGTTAACACCGCATAGCCTGTTTCTGATATGCTGTTACTAATATTTTTGTGCCTGTAATTGCGTGATAAGCAGCACAAAATGTTGTAGGAAAATCCTTTTATCCTATGAGTTTGATTTAACAGAAAGTTTTTTTTATTCTATGGCTATCTACATTTTTGCTATGGAGGAAAAAAGAATTCAAGATCCGCATTGTATTTCTTCGCCTTATTTAATTTTGCCGAGTGTCATAAACATTGAAGTATGTCTTCTTGTATCTCTCTTTTACAAAAACTTACAGTTTTCCCCTTTCTTTCTAGGTGAATCTTTCTCTGATGTTGTTGGGAGTCCATACTATGTTGCACCAGAGGTTTTACGGAAGCATTATGGACCTGAAGCAGACGTGTGGAGTGCTGGTGTTATTCTGTATATACTATTGAGTGGGGTGCCTCCATTTTGGGCAGGTAGAACTTTTTGGGTGTATATATTGCTGGTAGAAAAAGGTTTTGGAGTTTTGGGGAGAAATTCTTTCTTACGCTTTCAAATCTGATCGTTGTTAATGTTCTTGCATTCCTTCCAGAAACTGAAATGGGGATTTTCCGGCAGATATTACAAGGGAAAATAGATTTTGATTCACAACCTTGGCCTGCTATATCTGATAGTGCAAAGGATCTCATACGAAAAATGCTTGACCGCAATCCAAAGAGAAGGCTAACTGCTCATCAAGTCTTATGTAAGTTTTCTTTTTCTGCATAAAAGTGATCATGGATTTGTCAGATAAGACTACTATTGTGTTTGGGAACTTGAATTCGGAAGATGGGATTTCGATTTCAGTTTAATATAAAATGCATAATAGAATTCGTGAAAACATGACTTTGGCGATTAATCTAATCCCATACATTTGCTAGATTTCTGCCTAATGGTGTATTGGAGTTACCTGAATGAAATATGGAATTTATATCCTTCTTCTTATGCCTTCTCAAAGACTTAAGTGTATTGGATCTTAACTGGTATTTACATAATGTTTGCCTTCAACCTCGTCATTTATATACAGACTAAATTGGAATTGAATCCACTTTCTCAAATTTAGTCCCAAACATAGCAAAAGAATTGTCGGGAAATTTACTGCTGATGTTCCTCACACCCTTATGGTCATAACCGTTTATACCAGGCCACCCATGGATTGTAGATGACACAATTGCGCCCGATAAACCTCTTGATTCTGCAGTATTGTCACGCCTGAAACAGTTCTCTGCAATGAACAAACTTAAGAAGATGGCTTTGCGAGTAAGTAAATGCATAACATGCATTTTACCTTTGAATTAGATAGCTTATAAGTTCTTCGACTGCTAAAGCTTCTCTATTTTTCTCTTAACATTTCTTTTTTCAAGTTATTTTGAAAAATATTCATTGCAAAATATTAGTTAGGTTCAACATGATACGTGCGGATTTCTTATGTTCGAAGCATTTTTCCTGCTCCTGTTAGCTTCACTTCTCTGTTTGCATACTTCAAATACTGTATGCTGTGTAGATATATTTGGTTCTCTAATGTTTTTTCCCCTTTTGTTCTGATGTGCTGATACTTGATCCCCTTTCGTAGTTTTATGAGGGACCTTTCTAGTTTGACTTTGGAGATATTGTGACATTTTGATAATGGCTCAAGTAAATCTAGTTAATATTATCTTCCTGTAGGTATGTATTTAAGCTAGTATTATCAAATATATATCTAAACTGAACTCTCAAATCATGTAAAATTCTGTATGATATGTTTTATCATTGCTAAATATAATTGAAATTTACTTTTTAACTCGAATACATTTATTCGACTTGTCTGGACTCATTTCAATAGACTTGTTAGCATCACATTATTTATTCTCTGAAATTCCATAGGATTTGTTGACCTGAAGATCAACATGTTAAGCTTGGTGTACATGCTCATGGCCAAGGCCTGTGAATTATATTGCATCAAGCTCAGTAGAATGATCCTAAACAAGTATTAGTTGTAGCATGTATAAAGTACACTTCATGTACTTCTGAGTGTGGGAGTGGTTTTTTTACTGAGAACATATTATTATTTTACACTGTGAATCTGCATCGTGTTCTGTGTATTTTTACCATGTCTTAATCGTGTTTAAGGTATTTATATTTTCTAAAATTTGATATGTTAATGAAAAAGATTTTGAGATACTGTGATAGGTTTCTTGAACATCTCTAATGTTGCGGAATTGTGTTCCATCTTATGTGGCCATTTTCTAAGCTCTTATGACAGCTCAGCCAAACAATAAAAGAGTGGAGGCTTCCACTTTTTCTCTCCCTTCTTATTTATTGATGGCCTTAGATTGGTCGGTTTCAGCCCAGTGTAGAATATCGGTTGAATTTCTTATTTTCCATGATATATAATCCATAACCTCTCTGTGATCTGATTAAGCGATACTTCATAGAGACAGTCATGTTATCCTGTTACTTTTGAGGTTCATTTTTGTAACATCTGGACTTTCATGTCGGCTTTTTTTTTTGTAAATATTGTAAGAACAATGTTTTTGGGCTTTCTCTTATTATGAGTTTTGTGCAAAATTTCTACTAACATTCATACTCAATGTTAGGTTATAGCAGAAAGGCTTTCAGAAGAAGAAATCGGTGGTCTGAAAGAGTTATTTAAAATGATAGACACCGACAACAGTGGAACAATAACATTCGATGAGCTAAAAGATGGCCTGAAGCGAGTTGGTTCTGAACTTATGGAATCTGAGATCAAAGATCTTATGGATGCGGTAAGAAATCCCATCTATGACATAGATATCTGGCAGTCTTTTGTGTACACCTCTTGCAGTTACATTGATGTTTCTCTAAATGGACACACGTTCATGTTGTTTTGGTAGGCGGATATTGACAACAACGGGTCCATTGATTACGGCGAATTCCTTGCTGCTACGGTGCACTTGAATAAACTGGAGAGGGAGGAGAATCTGGTGGGTGCCTTCTCCTTTTTCGACAAAGACGGGAGTGGATACATAACCATTGATGAGCTTCAACAAGCCTGCAAAGAGTTTGGATTAAGCGACGTCCATCTCGATGAGATGATCAAAGAAATCGATCAAGACAATGTGAGTTTGTTTTCCTTCCTCGACTTCTCTTCATCTTAACCTTGCATGTGCATGGGAACAGCTGATGAATCTATTATTCCAATTAACAGGATGGACAAATAGACTATGGGGAATTTGCTGCAATGATGAGGAAGGGCAATGGTGGTATTGGGAGGAGAACTATGAGAAGAACAATGAATTTGGGAGACGCCTTCGGACTGATGGCAGCTGCTAATGGATCGAAGGAACTGAATAGTTCGAGTTGAAGTAAGTTTTGATTCTTCTTCTTAAAAAGGAAAGAAGCAAGTGGCTGATCACTGTTATCATTATATTTATATTCTACAATAGCAGACTTTTTTTCGAAGTTGTGAGAAACTCTGGCGGTTCGAGAAATGAAAATGATATATGGGACAATTTTAACAATCCGGTGTGCTAACTTAGCTTATCAAACTAACTGCAGGCTGTTTCCAACAACATTAATATTGAATACTGATGAAGAACAGAGATATTTGCCGCAGAAAAAGGCGTCTACATGAATTCCTGCATTAAAATTATTAAAGAACTGTAATATTTTTCATCCTAAAACCGAATAATATGGAACCAAACCAACATGACAAATACTAGCAGCGCTTATGGTCCTTTTAATACTTCTAAATGCTAGGCCTGGTACTCCAGGAAGTGTGTTACTTAGCACTCAAGAAGCGGTTTACTAGAAAAGAAGGGAAAACAGAAAAGAAAAGGAGCGGTTTACTAGAAAAGAAGGGAAAACAGAAAAGAAAAGGAGAGGTACAGATTGGGGAGCAAATTCGGCACTAACCTCTCGTCTTGGTCTAGACAACAGACCGGTCCGAACAGGTTATACGGAAAAAACTGAAGCGAAATCCGTTAAGGTTCTATTTCGATTAACAATCCTAGAAAGATTTTTAGAGAGCTTTTAGCGTATTGATACACCCTTGTGTATCGATACGCAAAGCCTAAAACAAAGTTCACAACATAGGATCGTATCGTTACGGCCCTTACGCGTATCGATACGCCCTGCACTGTAAACCTTATTTTGGCTGCTAAAAGCGCAAGAACTCAACTCTAGATGCATTTAACGACTCGACTAGCAACAAACCAACTCTCAAACATCACTAAGCAACTATAGATAAGCATACAGAGCGATTTAAGCATACAAAGAAGCATCAAACACCAAGATGAGCATACGTTGAGGAAACTTGCATTCAAGCATACATAAGGAGTCTATTTAGCCAAAAGATACATGCATCCACAAACATTGCATAAACAAGGGTACATGCACAACACATAAGTATTCATAAAACATAGTTATAAGCCTTCAATACAAACACTTAGGCATCAACATAAACATGGTTTACAAGCCTCAACACAACATCAACAACATATGAGTCTAACACATGCTCCTAAAACACGTAACATCCTCATTGCTAAACTACTACATTATTTACTAAAATCATACTTGAGCAACCACAAACGCGCTTGGATGCCCTTTTCTAGCTCCTTGCTAACTCCACACTAATGATCTGTATTGTTGAAAACGAGAGCGTAAGCTAAAAGCTTAGTGAGGGAGCTCTAAAACAAAAACAACGACAAAGCAGGGTTCAAAGCATGATATCCTTAAGACATTTATAAGACATACATTTACGCTAACATAACAACATAGCCAAACGTTAAGAGAATGCATGAACATGACATCTTACCTCATGTTATGCTAAACAAGATATAACAAATATCTTACACAACAACCACACATGAACAAGTATATTGGCAGCTATTAGCTTACTTGGATATGCGGATAACTTTGTTGGGATTTTCACCCCAACGTACTCAACAACAATTACCTTCCGGTGAGATTACACTCATCACCGTTTTTCACTCATGGATGGGATTACACTCATCATCACATGCTAACATTTTTCAGTGGAATATTACCTCACCGTACTCCTCCTTGATGACTACACGTCACCAAGGTCACGCGCGAATTTGACTCTTACCGTGTGCACACTAATGCTAATGATCGATCATTTATACCCGTTAATCACACAAGCTAAAAGTTCATTAATTAATCGAGGATTGCTTACCCCTAAACTCAAGGGTTGCATTGTCCTTAATGCATGACAATAAAATAAAAAGAACAAGAAAACATCACAAAAAGATAAAAATAACAGTAGAAACAACAAGCATAATAGAAAAGCACTTAAGTTGATGAGTTGCCATCGTTGTTGTTGCTGATGTGGAGCTGCCGGCGGGCAGTGACCTTGACGGCAGATGGGTTGGGAGATGGTAAAGCGATCTTCTTTTTGGCCTCTCGAGGTGGCTGGACTCGGGTAGGTGAAATCTTGGGGGCCTTGTCCAGGACCTCGAGGTCATCATCACTGCTGCTGTTGCTGCTACCGTCTGATCTGTCGTGGCAGGGTCCTTCAACAGTTTCATTCAGCTTCTTCCACTTCATCGGAGGGAAGTCTTTTGATATGTCCCAAACGACAGATTGTTCCGAATCAGAATCGTCCTGACAGATGGTTCCTTTCTTTTCTCTCCTCGGGGAGTGGCAGATCTTCTGTCGCCATCTCCGGTCGTGGCAGGTGGTGATGTGGAGGTAGCAGTAGGTGTTCTAGGGCTAGCAGCAGGTGTGGGGGTGGCAAAAAGAGTTTCTGGGAAAGAGGGAAACTGCGCGTTGGGAAAATTTAAATCAATCTTAATAAATTTTACCGCGGCAGTAGTGAAATCTCTCATGAATCCCATGAAGCCTAGCTGTCGTTCCTCCATCTTCTTCAGTATCTGCAGGATTTGATTAGAGGTGTCTCTCGGAGGTGCAGCCGTCGTCTGCTCAGGTTCTTCCGTGACAGGTTCAGTGGATTCAGGGTCTGTTGTTGGTTCTGTCGTGGCAGTGGGGTCCACAAAGGCCAAGAGGGTGGCAGGCTTCAGCTCCATCAAGCTGTATATGTTTTATTGTGTCCATCCCTTGCCTTGGACTTTGACGTCCTCATCAATTTCTGGAACTTTGTTTGTCCGGCAGAGGGTGGTGATGAGGTAAGGGAAGAAAAGGGGCCCCAACGGTCTGAGTGCACACTCGAAAATATCGTCAATGATGTATCTGTCGACGTTGATCTGTCGCTCGTTGAGGATTGAGTGCACGATGGCTAATCTCTACCAGTCTACCGTGGTATTATGTGAAGTAGGTATGAGGCGTTTCTTCACGAAATGGTTCCAAAGCTTTGCCTGTGGTGTGAGCTGGGTCCTTCGCACGGTCCATTTGTGCTTGGGATCCACATTCCACTGTGTGCCTTTCTCCGTCAGTTCTGCCATGGCAACATCATAGTCTGTCAGCGATAGACTGTTAACGAACCTCCTATGGGCATCTTCCTTCTTGCTCACATATATGTCGTACAAGGTGTTGATGTAGGCTGGTTCTAAGGATATCTTCTTCCCCTAACAGTCATTGTCATGTCATTTTTGGAGGGGACGGTAACATAAAATTCTCGAACCAACGCGATGTTCATCTCCTCTGGCTGGACGGCGAACATCTGCCATTTGAGGGCTATGATTTTCTTGGAGATGAAACCCTCAAGCCCGAGGTCTCCTGTCTTTTGGGTGTAAGTGAACCCTCTCTCTTCCCACATTTCTCGTTTATGGAACAAGCCATAGTACCTCCTCTCCGAATCTGTTGATGTGAAGCGTCTTGGGATTCGGTTGTGGCTGGGTGTGGATACTGTCGTGGCCAGAGGTGGAGGCAGCACTCCTTCGGGTTGATCTGGTAGTCATTGCGAGGAAAACTGTAGCAAAATAAAAGAAATTTTTTAGATCTAAATTCTGCTCGTTGGGACTGTAACGACAGGCGTGAAGAACAGGGCCAGCTGTCACGCGGTTTCCTGTCG
Organism: Hibiscus tridactylites; assembly: GCA_958450335.1. NCBI lineage: Eukaryota > Viridiplantae > Streptophyta > Magnoliopsida > Malvales > Malvaceae > Hibiscus > Hibiscus tridactylites. The sequence goes on from OY288285.1 coordinate 56,580,615, forward strand.
CGTCTGTCACGCATTTCTGCGTCTGTTACGCGTTTGCGGGTCTATCGCGACAGCTCCGTGACATGCTCTATTTTCCGTGTCTGTCGCGACAGCTGGTAACAGGTTGTTGCGACAGGTATGTCCCTTGGGCTGTTGTGAATGCGGTGGGCTGGTTCATTCCTCCTCTTTGCTTTGCTTCCTTTATTTCCTATAAATAAATAAATAAATAAATAAACTAAATTAAAATCTTATTTCCTAAAAATAATAAATAAATAAATTAAAGAAAATAAAATAAAATAAAACTAAGTTAAATTAGGGATGCCTTGAGGGGCATCTCCTAAAGTAACTACTTACTGCATCCTTGGGGCTTCAGTCCTCTGATAATGCTTGAGCCTTTGTCCATTGACCTTGAATTGGTGACCATCCTTCATTGATCTGATTGTAATGGCACCATGGGGAAAGACTTGGACAACTTGGAAAGGGCCAGACCACCTAGATTTAAGCTTCCCTGGGAAGAGCTTCAACCTAGAGTTGAACAACAGCACCTGCTGCCCTGGGCAGAACTGTCGTGGCAGCAATTTTCTGTCGTGCCACTTCTTTGTTTTGTCCTTGTAGATCTTGGCGTTGTCGTAGGCCATGGCTCGAATTTCTTTAATTTCATTCAAGTCCAGTAGCCTTTTCTGCCCTGCCTTGTCCCAGTCCATATTAACTGTCTTGATAGCCCAATATGCTTTGTGTTCTATCTCGATAGGTAAATGGCAAGTTTTCCCGTAAATGAGGCGATAGGGTGACATTCCCAATGGTGTCTTGAATGTTGTCCTGTAGGCCAGAGTGCATCATTTAGGTGTAGAGACCAGTCCTTTCGAGTTGGTTTGACCATCTTCTCTAGGATGTTCTTTACTTCTCTATTTGATATTTTAGCCTGCCCATTGGTTTGAGGGTGATATGCTGTTGCAATTAGGTGCTTTACTTCGTATTTCTTTAGTGCACTAGCAATTACCCTATTGTCGAAATGCCTCCCGTCATCGCTAATTATCGCCCTTGGGATGCCAAACCTTGAGAAGATGTGCTTGTGAAGAAATCTTTGCACAATCTTGGCATCATTCTTTTGAGTGGCGATAGCTTCTACCCACTTAGACACATAGTCTACTGCCAGTAAGATGTATAAATTACCACAAGAGGCTGGGAATGGTCCCATGAAGTCGATTCCCCAAACATCGAAGATTCTGACCTCAAGTATGTTCTGTAGTGGCATCTCATGCCTTCTAGATATGTTTCCAGTCCTTTGGCATTTGTCACAACCCTTGTAAAAAGCTTGTGCATCCTTGAACAGTGTAGGTCAATAGAAACCAGATTGCATAACCTTGGCAGCAGTTTTATTTCCTCTCAAGTGTCCTCTATAAGGGGCATTATGGCAATGGTGAAACACTTCTTTCTGTTCCTCATGTGGTATGCATCTCCTGATGATCTGATCTACACATTGCTTAAAGAGAAGAGGTTCGTCCCAATAATAATGTTTCGCATCATTTTGGAACCTCTTCCTAGCTTGATAATTAAGTTTAGGAGGTAGTAACCCACTTATAATATAATTGACAATGTCAGCATACCAAGGGGTTTCAGAAAGCTTACCTGCCGCCATGGCTGTCGCGGCAGTGCTGGTGGCAGCGAACAACTGCTCATCTGGGAAGATTTCCAATATGTTGGTCTTGTCTTTCTCTTGATTCCTTCCCATCTCCAGCCTTGACAAGTGATCTGCTACTTGGTTTTCTGTCCCCTTTTTGTCCTTGATGTCAATGTCAAATTCTTGCAGCAGCAGAATCCAACGTATCAATCTTAGTTTGGCATCCTTTTTGGTGAACAAATATTTAAGTGTCGAGTGATCTGTATGGACCACCACTTTTGTTCCAAGTATATAGGGTCAGAACTTGTTAATTGCAAACACCATTGCGAGTAGCTCCTTTTCTGTTATGGTGTAGTTTATCTGGGCATCATTGAGAGTTTTACTGGCATAGTAGATCACATGGAAGAGTTTCTTCTTCTTTTTACCTAGTGCTGCCCCGACAGCATAATCACTGGCATCACACATTATCTCGAATGGTAGGCTCCAGTTTGGTGGTTGCACTATTGGGGCTGTTACCATCTTTTCCTTCAGTATTTTGAATGCTTCGGTACATTCAGTGTTAAAGTCAAAGGCACGATTATGCTCCAGTAGGAGACATAGGGGTTTAGTGATTTTCGAGAAGTTGGCAATGAATCTTCGATAAAACCCTGCATGCCCTAAGAAACTTCTTATTCCTTTGATTGTGGTGGGTGGCGGCAGTTTTTCAATAACCTCTATTTTGGCTCTGTCTACCTCTATGCCGCGACAGCTAACCTTGTGGCCCAACACTATGCCTTCATCCACCATAAAGTGGCATTTTCCCAGTTCAAAACAAGGTTTGCCTCTTCACATCTTTCAAGAACCTTCTGCAAATTGCCTAAGCAATCGTCGAAACTGTCTCCAAAGATGTAAAAGTCATCCATGAAAATTTTTAGGAAATCATCTACCTTGTCGGAGAATATTGACATCATGCACCGTTGAAAGGTTGTTGGTGCATTGTAGAGCCCAAATTGCATTCTTCGAAAGGCATATGTGTCGTATGGGCATGTGAAGGTGGTTTTCTCTTGGTCCTCTGGTGCGATTGTGATTTGGTTATAACCTGAGTAACCATCAAGAAAACAATAGTAAGGCTTCCCCGCTAATCTATCTAACATTTGATCGATAAAAGGTAAGGGGAAGTGGTCCTTCCGGGTAGCTTTATTAAGCTTCCGGTAGTCCATACAAACCCTCCAACCGATCACATTCCTAGTTGGGATTAGTTCGTTGTCTTTGTTCGTTACTACGGTTATGCCTCCCTTTTTGGGTACGCATTGCACCGGGCTCACCCACTTGCTATCCGAGATGGCATATATTATTCTAACATCAAGCCACTTGATGATTTCTTTTCGCACCACGTATCGCATAGCTCCATTCAGTCATCTTTGGGCATCGATTGCCGGCTTATGGTCATCCTCCAAGAGGATCTTATGCATGCATAACATCGGACTGATGCCTTGGATATCAACAATGGTCCATCCAATTACCTTTTTATGTTGCTGTAGCATTTTGATCAGTTGTTGTTCCTGTTCCTGCATCAACTTGGGAGAGATGATTACGGGCAACGTATCATTTAAACCAAGAAAAACGTATTTAAGTTGCCCTGGAAGGGGTTTAAGGTCTAAAATAGGTGGTTGTTCAATGGAAGGCTTTTGGATTACATGTTCATTCGAGGTGTAATTCAAAGGCTCGAAGAACTTACCTGGATGAGTGCATATCCAATTTACCTCCTCAGGACCTTCAGTGTCAGATGCTTTTGTATCTGAGGGGTCACTGTCGTCGATGCTGCCGTGACAGTCTTCAGGGTGACTGCGGTGGCAGTAACCAAATTTTCTGTCGTGGCAGTTGGACCTGATGCAGGGTTGGTCTAGGATGACTTCCGAAATTGCCCTGCACTCTTCCTCTGCATCAACTTGTTTCATTACTTGGAGAACATTGAGCTTGATTTGTTGGTCATTGACTCTCATCATCAGTTCTCCTTTTTCTACATCGATCAGTATTGTGCCTGTGGCTAGGAAGGGTCGCCCCAGGATGATCGGTGCGTTTTCATCTGCTTTACAATCTAAAACTAGAAAGTCAGCAGGGAAAATAAACTTATCCACTCTTACCAAGATATCTTCGATCTTCCCTTCCGGTTGTACGTAAGAGCGGTCTGCCAGCTTCAGCATGACTGTCGTGGACCTTGCTTGTCCAATACCTAGTTTCTGAAATACAGATTTGGGCATTAGATTAATGCTAGCACCAAGATCACAAAGTGTCTTACCCACAAACTTGTCTCCAATTATGCATGGTATGATGAAGATGCCAAGATCCTTCTTCTTTAGGGGTGGTCTCCTATGGAGGATTGCCATGCATCCTTCTGTCATCATCACTGTTTCAAACTCCCTAAGTCTTGACCTCCTGGACATTACATCCTTCAGAAACTTTGCATGACCAGGCATCTGCTTAATGGCTTCTAACAACGGGATGTTGATGTGTACTTGCTTAAAGACATCATAGATCTTCTTAAGCTGGTACTCCTGTTTCTGTTTCTTTAACCGCTGTAGAAAAGGGGGTGGAGGACGGTAATCTTCGAGGCGTCCTTCACATGGAAGTCGGATGTGAGGAGGCTCAAGATCTTCAGTTTCTTTCCGCTCCTCTATTTCTTCTATTGTCTTGGCAGGTGTGACGACAACAAACTGTTTCTCTTCTGACAGGGCAGTGTTCACGGCAGTAGTCTGTTGGGTCAATTCCTTACTTGGTGTTTCTTTTATTATCGACCCATGTAGTTGTTTCCCACTCCTCGTTGTAATCGCTTTGCACTACTCATGTGTGGGTTTTCTAGTGACCTCAGTATCACTAGGGAATCCTCCGTTTTGCCTTGGGTTGATGAACTGTGAAACCTGGCCCATCTGTGTCTCTAAGGATTTGAAGGGAGCCTCATGGTTTGTCATTCTCATCTTTGTCTTGTCCATGAAGGACTCAGTTTTCTTGACAAAGTGATCCATGTTTGCCATATATGCTCATGTTTGAGACATGAATATGGCCAGGGTCTGCTCCAGTATGCTCGTTGTGGCTACCGGCTGCTGTTGTGGCTACTGTTGTGGTTGATGTCATGACAGAATCTTAGGACCTCCTTGATTCTGGTTGTTCTGAACTAGAGGGTTCAGTGCGTTGTTGGGGTTACTCCATGAAAATTTTGGGTCCTTCATCCAGTTTGGGTTGTAGTGGTTGAAGTCATAGGTTTTATTCCTGTTATAGTTCCCAACATACTCCCTTCTTCCAGCTGTAAAGGGCACTCCTCTATACTGTGGTTTCCACTACAGGTTTCACACACCTCTTCGGCAGAAAAGACAACTTTAGAATCCTTCCGCTGCAGATTTTCAACTATCTTAGTGAGGTATGCGATCTGAGTTTTGACCGAGTTGTCAGCTTCGTACTCCTTTACAGATATTCCTCGTTTAGCTCCCCTTCGAGCTGTAGGAAATTGCTCATCATTCTTTGCTAACTTTTTCAACATCAGCATTGCCTCATCTGGTTCTTTATCCAATAATAGCCCATTCGTTGATGAATCTATCCTCAGTCGAGTGTATGCATTGGCAGCGTTGTAGAATTTGACAACCTGATTCCATACAGGGAATCCATGCATTGGGCAGTTTCGTAAAAGAGTCGTAAATCTGTCCCACGCCTCATGCATTGGCTCATCATCTTTCTGTTGAAAAGTAGCAATCTCGTTACGCAATCTTTTAGATAAATGAGAAGGATTAAAACGAGAAAAGAATTCACGAGAGAGATCTGCCCAAGTTCTTATTGAACCCGTCATTAATTTATTCCACCAAGTTTTAGCTCTATCTCTCAATAAATGAGGGAATAGCCGGAGCCTCAGTACTTTCGGACTTATTCTTGGTAGTCTAAACGATCCACAGATCTCATGGAAAGTTTTAAGATGTTCACGTGCATCCTCAGTAGACAAACCACCAAATTGGCCAACAGAATTTATCATGCTGAACATGACATGTTTCAATTCGAAGTGTTCAGCTTCCACATCTGGCAGGGTAGTTTCCAGTTCAACATGGTCGTTATCCATGTAATCGCGACAAGTCTGCCGTGTTGTTGGGGCAGCGGGCGGCGGCAGATCGTTTCTGGGGTCATTAGGAGGATCCACATCACCCCTGGGGTGGTTATCATCTTCCCTATGGCCTTGCCTTCCGTTCACCATTGCTTCCAGTCTCTTCTTAAGATTGTTGTTTCGTTCTATCAAGAGTCGGGCTTGGTTCCTGAGTTGATATGTGCGTTCGATTTTTGGATCTAATTCGTACCCAGGTTCCTTACCACGTCTCGATCTGTGCATAAGAAACAAGAGAACCTTGTGAAAAGCACGAGGAAAATAAAACAACTAAAAACAGAAAATAAAAACAAAGTGCAGTAATTAAAAGGTAAAGGTATGTTGTTAGTCCCCGACAACGACGCCAAAAACTTGTTGCGTGTAAATAAGACTATCGCAAATAGTGCAAGTGTACACGACGCAAGTAGTAAAGTGATACTAGAGTATCAGATATCGTCTCCACGTGGACTAGAAATAACTCTATCCTTGAATTGCTCAGTAGTGCAAGTGTTGCACTGTTCAGAGGAACTTCTGTCGTTATGCCGTCGTTCTTGTCGCGGCAGAGGTCCGTTGATGTCACGGCAGCGACCAACAACTCTGTACTTCAAGCTTGGCAGGAATCCCTGTAATGACTTGTCCTATCCATAGGTCCAAGTTCTGTTGATGAACACTTTTTGGATGATACCTCCCAGCGTAAATCAAAGGGTGAACACCAATGTTTATGAATTCTTCTTTAGCCACTTAACCTTGTACTTATCCCTAAGCCAAGATGGTTTAACCATAAACTAGAAAACGTGTATTTACTCCTTTCGTATGCTTAACTCTCCCGATATTAAGCAAATGGATAACCTTACAATGCTCTCCCGATGCTCTTATGAGATATTGAAAACTAGAGTAAATAAACTTGAAGTTTTATTACTTGAACAGAAAAAATCCTAAGAACAATTACAATCCTCACAACTACTTTACAAAATCAACCCTTAGCCATTGGGGAAGTTTAGAACATGGTGGAGAGAGAGAAACAACTAGGGTTTGGGGGGAAGACGGCTAGGAGTGAGATATCCTTCCCTAGGTCGAATTACATGCCTTTATATAGTCTTTGGGTCCAAGTTCTCTAATATGCCAAGAATACAAGTTTAAATTAAAGTACAACTCTATCAAAGACTAAATCTTCTTAATATATGTCTTCAATTCATCCTCTTTTCTTATTTTGACTTTCTTCCTTGAACTTTGGGCTTGGCCTTCCTTCTGCTTCAGGGCTCAGAAAAATATGGGAGTGACCCACGACAGTCTGACTTGAAATCCTCTATATGTCGAACTCCACTTCACTTTTCCACCTCAGAGTTTCTCTATCGTCATAGCTGCCACGGCAGACGATGCTCTTTGTCCTTCAACTCCATCTCTGCAACTTGCTTTTGCTCCTTTGGTGCCCTGGATTGCTGTCGCGGCAGGTACCTGCAAAAGTGACCAATTTCAGCAGCATCTGTGCGGTTTTATCTAATTGTGATGTGTATGCAAAAATCTATCCTAAATGCAATTAATCATGCTTGAGTGCAGCAAAAATATGGGTAAATGAGGGGTAAAATATAGAACTTTTATGCACTCAACACTTACCTTGGAAAACTTGCTTGAAAGAGGGATTGGGTAATGAAATAATGGTTTTAGGGTTTAAGAGAGGTTTTGGTGAAATAGGGTGTTTGAAGAAGATGACACTTTTGTTTTTCTTTTCAATTTTTTCCTTTTCTTTCTTTATTCTTTTTTTTCTCAAATCCCCATCTTCAAATTCATTAATGATAATTTCGTAAATAAAGGCAATTTTTATAAAAGCATCATTTTAAATCTAATTTTAACCCGAACTAATAATAGATCAACACTAAACTCCCGGGCCTTAAACCGGGGCATTACATGGGAGCTGTTGAGTATCATGAGTCGACGCCAGAGGCGTTCGAGGCTTGGTTAGCTGGTACGATTCCAATCCTGGATCATGAAGGGTGTGACAACACCTGTAAGTTGGGAAGCATTGTCTCGTTAATGCTGGATGATGCTTGTATTTGGTGGACATCTGTGTCGGTGACATTGAATATCCATGATGTGGATTGGGAGTTCTTTTTAGCTGCCTTTAAGAGAAGATACCTGGGAGATAAGTTCTCGGGGGTTAAGCAGCGTGAGAGTGTGGCTACATATGGCGATGGTGACCTAAATGAGAGCAAAGAGCTGCGAGTTCTGGCCTCAAGAGTGGGCGCCGTAAGAGACTTAGTGATAGAAGGTTTCGTCTGGATCCGAGATTTGCGAATGGTGGTGGTGGTGTGGATCAAGTAAGTCGAGGTCAGAGAGTGGTGGTTCATCTATCGAAGTGTGGTTGTTGTGGAAGACGACACACTAGGGTTTGCTGGGATAGTGGAGTTTGTTGGAGCTGTGGTGCGATGGGACATGTGAAGCGTATATGTCCTCAGGTAGCGAGACCAGCTTCAACGCGTGTAGTTGAGTCTTAAAGGGGGCGTGAACGCGGTCGAGACATGGTTCGGAGTTGGCAAGAAGGGCAGATAAGCGCGAGGTGTGCGATGGTTGAGTCTTGTTGGAAGTGTGGGTCTGTTGGACATTTGAGGCAATATTGTCCAGTGTTAGCTCGAGGTGGTCAAAAAGGGATGTCTTTTGAAGCTCCTCGTGACCGCGAATGTTGTCATGGTTCTTCTCAACAAGGAAACGATGATGGTTCTGCGGGAGTGAGTGATTGTCGCTTATAGCCCAGGACAATGATATGATTGCAAGTATCTTTATTATGCAATCTCTGTTATTGTTATCTTTGCTTAGTTTTGGTTTTGTATCCTCTTGTGTAGTGGTTAAGGTTCTATCGTTAGTAAGTTTGGATAGTAATAGGAGTTGCTTTGAGAACAACATTGGTGAAGAGGAATAATAGTTAGAATGGTTTGCTTTAATGAGTTGTAAGAGTGGAGAAGCAGGAAAGATTTAGAATGGGGATAAGAGGTTGTTCTTAGGTTGGTCTGAGGACGTCCTTAGTAGGTGTGAACAGACATACATGCACAGTTAAAATCATTTGTATATATATATATATTACATATTTTGGTACATGCATACATTTGGTATGACATTAAAAGTTTGCATACATGTGCATAGGCATTCGTAAGGGCATGTAAGTAATCATGCATACAAATGTTCACACTTACGAATAGCTAATTGGACCTGATAGTGATGAGTTATGATTAGGGTAGTTTGTGGTTTTAAAGTTTTGTTTTGGTGCTAGTTGAAGAGTGGGTGTGAGATTAGGAAGTGAATAAGTTTACCGTTAGAAGTGAGTGTGGCCTAGCTTGGTTGGCCAGAGGTAAATTTTCTATGTGTTTTAAGGGCATTTGGTGGCGAAGAGGAGTCCGTTTTGGTTAGAAGCAGCCGAGGTCGTTTGGTGGGTAGTTAAAAGCATTTTGAAGTAGTCGTTGGGTGTTGTAGTTTCTCTGGGTTGGACGGTTGTTGTAGGTTTGCGAATGTGGTTTTGAAGTGTTGTTGTATTCTTGCTTGAATAGTTATAGCAGGATTGTTGTTTTAGGTGGATGAAGTTTTAACGGTGACCTTAGAGGAGTTGGAAGGGAGTTCTGACGAGAGTTCTAATCGAGGTTTAGCTTGAGTTGAGTAGACGATTCATGGCTCTTGTATGTGTTGTAGGAATAGTGGTTAAGCAGGCTGGGAAGGTTGTAGCGTATGCTTTCAGACGAATGTAAGTGCTTGGAGAATGAGCTTTATGTGTGGTTATGTAAGCTCAAAAGCCATGTTGGTTGGGTCTTTGTGAGAGGTTGGTATGTTGGTTGAGTGTAAGTAAACCTTCTTGAGATAGTTGATGTAAGTGAAGCAACTGTTAGAGACGGTGTTAGAGTCTCGTGATGAGGATTTTCAGATGGTGAGTGAGAGGATTTTGGGTTTTTGTAGAGAGAAGTGTGTGGTATTCACAGATCATAAGAGTTTAAAGTATCTTATGTCTTAGAAGAAGTTGAATCTTAGGCAACGACGGTGGGTGGAGTTGCTTAAGGATTATGATCTGTCGATCGAGTATCATCCGAAAAAGGCCAATGTTGTGGCCGATGCTTTGAGTAGGAAAGTGGCTGTGGAGTTGAGGGCGATGTTTTCTCGCTTGAGCATATCGCGAGATGGTGGTCTTGTTGCTGAATTGCAGGTGAAACCATCTCTGATCTAGTTGATCAAGGATAAACAATTGCTTGATGATTCTCCTATCCCTCACGTTCAGGATATCGTGGATGGAAAGCCTTAAGATTTTGGGTTTCAATGATGATGATGATGTTTTGAGTTTTGGGAATTAAATAGAGGTGCCAAATGATGTTGAAATGAGATGCTCTATTCCAGTTGAAGTCCATAGTGGTTCTTTTGCTGCGCACCTTGGTGGTACGAAGGTGTATCGTGGTTTGAGAGTTTGGTGATACCTAACGAGGTGAAAAGGGATGTTGCAAAAATTGTAAGCAAATGTTTAGTTTGTTAGGGGTGGAAGGTGAGCTTTGGTTTCCTTCTAAGTGTAGTAACTGTTGAGGATCCCAGAATGGGAAATGGGAAAAGAATACCGTGGATTCGTGTTTGGATTACCTTTGACACTGTCAAAGAGGAATTTTGTTTGGGTGATTGTTGACTGTCTTGTGAAGGGTGCACATTTATTGGCAGTGCATACTAGTATGCGTTGGATAAGTTGGCCGAGTTGTTTGTTGTTGAGATTGTGCGTGTGCACAGAGTGTTGAAGTCTGTTGTATCGAATAGAGATCCAAGGTTCACATCGAGGTATTGGGAATGTTTGCATCAAGCCTTGTGTACACGGTTTCTTTTCAGTACTTCTTATCCTCCTCAGGAGGATGAAAAGTCGGAGCGTGTTGCCCAGGTGATTGGGGATATGTTGAGATTCTGCGTTATAGATTTTCAGGGTTCTTGTGAGAAGTATCTGCCGTTGGTTAAGTTTGCTTACAACAATAGTTATCATACGAGCATTCAAATGGCTCAATGCGAGGCTTTGTATGGGAGAAAATGCAGAACGCCACTTTGTTGGGCAGAAACAGGGAAAAAGTTGGTTTTGATGCCGAATATGTTGAAAGGAACCACCGAGAAGGTGAAGCTCATATGTGAGCGTCTGAAGGCAGCAACAGATTGGCAAAAGTCTTACGCGGGTTTGAGGCGTAATGAGATGGAGTTCGCGGTTGGCGAACGTGTGTTTTTGAAAGTATCACCTTGGAAAAAGGTGATGAGATTTGGGTGTAAGGGTAAGCTTAGCCCGAGGTTTATTGGACCTTATGAGGTTGTGGAGCGTGTTGGTCATGTAGCTTATCGGTTGAGGTTGTCTCCCGAGTTAGTCAAGATTTATGATGTGTTTCATATTTCGATGTTGTGGAGATATAGATCAGATTCTTTGCATGTTATGCCTATCGAGGAGATAGAGCTGAACCCAGATTTATTCTGCGATAAGGGATCGGTGAAGATCCTTGGCTCGAACAACAAGGTTCTTCGTGGCAAAACGATGGAGCTTGTGAAGGTGTTGTGGAGACACCGAGGAGTTGAGGAGGCCACATGTGAAAGCAAAGCATACATGTTGAAGCGGTTTCCACATCGTTTTCTTTTAGATGAAATTTCGGGGACGAAATTTCCTAAGTGGGCGAGAGTTGTAACACCTTGGTTTTGGTCCTAGATATTTTAGACATCAGATCGGACCGGTCGGAAACAGTTCGAATCGTATTAGGTGGTTTAGGGAAATCAAGGATCGGGAAAGGATAAAAATATGACAAAAATTGTAAAATCATGTTTACGAGGTTGGTCAAATCAATTTTACAAAAAGAGCTTTGAAAGTGGTACATTTTGGGTAGTGACCAAAATGTAAAGTTTTAAAACTATGGAAAATTGCAAATTTCAAAGAGGAGTAAAAAATCTTAGAATCTTTAGGGAGCTTTGGTGCAATTATACCTTCCTTAAATTGACATGTGTTTTAAATGAGTTATTTTAATTGATTAAAATGGATTTTTAATTATTTTAATTAATTAAATGGTTGTTTGAGATTTCATTTTAGGTAACTAACTTTCATTTCAGCAAAACCCATTTTCTCAATTCTTTCTTCAAATTTCTTTTCTCCCAAACACTCTCTCTTTGATTTCTAAATTATTTCCAAGAGTTCTCTTCAAGATTTTCAAGATTTGAGAAGCAAAAACTTGTCAAACCTTAAGGAAGGCAAGGATTGGCGGTAAATCTCATTCTCAACCTTCAATCTAGGTTTCTTTATTGAAATTCCCAAGATCTTTGGCTCCTAATTGTTGTTTTTGGATGAGTTTTGATTATATTTTTTATTTAATATCAAAATCTCGCAAATTAGTGGTTTAAATCTTAATTTTCGGAGTGTTGTTGATGAGCTCTGTTTTGGATTGATTTTAATTGAGTTTTGAGTTAGTTATTATGTTGAAAAGGAGTTTTGATAATATAGATCCCGAAATCCTTGAGATCCTTGAGTTTCTTGATAGTTTTAGTTGAGTTTTTGAGGTGGTTTGGTGGTGTTTTGCTTGCTGGAGGTATAAGGAAGGGTTTATGTTGTTTTTAGATGTGTTTTAATGTTTATCAATGGTTGGAAGTGTTGTATGTTGGCTAGGCTTGGTTTAGGAAGCAATCGATTGAGTTTTCAGTTGTTTTGGATAGGTGAATTGGTGTAGTTTTGCTAAGCAACGAGTTTGTGTTTAGTTGCTGGTGTTGAAATGCATTTTAATGCATTTGGATCTCTGTTTTGATGCTCTAAAAACAAGGGATCTTAATCCAGAAGCAAGTGAAGCATTTTTTTGGAGTCTTCAGGCGAGTGATCTTCGCGCCAGCAAGCGAAGTTTCGCGTATTGGTGAGTGGAAAAGGATTTTCGAGCTTTGAAACGCTTTGAGCTTGGTTTTGGGAGCTTAGTGTAAGTTTGAAACACTTAGCTAAGCTGAAGAGTAAGTAAATTGAAAGTCTCTCTCAGAATGTGCTATGTTTTGGTTTGAAATGCACTTGAATTAAATGCAGTTTGATTATTGTTTTAAAGCATGTTTTGAGCATTGATTTATGTTGGTTTTTAATGTCATTTTGTTAAGGGTGCACATGATAACTGATCCTTGGGTTTATGTGATTAATGCATTTGGTTTAAGCATGTTTATGTTTGTGAAAATGTCATTGTGATTTGTGCTTGAAAACAGTGAAATGATGATGATAAATGATTATATTGGCAAGTGATGGAAATGATTTTTGGTTACTTTAATCGGATATAGTTAGCCGGCTATAGGATTGGGTGCATCGTGAATAAAGTCGTCTTGGATGTCGAGGGGTTGTGAATGTACCGTACACTCCATCCAAGTACCCTAACGATTGAGATTAAGGTCACAACGGTTGATGGTCTAATCCCGTGTGTGGATCTTGTGGTTTGTGTCCCGTGCTCTTGTTAGTGGAATTGTACAACTACCGATGAGTGATATTGAGGGGTTGTGATTGTACCGTTAAACTCCATCACGGGTGTTGAGGGGTTGTGATTGTACCGTTAAACTCCACCTTGGGTGTCACAACGGTTGATGGTCTAATCACGTGTGTGAGCCTTGAGTGTCCGGTAGGGTGTATGAAGCGTGTGGGACAACGCTTGTAATCCGCGTATCCGATTGTGTCAATTGTGTTTGTTTTGATATTGTTTGTTATTGATCACTTGTGAGCCAATATAATGATGTTGATATAATGATTTAATGATGAACATTTATTTGAGAAAGCATGTGATGCTTGAGAGTTATGCTAGAATGCATATGATGCTTGGTTTAAGAATGAGCAAAGGTTTTTGCTGCTGTAATTAATGATGCTACGAGCTATCGCAACAGCCTTTTTGAGGAGGCTTCGACTATTTTTGAAAAACATTTTTAAATATCAACGGAGTCGCCACCAATCTTTTTTTGAAAAAAAATGTGATTGGATCACTTTTAAAAAATAGGTTTATTTTAATAAAACATTTTCGGTTTTAATAAAACAACGATTTTGGTCTGCGAAAAACAAAAAACAGGTTCGGGAGTCGGTTACGCGTGGGGAAGGGTTAGCACCCCACGATACCCAAAATTGGTACCTAATTGGTTTTAAAGTCATTTTTCAAAACTGGAATTTGCAAGTTCAAAAAAAAAGTTTGACTTTACTTGTCCATTTAATGAATATTAGTCTATTTTAACGGCCTTATCGCCCGGGAGATGAACTTTAATCACCGCCAACATTTCTGGCGCTAACCCGTCATTCTCGTTTGATAAGACACCACATTAAATTAAGTTTTCACTTTTCAAGCAACAAAGAAATTTAATGTGTTGAGCATTTTTATTTAATTCTAAGTTTGATTATTAAAAGCCCTAAAAATGTCTAAGTCTTTTATTCATAAATTAAGGTTTAAGTATGCTTAAGTGTATTTTATTTTTATGAAGAACATTTTTCAACAAACAAATCTCTATCTAAGCTTTAGTCTCTAATCCTAAGTTTTCACCTATTTCTAAAACAAGCAAGCAAATTTTAAATTCTTTTGAATTTTACCCTTTTTATTATTTCTTCTAAAAGTTTTTATTTCTTTTTATTATTTTCTAAGCCAAAATCCTTTTTTACGTTTTATACTTTTTGTGTTTTTTTTCGTATTTTTTACCTTTTCCATTTTTTTATGTTTTTACCATTTTATGTTTTCATCTTTTCTTCAAAATTTTTTTTACTCTTTTAAAAAAATTATTTTCATTTTTTAAGTTTTTCTTTTAAAACAACCCGTTTAAAAAATAAACTTTATTTCTTCCTAAAACTTCCTTTTAAGTTTTTTTTTTCAAAAATTCATTTTTATCTTAGACCCCTAACTTTATTTAAAAACCTTTTATTTTTTCTTCTTGAAAAATTATTTATTTTTTCCCTAAAAATATCTTTATTATTTTCAAAATCATTTTTACCCACCTATTATTTAAAACAAACTTCATAAAAATCTTTTTAATGTTTTTTCTTAAAATCAAGCCCTTTATCATCTTACACCTCACATTATTATTTTTTCCTAATTAAACCCCTAATTTCAAGTTTTTTAAATTAACCACATTTATTTAATTTACTCATGCATTTAAAATCTAAACATCTTTTAAATTATTTTCTACATTTCTAAAGATCAAAATAACACTAACAACATTTTTAAAAGCATGCAAAAAATTTAAGATCAAACTAAAAATTAAAACGAATTTTTAAACGAAAAAGATTACCAAAATCGCGAACAATTTCCAACCTTGAGAAAGCAACCTAAAAATCACAAACAACACAAACAAAAACACCAAAACTCAACTAAGAACAAACAATAAAATTAACATAAAAAAAGAACGAAAAGGTAGAAAGTTACCGAGAAATCGACGAACGATGAACTCGAACTTAAAGCTTCTTGAAATGCTTCGAGTCACCCCCGGAAAATTGCTCCAAACTCCAATTTTTCTTCCAAAATTTCCCAGCCAACTCAAGAGAATTTTCAGAGAATTTTCGGATTTTTTCTTGAACCCTTTTAGTGTTTTTTCCTCAAATTTTTGGTGTGTACAACAAGTGGGTAAAGGGGGGAGGGGGGGGGGGGGGGTTATACTTGATTTTGAGCTTCAAAGTCAAGCTAAATCCCGAATCCAATCCTCAAATTGGAGCCTAATTCAGACACAAAGCTTGATACCCGGTAAACACCCCAAGAAATCATCCATTTTGATCCAAATTCAGGATAGAATTTCCCATTTAATTTGAATCTAGGGCTCATTATCTTGTCTCAGTTTTTCACAAATTCCAGTGGTTATAGGAAACGACGGCAAGCGGCGTCGGTGCCAAACAGATGGTGACAACCAAGTGGTTCGAACGACACCAACCACGCCGACTGTCGCGCCCGGTGGACGGAGAACGGCGGCTGACAGCCCTCACGGCAAGGGTTTGGAAAGCCCAGCCCCGCGCGCGTGGTCGTCACGTGCCAGCGCGTGACGCGCGGGCTGGCTCTCCCCTTCCCTTTATTTATTTATTATTTATTTATTATTTCTTTTTTCCTTTTTTACCGTTTTGACCCCTTTTGTTGTTGTTTTTTTCACACTTAATTATTATCCTATTTTATTCATTTTTTTACAATTATTAAACACTACAATCAATATATATATATTTTGCTTTTTTTCATTTTCTCTCTTTTTTTTTTACTTTTTACTTTATTAAATGGGCTTCAAACTAAAATGGGCTTTTATTAAAAATGGACTTTTTGAAAATGAATTTTTATGATTTTTTATAAGAATAAGCTTTTCTTTAAAAAAATGGATTTTTATTTAAAAATGATTTTTATTTAAAAATGATTTTTATAAAAGAATGCACTTTTAAAAGGATTTTAATTTTTTACTTTTTTTTTTTATTTTTTTGTTAAAAGTTAGGGTGAAAATTTAGTGACAACACGAGCATGTGGATTTGGTGTTTAAAAGTGCACGTTTTAAAGAAATGCATATGTTTACAAAGGATAGTGTTTTAGTTTTTGAAATACATTGATGAATGTTTGGTTTTATAGCGGTCTTCATTAAGATTTATGCTTACGCTCATTTGTTTCATCAATGCAGAGAATTGAGCATTTTTGGCAGCAAGCAAGCAAAGGATATCCAAGTGTTTTGACTAAGAAAAGTATGTAGTTTTACTTTAGTGTAATAAGAGACAATGGGAGAAATTTCCACTCATGAGTTATTTGGTGATGTGAAACACCTTGAGCATGTGTAGTTTGTGGTTGAAGTCTTGTAAATAACCACTCTGTGGTCTTTAGATCCTCATTTTACATTTTAGTTTTGCTATGGCTTATGGTTAAAGACATGTTCATTCTAGTTGCATATGCTTTATGAGATGTTGTGCCTAATGCTTGCAATGTGGCTAGTTTTTGATGCAAAGATGTTGGACATGATGATATAAGCATGTCTATGAGTATTGGGTGTGAATGGATGATGTATGATACTTTTTTTGGGGTTTTTTCTTAAGCATTTCTGGTATGGGTATCGATACCCGGGCAAGTGTATCGATACCCTTAATCTAAAATGGTGTAGGTGTATTGATACGAGCATCAAGTGTATTGATACGCCTGTGCAACCTTTGAAGGGTGTATCGATACACGTGAGAAGTGTATCAATACACGTGAGAAGTGAAAAGATTGAAGGCCTCATAGCGGTAGGGAGTAGTGGAGGGAAAAGAAATAAAAAATGTAAATATAGAGAATTAAATGTGAAATTATATAAATTATTTTTATTTTAGTGGTTAAAATACAAGTTAAATAATGGTTTAAGGACTATTTAAGTAATTTATTATTTTTTTATTGTGTCAGGTCACCCTTCCGTTTAGATTTAACGACTGAGTGACTAGAAGTTTACGTCCCGAAAATGTTTGAGACCTTACTGGTCATTTTTCAAATTTGAGGACTAACTATGTACTTAGTATAAACATAAGTGACTTCTGCAGTAGTTTACCCTTAAAAATTTTTGACAAATTTTTAAATGTTAAGGGGTGGCCGTGGTCCTACTAGTCTTGCTTATGTTTCGCACCTGGCGTTAGGTTTGAATAAATTCTATTTCAAAATATTAGTATTTAAAATATTTATTTTTTACAAAATAAAAAGTTATCGTTTGAAAGCCCATCATACGTAAAGAAAAATAGGAAAAGGGCGCCCTAAGAGGCCGAACTCATTTATTCAAGCCCCTGGACTGCACAAGCTCAGTTCTCGCCGTCGAAGCTGCTTCTCCTCTGTTTTCATGGCTTCCAGGTAACTCTATCTTACACCTATCAACCTGCTCTGTCGCTGTACCAAAAATGCTAAGATTCTCAGCTGTTGCTTTTGTCTCTCTTTACAGCAGCAGACGATTAAGGGCATTCAAGCGGTGGATGAAATCTCAAGGTGTCGAATACAGCGATACGCTCGACTTTATAGACTGCCCCGAACAAGGGATTTCTGTCAGAACATTGTCTGATTTACATGAAGGCGATGTGGTCGCCCAGATTCCAAAGACCGCTTGTCTCACCATCAAGACCAGCGGAGCCCGGGAATTGATCGATTCCGCTGGTTTAGATGGTCTTTTGGGTCTCTCCGTGGCTTTGATGTATGAAAAGAGCTTGGATCAGGACTCTCCTTGGGCTGGTTACCTCCAGCTTTTGCCGCCACAAGAATGCTTGCCTTTGGTTTGGACTCTGGGGGAGGTTGATTCTTTACTCTCTGGGACTGAGCTGCATAAGGTATGCTGTATCTGCTAGCTGATGGTTCTTCCCGTTTTCGGTGCTACTTGTTGATTGATAATATAGAGAGAAAAAAAACCCATTTCGGTAAAGAATAATAATTAGCGAGGTTGGAATTTTTTTATATGACCTGTGTGTTGAAAACTTGAAATTATTGTTATGGAAATTGTTGAAATTTAATGTAAATGATACTTGGAATCATGGTGAAATATATGATTTTGGAACATAGTTGTGACACACCATTACATTTTGTTTCATCATTTATTATTCTGCAAGTTTTTGTACTAGCACGTTGAGATTTAGGAGCAAGATATTTTTTCCTGAGGTTTCATTTTTTAAAATAATATGTTCTATAATAGGCAGGCAATTAAAGAAGACAAAACTCTTATGTATGAGGATTGGAAAGAAAACATTCTGCCTCTTGTATATTCGGCTCCTGAGTCCCTTGATCCAAGCTCTTTTAGCGTCGAAGAATACTTTGCTGCAAGAAGTCTTATTTCTTCTCGTTCTTTCATGATAGATGAATACCATGGATCTGGGATGGTTCCTTTGGCAGATCTGTAAGTATACCCTCTTAATTTTTAGGATTACCCCATAGTCATTAGTCATTTAGGACTGTTAATTCATATCAATTAACTAATATTTCGGACTATGTACTATTAAACAATATGCGAATTACCTAAAATACTTGCCATCCTAATGAAGGGTGTAGCTTCTACCTCAATCTATTTCTCAAGCTCAGAGGTTTAATAGGTATAGCGTATGACACTATTTCTAACATTTGCAACAATGGTATACGGTCAAAATGCCAAACATTGTCTAAGTTTGTGATTAGGGTTTTGACATCGCCTTACACTATATCCTCATTATTTTTTCTTTTAATGTCTTCTACAAATTCCAGCTTTAATCATAAGACTGGAGCAGAGGATGTACACTTCACCTCTGTATCCCCTAATCAAGAATACGAAGATGATGTTGACAGTGAAGATAGTGATAAGAACGAACTAAGTAAAATTTCTGACCATGATAAGAGCTCTTCTACTAGTGAGAGTTCGTACATTCATAGTGATTCAGATCACTCGTCAATGTCTGGAGAGGATCCTATGATGCTGCAAATGATTATGGTGAGAGAAGTCAAATCAGGCGATGAGGTTAGCATCTACTTGTGCCTTGTATTGATTTCTTTGGGGATTGAATTCTGCTAAACTTATATTGTCAGCTTCTCCATTTTTCCTATAATTATTGGTTTTGACCTATAGTAATGTAGGTCTCTTTTTGAGCTAGGGTTGAAGGCTTTTCTTTTTTGCTACCCTGTATGAAGATACTTGAGCTAGCAGTTACCTAGGAGTGCTTTATTTTTGTAAGGTGGTAGACACAAGAAAAGCCTGTCTGATTGATGTTTCCTTTAATTTCTTTAATACTTCATTCATTTCATTAAGTATAGGCTTAAATATAAAATAGGTGCCTAAAGTTTTTATTTTTTTCAAAATAGGTGCCTAACTAAAAAAAACCACACCCAATCATTAATTGACATGTGGCCGAAAAACCCAAATTCACAAAAGAGTTAGGCACCTATTTGGCCAAAAATTAAAACTTTAGGCACCTAGTTTGGCCAAAAAAACTTTAGGCACTTATTTAGACCAAAATAAAAACTTCAGGTACCTATTTTATCCAAAAAATAGTTTAGGCACCTAAATGAAAAAAATGGGATACTTTGGACACTTGTTTTATATTTAAGCCTTAAGTATAGGAAAAAAAAGGGAGACTATATCAAACTCTGAACTTCTCAATGTTTTGCATATTCAACTAGTATGGAACCTTAAGGAAATCATGCATGTTGGCCACCAAAATAGAAAGAATTTTTTGCATGTTTTCTGTTATAAATGGACCACTCATTAATTTTTTTTTATCAGAATCTTACATCTTAAGCTTATTCTGTATCTAAAACATAGATATGAATACGATAACACATGTCTATACATTTTGCACCCTGACTCACTCAAGGCAAGTGTTTTTTTGGCGTCTTGTGCCCTGGTAAATGTGAGGATTCTAGTGCATAGAGTGTGCCTTGCACCTTTACAACGTTGAGCAATAGGGCTAATGATCTAAAAATTAGATTTGGACAAATATAAACCTTAACACTAATTATAACAAAATTTCTATATGGGAAAATTATGCATTTTATCATATAAACTATTGTGTATGATTCTTCAAAAAAATTTACTTTCATAGAATTTGCAACAAGGATGTCTTTTGGGCTTTTTTGTTTGGAAAAATAAGGGCTCTGAATTATCTCGGAACATTGCTTGAGATAATATTGCTTCGGTTTGGGGTGTTAAACTTAACGGTCTGAAGTCCATGTTTTGGGGCGTGACAAAAAAGCATACCTACTATACATATTAGGTGGTTTGGTACTTCTTATCTACTGAACATTCATTTCCTGTTCCAGTTCTTACATCCAGCTTTTTTCTTTTCGTTTTTTTGCTGGCTTCCTTTTCACAGTGAATCTGAACTTTCCTAACTCAGGTTTTCAACACATATGGGTCGCTTGGCAATGCTGCTTTGCTTCACAGATACGGATTTACAGAGCCTAATAATCCTTTTGATATAGTGAACATTGATTTGGAGTTGGTTCTCAAGTGGGGCGGTTCGCTGTTCTCTAGTCGGAACTGCAGATCAAGGTTGTCCCTTTGGAGAAGATTAGATTTGTCTGGATGTTCAAGTGAGGACTCTGAGTATTTTGAGATCTCATCTGATGGGGAACCCGAAATGGAACTATTGACTTTATTATACATACTGTTATTGCCAGATGATACATGCCATGAGTTGGAAATGACCATTTGCACTGCGGATAAGGTTAGTAGAAATATTGGCATGATCTTATCAGAAAAGCATGATATTACATGGGACACAAGCTCGGAAATCAGCAAGGAATTGTTGTTGACAGAAAAAGTCTGCGGTGCCCTCTTGGCACTTGCCGACATTCGCGAGAGTTGTTATGGTTCGAAGTCGATGGATGAGGACATGGAAGCTTTAAAGAGATGTAGCATGAAAGAAAGGAAATTGTATCATTCTTTGGTGTTACGAACAAGTGAGAGGAGGATCCTTGAGAAGCTTAGGACTTATGCAACTGCAAGAGCTCCTCGAAGTCGAACAATTCAGAATGCAAATAAAACCTGTACAAGAAGGAAGAGATTGAAAAAGCATTAAGGTGAAATAATTCATCTACCTTGCTTGTTTTTATTAGAATAAACAGAAGCCACTTTTCCTGGGTTATCATTGCTGCAATTTTTTTTTAATTTTATTTTTGATATTGATAAGGTGGTGGAAGTGGTAGGTCAGTTTTAATTGTTTAAAAACAGGAGTTTGGCTATTGATGAAGCAGTTGAGAATTCTTGGCGCAATATTGTTATTTATAATACAGGTCATTTTTGAATCATTAAAAAGGAGGTAATTATATGTAATTGTAGTCAAATTCATGACTTTTAAGAGGTATTAATTGAATTAAGACTCAATCGACTACCGTTCTAATGTATGCAAGTAGAAAATTAGAAAAGAACATATATTTGACATCAACTAGAGTAGAATTTTGTATTAGCATCGCAAAATCTTAGTTGTGGGATTAAGACATTTTCGAGAGCCATAATTTACGATGATCGATTGAATTTGAGATTTATTAGTGTCAAATTCTTCACAGTAGTATCCGACTTCGATTTTTGGGAATGAAACATGAGACAGAGACAATTAGGGGTGTTTAAAATATTTAATCCCCTACCTGCCGATACGATAAAAAATAATTAGATATTTTCCTTAAAAAATAAATTTTTCAGGTCGGGTATTCGGGCTGCAATATTAGGCTTAATTGGGTAACCCACCCAACCTTAGAAATTTTTGAATTTATTTTTATTTAGTAAAAAAATTGGATTATTAAGAAAAATAATAGAAAATTAAGGTGCTAAAATAATTATATAAAAAAATAAAAATTTCACAATTTTATTTTTAATATATTTTTTGAACTATAAGTTTGATCGAGTAAAACTTCAATAAGAGATTTAAAAAATTTTAAAATTATAATCTAATCAATAGATATGTTTACATAAAACAAATAAAATTATATATTTATATTTAATGTGACACAAAAATCTAAACATTGACATTAAACATTAACGGTTACTCAATTTTCATTTTCACAGACACCGACTTTTTTACTATCCTATTTATATTTAATGTGACACAACAATCTAAACATTGACATTAAACATTAACGGTTACTCAATTTTCATTTTCACAAACACCGACTTTTTTACTATCCGATTATGAACACTCTAAGCACAACTCATGATTTGGTAATAATTCAAGGGATTTGAGTCTGGTTAATGTCGAATTCCCTTATTTGAGTTTTTTTTAATCTCTTGTATTTTTTTAATATGAGTGATTTTCGTCAAATGTCTAATCAAAATATGTGTGTTTTTTGAAATGGGAGATTATCACGTCATTAGAGGAATAAATGGTCGATTGATGAAAAGTTGTATATTTATTTAGAAGTTTCTTAAATCTTTAAATTTTAAAAGTATATATTTTCACCCTTTCAAAAAAAAAAAGAAACTTAAAATCGATCTTGGTACGATTGCCCAATATTTTCCTATTCTAATCCTCAGTAAACAAAACACTAAAAGCCTTAAATTTCACCATCAAGAGTGGCAAATCTTCTACTGTAACTTTACCATTTTGGTTCTTTACTGAAACAAACAAGAAATAATACATAAAAGTCGGTTAAACTGTATAAAATTAGATTAAAAAATATAAACAATAATATTAAAAAGTAATTCAATAGCTGAATCAATAAGTTGTGGAAGGAGCAAAATATGCTTACCTTTGTTGAAGAATGAAATAGTAACGTTACAGCTGTGTAACAACTTTATACAATGCTGGTAGTATTTTTGTTAGGAGTTGTTATACCATCTAGGGTTTGTTAGACCAGCTGAAAATTATTGTTTTATTCTCTCCTTGTATTACCAGCTTCTATATAAGCTGTTTTTGATCAAATAATAATCAAGCAAAAGTTTACCCTATCATACTATTTCACTCTCTAGGGTTTTCTAACATGGTATCAGTCGCCAAACGTCATGGAGCCCCGTCTTGATTTTCTTTCTTTCCGTTTCCTTTGCTCACCCTTCATTTTCGTTATCCTCCATGCCTAATAGTGATGCGATTCCCAGCTCTGACTCATCTGAGTCAGTTCGTGTTGCTCATACCTTCACCAACAAGAAGATCAACCTTGTCCTTGGTGAAATGAACTTCATCTTGTGGAAGCAGCAGATCCTCCTCACTGTTCGGAGTCACCGCCTTGAAAAGCTTCTCACGGGAGCTGCGAAACCACCTCCTGAACAGGTTACTGGTTCGGATGGTCAACAAGTTTCCAATGCTGATCATGAAGCATTTGTTTCCCAAGATAGTGCGTTGGCATCCTGGTTGTTATCAACGATCAATGCTTCTCTCTTGCCACACTTTTTCGGGGCTAAAACGGCCTCTGACGTTTGGTCGTTGGTTCAGAAGTTTTTTGTGAACAAATCGACCACAAGTGCTATGAGCTTGCACTGTAAACTTCGCTCAATTCGAAAAGGTGATGAAAGTATGCGTAACTACCTCACTCAAATAAAGGAGGTTTGCGATGCTTTGTCAGCATGTGGGAGTGCCATTTCTGATATTGAGCAGATCGCCACCATCCTGAATGGATTGCCGATGGAGTATCAGCCCTTCATGGCTATTATCACAACTAGCAGGGAACCGTTCACACTGGATAGTGTGAAATCTGTTCTGATTGATGCTGAGGCACAACTCAAAGGGTTCAATGTGCAGCTTCAGATGCCTATGGTTGCGAATGTGGCTCAAGTTCAGCGTCGCGAGTTTGATTCTCCTGCTGATCGGGGTCCTCGACCACCTCAATTCTCTGGTGGACGTTCCCCTGGCTGGTCTGGTGGCCGTTCCAATTCCTGGGCTGGAGGACAACTTGGAGCTCGTGGTCGTGTCAAACTGCAATGCCAAATCTGCAACAAAGTTGGTCACTCTGCAGATCGTTGTTGGCATCGCTATGATCATTCCTTCTCTGCTGGTTTCCCTTCTCATAATGCTTCTCCTGATCAGGCTGCCACTGCCCATGTGACATCCCTTGACTCACCATCTGCTTACTACACATATTGTGGAACTCCAACTACATCCTCTTCCGATGCCTGGGTAGTGGACTCTGGAGCCACACATCATGTTACTCATGATTCCACCAAGGTGATGCAAGCCACTGATTTCACAGGCCCATGTAAACTTATTGTAGGCAATGGTAATGACTTATCTATCTCTAAAACTGGGAAATCTGTGTTACATACTTCCTCACGTGCCGTTCTGATTAATGATCTCCTTCATGTCCCTGCTATCACTAAGAACTTGCTTTCTGTTTCGAAGCTAGCTAGAGATAACAACGTATATTTTGAGTTCCATGCCACGACTTGCCTGGTTCGCGATGAGGATACTGGTGTTGTGCTATTACAGGGTGCTGAGAGAGAAGGCTTATATAGATTCAATTCTGTTATCCCTAGTTCTTATGTTGCAAATAAGTGTGAAGCTAATGTTGTTAGTAAACACCTTAATTCTTATAATCTTTGGTATAGGCATTTGGGTCATCCCGCTCACTCGTCTCTTACTCAAGTTTGTAAGAATTCAAATATTGTAATTTCTGTCAGTCGTAATGAAGAGCCTTCTGATCTTTGTGTGGCATGTCGTTTGGGTAAAAGTCACAAAATACCTTTTCATGATTCCAAAACTGAGTATACTGAACCTTTTGCTCTTGTGTACACAGATTTATGGGGACCAACTCATATAGTGTCCAATGGCTTCATTTATTATATTTCATTTGTCGATGCTTATTCTCGACATTGCTGGATCTATTTACTTAAGTCTAAAGGGCACGCTCTGCAAGCTTTTCGAATGTTTCAGTCTATGGTGCAAACTCAATTCAACAATCAGATCAAGGCAGTGCAAAGTGATTGGGGTGGTGAGTATCGGATTCTATCTCACGAGCTGGCAAAATTAGGCATCTCCCATCGTATTACATGTCCTCACACCTCCGAGCAAAACGGTGTAATTGAGCGAAAGCACCGGCACATCGTTGAGTTAGCTCTGGTTTTACTAGCTCAAGCCTCCTTGCCTTTTCGATATTGGTCTTATGCTTTTAGTACTGCTGTTCATCTAATTAACAGACTTCCATCAGTTGTGTTACAGGGCATCTCACCATTTGAAAGGTTGTATGGCAAACAACCTGATTATTTGGCTTTAAGGGTGTTTGGGTGTAGATTCTTTCCTCACCTGAGACCATATCAACGACACAAGCTGAGTTTTAGATCACAACCTTGTACGTTTCTTGGGTACAGTGTGCAACACAAAGGGTATAATTGTTTGGCACCAGATGGTAGGGTGTATGTGTCACGACATGTGGTTTTCGATGAGCAGGTTTTCCCTTTGAGGGATCTAAGGCTACTGATCATTCATCCTCTATAGTTTCTTCATTGTTTCCTGATATTTCAGAAATCGATATTGTTCCAGGTGGAGTTCAAGCTTGCTAACAGGATTCTCAACCTTCTTTGACTGTTCCTCCCATCAGTAGGCCTCCTATGGAAATTCCTTCAGTGGTTGTATCAAGTCCAGCAAGCTCTCATGAACATGTGGATAGCCCTTCCATTTCACCTCAAGAAGATGTTAGGGACTCAGGTGCTTCCTTGTCCATTCCTTGTGAGTGTGCAGATGTTTTTGCTGACACCGATATTCATGAAGATGTGCCCAACAATGAAGTTCATGTGGCAAATAATGAGTCTGTATCTCTTGAAGTACATGCTGAGCAAGCTTCTCCATGTACCACTCCCTCGATCACTGAAGATACAACACAAGTTCCACTTTCTATGGGTGGTCATTCAATGGTGATTCAAAGTAAGCATGGCTTTTTTAAGCCAAAGGTGTATATGACTACACAAGTGGTTGAAGAGGCAGAACCTTTATCCATTGAAGCTGCTCTTCAATCCACTAATTGGGGACCACCTGTCCATGCTGAGTATGATGCTTTAAGGAAGAATGATACATAGGATGTTGTGCCATTACCTGAGGGTCGATCCATAGTGGGATGTAAGTGGTTATTTTGGGTCAAGAAGAATGCTGATGGCTCGGTGCAACGTTACAAGGCACGCCTAGTTGCCAAAGGATTCTCCCAGGTGCCAGACCAAGATTTTCAAGATACATTCAGCCATGTTGTCAAAGCTGCCACCATCAATGTTGTGCTTTCCTTAGTTGTTCGACATGGCTGGAGTTTGAGGCAGATTGATGTAAACAATGCTTTCTTAAACGGTGACTTGTCTGAGGATATTTATATGCAACAACCACCAGGATTTCAGCAAGAAACATCAGATGGTACAGTGCTAGTATGAAAACTGAAGAAGGCATTGTATGGACTTAGGCAAGCCCCGAGAAACTGGTTTGCAAAGCTTAGAGACTATCTTCTTGATATTGGATTCACTAGCTCAAAGGCTGACACATCCATGTTTGTCAAGGGTGATCAGAAGTTAGTGACATACATTATCGTATATGTTGATGATATTGTAGTTACTGGGAGTTCGAATGCAGAAATTGAAGATGTGGTTCAACGTCTGGGTGATAGGTTCTCTCTAAAGGACCTTGGCAAACTACATTTCTTTCTTGGCATGGAAGTAAGATATAAAGCTGGGTCTATTATCTTAAGCCAAAAGAAATTTCTTATTGAATTGCTATCAAAAGCTCGTATGCTCAATGCAAACTCTACGCCTACACCAATGATCACTTTATTGAATTTAACTCAATCGGCTGGCAGTTCCCTACAAGATCCCAAAGAGTACAGAAGTATAGTTGGTGCTCTCTTATATGCATGTCACACTCGCCCAGATATTGTGTTTGTTCTAAATAAACTTGCTCAGTTTATGCATTCTCCATATGAACAACACATGATTGCTCTTAAGCGTGTGCTACGTTACCTCAATGGGATATTAGATCGTGGTCTTGTGTTCTCACCATCAAATGAACAATGTCAAAATGTTTCTTTTGTAGACGCATATTGGGGAGGAAATATGGATGACCGACGATCAATCTCAGGCAACTGTGTGTTTTTAGGAGGCAACTTGGTATTATGGACATCCAAGAAACAGAAAACAGTGTCAAGATCCACCACAGAGGCTGAATATCGCAGCTTGGCTGATGCTGCTTCAGAGGTAACCTGGATTCAAACGCTACTCACTGAAATGAAGATGTTGACAAACCCAATTCCAGTCATTTGGAGTGATAACTCAAGTGCAATAGCAATGAGTGATAATCCTGTGTATCACTCGAAGACCAAGCATGTATAGCTTGATGTCCACTTTGTTCGAGAGGTGGCTGCAAAGCAATTACAGGTCAACTATGTACCCACAGAGTATCAGGTGGCTGATGGACTCACCAAACCATTATCAAAAGACTACTTCAACAGTTTTCGACTCAGACTACGGGTGGTGGATGCTGAAGAGATCAAAAAAGAAAGAAAGTAGAGAGGATGTTGAAGAATGAAATAGTAATGTTACAGCCGTGTAACAGCTTTATACAATACTGATAGTATTTTTGTTAGGAGCTGTTATACCAACTAGTGTTTGTTAGACCAGCTGCCAATTATTGTTTCATTCTCTCCTTGTATTACTAGCTTCTATATAAGCTGCTTTTGATCAAATAATAATCAAGCAAAAGTTTACCCTATCATACTATTTCACACTCTAGGGTTTTCCAACAACCTTGGATTTAAGGCTGTGAAGCTCGACTTGTGTGAATTGGCTCTGAAGTCATTGATCAGAGACAACAACACCCACAACAACTATTCATGAAATATCCATATATATTGCTTATAACTGAAGCAAACCCAAAAATATTTACCTGTAAAAATAAACTTTGAGAGGATAAGTTGATTTTAGGTTTTTTGTTTTAAAATGAGTGAAAAATAAACTTTCAAAAGTTCGGAGGTTTAAATTAAAAATTAACAATTTTAATGTCATTTTTAAATAGTGAATATTACACTTGTAAAATAAATATATATATTTTGAATAGTCTATAAGTAATTACAAATTAGTATCTATATATATATATATTTTGAAATTTGAAATTTGATTAAATTTGAAATTAAATTTAATTTGAAATTGAAAATAAGAAAATAAAAAAAATAACAAATTTGAGTAACACAAACTTTTATATTGAATTTTGGAAAATTTTGAGCGTGTTTGATACATCGATATTGATAGCTTTTTATAAAGTGCCCTTGCCTCTTCTACACTTATTTTTCACATTACATTATTGGGAATCTTCACTATTTATAAATTACACCTATTTTCATTTCAGCTTTGAAAATTTTGCTACCATTATTGCTTTCATTTTGGAAACTATTTGCATTCATTTGACTTTTTGCACCGGTAATTTTTTTATTTTATCTTTGAATTTTTTTAAGGAATCTTAAAAAATCTTGCCACCATTATTTAGTTATTACCCTCTTTTGGCTTTTTGTGTCGGCATGATCAAAATTTTATTTTATTTTTGTTTTTATTATTGTGACTGAGGTATTGTCATATTCTAGACAATAGTTTTGATTGAAGATGATTGAGAACTTTTATCTTCGTCTTCTTCTTCTAATTCCATTGAACTTAACATTTATGCCATTAATTTTTTATATTTTTTTTTACTTTTGGCTTGGGTCAATACTGTACATGTATTTGATTTTGCTTGTAAAAATCTAGTTGTATCTTTATCTAAGATAAGTGATTTGTAGAGACTTAAATTTTTAGCAAAAAAAATTATCTAAATATTTGGAGTCATATTTTTCATTATTGAATTTGTCGCACCATTTTATTTTGAAGGTTCTGACTAACCATGAGACATTTGTTTCTCCATTAATCTCATAACTGTAACTCTAAGAAACTATCTAAGAAATACATATTTTGAAGAAAAATGAATAGTTTAGAATATACTTTTTGTTCTGGTTCCGGTTGGATTTGTTTAAAAAATTGGGCCAAAAAGCTTAAATTTTTTGTGATAATATCTCAAAAGAATTTGAACCATAATATGTCTACCATTCGGGGAACCAGTTGAAAAATTTGTATTGAGATTCATATTTGAAACATATGAGCCAAAAATGACTCATATGTGGATTATTTAGAAGAAACACACTATACCAGGCTATTTGGCAGTCTCAGTATGAGAAATGTGTGCAACGGGTATTTCTCTTCAGAGAAAGTAGTTGAAAATTTTATCAAAGTCATTGAGCTTTCACCCCAATCTTTGGGTCTAAAATTTTGAGAATTTGAGTTGTGAAATGGATTATAAATTTTAGATCTTTTGGATCACTATAATGTTTGAATGTTATAGATCTGGTTTGAATCAAAATATTCATATAATACTACAAGGTATTGAAAATATTCGAATGTTCTTTTATTTGATACCCGCACTTGAGTTAAGTAACATTTATTCAAGGCATTGGACGTAGGTTTAATTTTCTGTCAAGTTATGGTGTTTGATGTCGGAAATATGTTTTAGTAACTCTTAAAAGTAATTTTATTTATCCTTTTGTGTTTTCTAGCATATTTTTTCTCAGTTCACCACCGCATTATTTTTGTCTTCTCGTTGTTAGTTACGAATTGCATTTGAATCCTTCTCTTTTAAGGTCATCATGTAAGATACTAGATGTTAATTATTTCTGCTGTTATTTCAGAATGGATTAGATACCAAGGTGGAGAAATCAAGGAAGCAAATGAAGGAAAGGAAGAACAAGACTAAGAAGATCCGTGGAGTAAAGAAGGTAATATAAATTGTTTCTCTTTTCTTATCGTTACTTGAACTCATTCTACTTTCGAAACATTC
Organism: Hibiscus tridactylites; assembly: GCA_958450335.1. Lineage (NCBI taxonomy): Eukaryota > Viridiplantae > Streptophyta > Magnoliopsida > Malvales > Malvaceae > Hibiscus > Hibiscus tridactylites. The sequence goes on from OY288285.1 coordinate 56,610,495, forward strand.
GATGAGATCGATTTTCCCACTATTTTTCTTGATTAATATTAAACGAAGGCCGGTGAAGCAGCAAAAAAGAAGTGAGCTAAAAAGGATGAAGGAAAAGGTGAAATCTATGTCTATCTTATTGTCAAACTGCTAATGTTTTTCAACAACTGTTGTTTACTATTCTCAAGTGTTTAGATGTTTGTTTGAACCTGTTTTTCTTTACATTAAATAAAACTGGATTTTGGTTATATTATATCCTATTTCTGTTCTTTCCAGCGTAGAATTTTTGAAATGTTATTATCTTACATTTTCTGGAGGAATATAACTTGCACTTATGGTGCCGAACAGTAAAATTTGATAATGGTGCTGATGAAATAATATTTAAATAATGAATATATATATTACACACCCCAAATTCATACAAATATATAGATTTTATTAAATAAAATTATTTTTAAGGGTATATGGTTTAGGGTATAGCTTTAAGAGTTTAAGGTTTAATAGTTTAGGGTTTTAGGTTGATGGTTGAGGGTTAAATTATTTTTATAAAGAATAGGGTCAAATTGAAATAATATTTAAATAATAAGGGTTCAATAGAAATACGAAAATATGTGAGGTACTAAATATATAGTTTACCCTTATTAAAAAAATAAAATTTTAATATATATAAAAAATAATTTAATTGAATTTTTTAAAGTAATTATTAATTATTTGATGAGTCTTTAAAATTTTAAATTTTTATTAATTAATTTAATGGTGTTCAGCATTAGTGGTGTTCAGTGGTGTTCGTCGCACGTAGTAGACTCATCCTAAACTAAAATATCAAAAATAAATAAATATTAGTTTAGGAATTCTATAAAAAAATTCAATAAAAAGAATTTTAAGAGAAAATAGATTATTCTCGATTTAAAAGTTTGATTTCAATCGATAAACTTAATTAATACGACAATCTTAAGCGTAAAAATCTGTTGCCCCTAACCATGCCTCCTTATATGCCCCCTACTAAAAAACACCTAAAAATTAAATTTTAAGCCCTAACTTTAATTTTCATATCCTAAACCGTAAACCTTAAAAAATACACCATATCCCTAATTCTATACACTCTAACCTTAAACTCTAAACTCACTATTTTAAAGTGGAGGCACCAATGTGGCATAATTAAGGGATAGGCGATTTTCATCCCAATCTTAAATTAAATAATTTTAGTGTATAGTTTAAATGGAAGCCAACTCATCTAGAATATCCCTGGATTGGTGAGATTTGATCTTCCCCACTGGGTGGCAGTATCGAATACTTTATTAGGCAATGATTTGAATACTTTATTAGGTAATGATTCGAATACTTTATAAAGCACTGATTTGATATGGTTAAGCTAGCCAGGCAATGGCGTTAGGTATAAACAGAGAAATTATGAGCTATACAAAATGGGTGCCAGGCTCAGAGTTGGCATTTTGCAAATGATCAATTTTAACTGCTCAAATATCGTCAAAAGCAAAAGGCGTTGACGATGAAGGATACATTCTACATATCACACGGATCGCCGACGCTGCCCATAGACGACTCGCTTCCGGCACGGCGTTTCTTGATGTCATGGAAGGAGAAAGTGTTCCCTCAGATACCCAAATCAATCCTCGTCATTTCTGGTCATTGGGACACTGGTTTTCCCGCCGTAAACATTGTTCAACACAATGATACAATCCACGACTTCTATGGTTTCCCCGATCCTTTGTACAAGGTGCCCCTTTCCTACTCTCCTAACTTCTCAATTTTAAAAGGCTATATTTAAACACTATAAAAGTCTAATATCTAACCAAAGTAGGGTTTACTTCTTTTCAATACCAACATTTTCTAATTTGTGTAAAAAACGAATTACTATTTTGTTGTTAACAGTTGAAATATCCAGCACCAGGGGCACCGGAGTTGGCACTAAGAGTGAAGGAATTGCTTATGGCATCTGGTTTTGAGCGTGTTGATGAAGATAGAGAACGTGGGCTAGACCATGGTGCTTGGGTTCCACTCTTCCTCATGTATCCAGAGGCTAATATCCCAGTCTGCCAACTCTCAGTTCAGTCTGAAAGGGATGGTAATTACCATTACAACTTGGGAAAGGCTTTGTCCCCTCTCAAAGACGAAGGTGTTCTCATCATGGGTTCTGGAGCCGCCACTCATAACTTGGAGGTCCTTAGTCAAGACTTGGATGGTGTTGTCCTTCCCTGGGCTTCAGAGTTTGATTCTTGGCTTAAAGATGCTCTCCTCCAAGGAAGGTAAAATATAATATTTTATGTTTCAAATCAAAGTTTTTTTTGTATGTTAATTGTTTGAATTATGATGATTTGGTTGTTGTTGTAGATATGAAGATGTGAACCAATATGAAGAGAAGGCACCGCATGCGAAGATGGCTCACCCTTGGCCGGACCACTTGTATCCATTGCATGTAGCCATGGGTGCTGCAGGTGAAAATGCAAAGGCCAAACTCATCCATGAGAGCTGGCATCTTGGTTCTTTTTCCTATGCTTCTTACCAATTCACAACACCCGACTGATGCTCATTATAATGCCATACAATATCAGCTCTTTATTCCATATGTACGGTGTACCATCTCAAGAGAGTGACTTGGTCTCCATCACCCTATTTTAACTATCAAACTTGTGTTAATAAATAAAAATATATCAAACTTGTGATACTTTTGCAGCACCAAATTGATCCTATACTCTTATCTAGATGCTTCCTCAATTTTTCATCTTGAATCTTTTAAATGATATTACGTGTACAAATTAATTAAAAATATCCAATTAAAATCAAAATTCAATTATACAGTGGAACTGGAATGATAATTTTACCTATAATCTTAAAAGTTTAAAGAACAATTATGTTTTTAGTTACTTTATTATGCTAATCCATGATGTTTGTTGCAGGTGAGAATGTTCCTAGGTCGCAACAATGAGATTAATTGCATCATGTCACCGTAATTATTTTGACTAATGTCTCGTAGTGAAGGCGTAGCCGGTGGCTGGATAAAATGTGTCGAGAGTAACCCGTTTTATATTTTTTAATTACTTCTATCTATTTTATTGATTGTCTAATTTATATCGGGTATTATAAAGACTTGTTATGAGACGATCCTCCCAATCCAATTACTCTATTCATAACGTTTGGATTTAAACCTTTAACCTTACTTAAAAATCTATCACCTTATCTTATTAAACCAATTGGTTATTGATAACAAAATCAGTTTTGTTAGTACCTATAAACGCTCACTGCCACGTGTCAAACCAGGCAACCTGATGTGAACAATATCACAAAAAGGATATACAGCGATCACATGGCAGCGAACATGATCGCTGCGGGTGACAACGTAAGCTTCCTGACATAGTACGTAACAACGCATGCGATCTGTCTAGTACTCCTCACAACCTGAGGCGAACAAGCAAGGCCACGAAAGATATCGCGTTCGACGATCATTTGACAACGCACGTGACCGCTACGGATGACAGTGCAAACCTAGGACGTCAAGTCATGGCCACTCCAATTGGCACGCCACGAAAACCTGGTCATGACACATGTCCGAGTAATATAAAAAGAGACATGCAACAAGGGAACTGAGGGATATCTTCCATTCTAAGCATCGTAAACCTCACTAAGGAGGTGATACTCGAGCATCGACTCAGAACAACCACTTGGGCCACCACCGGATCACCGTGTCTGACTCTTGTTTACTTTGACAGCCAACAATTGGTGCGGTGAGTGTGGACGAGCACGCAACCTTCAGATTCTTCAGCAAACCTGGAAATTTTAAGATGAGAGGAGATAACCAAGGCTGTCCGGGCAAAAAAGAAGCAGAGGATGACATCCTAACGACTCAGCCAGCGACAACGACCGACGAAAAAGTAGCAGAGAAAGATATCTTGATAGGTCAATCGACGACGACGGCCATGCATCAACTACAAAAATTCCAGAAGAATTTTAGGCAACAATTTGGGACCAGACCCTTGGTTTGTGGCGGGCCAGGGCACACAACAAACGAGAGGGAATCACCGCCAGAGGGCAACAACCAGCAATTATTGAAAATGCATGAAAAGATAAAAAAAACATGGATGAGTCTTTATTGCTTTCGAGAAAGGAATACGAGCAGCAATAAAAGCTCACACAAGATCGGGCTGAACAATATAGAATCGTAGAAAAGAAGAATGGGAGACTAATTAGGGACTTGTCCAGAAAAACTAGAGGTAAGGCGGTTCAAGAAACGTAGGTTTCTCCGCAACAAGAAACTACATGGAAGCCTCAAGAGTTGGAAGAGGATTATGAAGATTCGGGGATATAGACTATAGTCCCATAGAGGACGATGAGCAGCGAGCAATAAGGGCAAAGATGGAACGACTAGAGAAGAATTTTTAAAACATCCACAATCTTCGACAGGATAATCCTTCTTGAAATCCCCGAAGTTACAAAAATGAACCCTTATCTGTAGACATCCTAGAACATCATGTCTCCACATCTTTTAAGGTCCCAAAACTAATGTACAATGGAAAAGGCGACCCTCAAGATCACATGTCTCACTTATTAAATCATATGGATTTATTTGGTTCCTCTGATCAAGTTAAATATCAGACATTCTCAATGACCCTCAAGGATTCAGCTTATGCTTGGAATCTCCAACTCCCGGTGAATTCAATTTCCAATTTTGATCAGCTGACAGATTTGTTTATGAGCCACTTTCTAGCGAATTAGGTATTGAAAAGGTCGCCAACGTACCTCATGTATGTCATCCAAAAGCCAGACGAATCTCTAGGAGAGTTTGTCCAGCGATTTCACGCTGCAACCATGCAAACTAAAGAAACTTCCAATGAGTTTGTTATTTATGCTTTCATCAATGATATTTCACATTAATATCTTAAGTACAATCTACTAGATCGATCGCCGATGACCTTATCAAAATTATATGAGAAAGTTTAGTCGTACACAAAAAATGAGGAAGTGGATAGCATGAGGGCTATTGTACACATTTCACAACATGCGAGCCTGAGGCAAGATGATCGTGGTCCCAGGCGCGACAAGCCCCTCCTCCATCATGGATTTGGTGGAAAAAACCAACAATTTTGTCGTGTGCCATAGTACGTCCATAATAGTGGACAGTCGTAGTGGTACGCACAAGATGGTCAACAACGAGAATCAGCTCAGGAAAGGTTATTTGCGTACAGAACTTATCACGAGTTAACAGAATCACCTTCGCAGATATTACACTAGATTGAGCACACGGATATCTCGAGACCCTTATTACTAATGAGGGAAAGTGAATATAGGGAGCATTTCGAACAAAGATGCAAGTTCCAAAAAGCTCGAGGCCACTCCACGGATGATTGCGTACATTTGAAAAATGCGATCGAATCAACATTGAGAAAGGGGAAATTAGAGAGATTCTTAGTTTCCCGTTATAGACAAGTCGAGGATACTAGGGAGGCTCAACAGCTAAGACCGCAAGGCAACAAAAGAAATAATCAGGATAATATGGGTACTATTCATATGATAATTGGAATAGACGAAAGGTGGAACCAATCAAGCTCCAAACGTAAGGCCCACATGCAGGGAATAATGTCAGTTTCGGCAGGAATAATGAAAAAGCCAAAGTATAGAGATCTGTGGCGAGTCTCGTTTTCAGAGAAAGAAGAGGAAAATATTCTCGATGAAGAAAACAATGATCCTATCGTCGTTACAGCTGTGATAGTGGGGTTTACTATAAAGAGAATTTTGATTGATACATGTAGTGTTGTAGAAGTGTTGGGTTGGAACGAATTTAAGCAAATGAGAATTTCAAGTTCAGAATTAAAGCTGACAAGCCTAGTGTATGGGTTTAGCAACCAACTCAGTAAAGTGAAGGGCTCTATCCAGCTTCCTATAAATATGGTAGATGGTGAGAATAATGTCACACAGATGGCTAATTTTCTAGTCATCGATAACTAGTCTGCCTTCAACGCTATCTTCGGGAGACCTTTGATGAGAAAGGATAAGATGATGACAACTCATTTCTGTCTACAAGTTAAGTTCCTCATGCCTTCAAGGGAAGGTTTTATGTACGCCGATCAGAAGACATCAAGACATTTCCACATCCTTTCACTCTAGTTAGCCCAGAAGCAAAAGGGTCATGACCATGCTAGTAGAGAAGCCTCATCCTAGCAAGAAAGACCCGAGGTCAATATCTTAAACAAAACCATGACGATTCCCGAAGGCCAAGACCCCATAGAAAGTGAAAAACCTGTAAAACTAGAGCTGGAGGAAGCAAGCAAAAGTTCTTGACGATGAGAGGATTTTGGGACATTGTGATAATTGATGTTTCCCCTGAAGGTCCATTTCTCTACTTCCTCTCTTGTTTCTATAATCTCAACTCAATCCTATATATGATGAAATACCATATTTTGTACATAGGAAACTTAAGACAATGCAAGTTTGTGACAAGTCTCCTATCTATAATGAACTACCATTTGTCTAAGACATATAGTGATAATGGTGTAAACCTAAAAAAATGTGTTGCTTTAAAGATGACAGTAACGATTGAGGTATAAATGGTTTGCATCTGGTTAATGAATTAGCCCCTAAATAAGTATCCCATAGAAGTATGAAAATTACATAAAAAAATTATCATGATTGCATCTTCATAGTAAAAATTTCATAGTTACTAATATCCTTATCTGTACCAGCGTATCTCTATCCCCGTATGCTCTTCATCACCACCCCCTTTTTGTATACTTCCTCTTACATGGAATCATCTATGCTCCCAAAGCGAGTGTGCATAGATAAAGAACGATCTTCTAAGCGTTTGCCACTTTTAAGAAGTGTGCATAAAGGAATTAGCTTAATGGTCGTCACTCCCAAAATGAGTGTGCATAAAGAAAGAATGATCGTATAAGCATCCGCTACTTTTAAGAAGTGAGCATAAAGGAATCAGCTTAACGATCACCGCTTCGAAAGCGAGCGTGCATAAAGAAAGAACGGTCATCTAAGTGTCCACTACTTTTAAGAAGCATGCATAAAGGAATCAACTTAACGGTCGCAGCTCCCAAAGTGAATGTGCATAAAGAAAGAACGGTCGTCTAAGCGCCCGTTGCTTTTAAGAAGCATGCATAGAGGAATTAGCTTAACGGTCGCCGCTCCCAAAGCGAGTGTGCATAAAGAAATGATGATTGTCTAAGCATTCAACACTTTTAAGAATCGTGCATAGAGGAATTATTTTAATGGTTGCCGCTCCCAAAGCGAGTGTTCATAAAGAAAGGATGATCGTCTAAGTGTCTGCCGCTTTTAAGAAGCGTGCATAAAGGAATCAACTTAACGACCGCCTCTCCCAAAGTGAGTGTGCATAAAGAAAGAATGATCGTCTAAGCGTCCGCCTCTTTTAAGAAGCGTGCATAAAAGAATAAGCTTAACGGTCGCCGCTCCCAAAACGAGTGTGCATAAAGAAAGAATGATTGTCTAACCGTTCATACACAAGGAGAATAAAATGATAGCACTAGTGAACATTTTACATTGATCTCTTGCTTATCCAAATCACACTTACCATAAATTCAAAGAGAAGGCTAACTATCTGCCGTTCCTAAATAAATGCGTGATAGATAATAAACCAATAAATGTATGAATAAATATATACCAATCGAGATTATCTCACACCAGAGACACGAACCTCTAGAGAGCGACATAAAAGAAAACAAATATGCCAACCAAAGCAAGCGATTTGGCCCCAAGCGAAAAATGTACGTAGGCATATGACCATAAACTGTACACCGATTTTCCCTCTCAAGTAACGGTTTATACATAATCGTATCATTTCACACTCCTAGAAAGTACGGTATTTACAATACAACAAATTTATATGCAACATACGCTACACAATTGTTCGCATTCAACAAACCCAAAAAAGGAAGGGGGCAAAGTGTTCCTACCGACAATCGAGATTATCTCATTTGGGGGGGGGGGGACAAGAATCCTTTCAATTCTAAGTAACAACAAAAATACATACTCCGCTCCGAGAAAGTGATATTATTCTATGAAAAATCATGAAAAACAAACCCTTCAGCGAATTAATTGCGAAAGGGAACAAGAGTTTGCTACCTACTTATCTTGCAAATTTACAAACAACAGAGGTCTACATTCATGTGTCGACATTTTAAAGAAATAGAAATACAACACGAACACTAAAATACAAGCGTAATTCCAACTTTGTAACCTATTCTCTATAAGTTTCTCATCACTAGGGAGCAAGAATTCATCTTAAGGGAAAATTAACATGCCATTATGATACAAAGCTGGGAATATACAAAATTTTCGCGATACAAATTTCTATTTGAATTTTTAGGATCGACAAACTCACTTAATTCTTAATACCAGCGAACCCCATCCTATTACAAGTAAAAAAATCTTGATTGTAGTTAAGCGATACACAATTTATGGGAAAAAGTATTTGTATAACCTATTCCAAGAAAATAACTGTCTCCACAAGTGCAAATATGCGAATAGAAACATCACAATTAAGAATCATCGTACGATGAAGGAAAATGTTCACCTATTGAAATTTAATGCATATACAAATAAATCAATACAAACCAAGTGACCATAACACTTCAAATGCTGATAAAGACAAGCTTTCTTATACCAACAGAGTAAACAAAATATTACAATTACAAACCCATACAAGGGGAATAGGGAAATGCTTGAGAATTTTTCTAGTGAACCCGATTTGGAGAAGCCCATGCATTAGCAACAACTCCCACTGTTGAGATAAAAGTGGGCTTCTTAATGTAGCAGGCAAAGTACATGGAGATGACAAGCATCCCTCCCATTTCACCTCCAGCCACTTTTGCTCTGCCTCAAGAATCATCTTAGGGCAGTCTTTTGTTGTCATGGTACCCGGTACCACAACTGGCAAACAGACAACAACCTTGATGATTGATATCCAGGAACCAACAAAGACCAAGCACACATCTATGGCTTCAATGTTACACTCAGCAGTAGCCGCCCCTAAAGTGGTAATGAACACCAACAAAAAATAGTATTCGGAGAACCTTGCTCTCAAGATTATCTGAATACAATGTCTGTTAGCACTCTTCACCACAAATGGCTATTCATAGCCTTCCAAATACTATTGTTTGCCGGCACAAATAACCCAGATGAAAAAGTAGTACTCCCCTAAGATTTATAAAACATAGTTACTGTATATCACTCATCACCACAAACATGTTTTCTTCTTCTCTTAAATCGGCATATGCAAAGTCATAAAAAGAAGAAAACAGGTTGCAAAAGGAAGAGAAAACCACTAGTAAATTAGCTTATGAGAATATTATCCCAAACGAGTCCTATTTATAGTAAAATTGAGAATACCGAGCCCTAACGGTTCATATTCAAATATTGGAAACCATCGAGATAAGAAGTGAATTTTGAGATTTTGAAATCTTGAACAGACATCGAAAATCACACAATCTCGAAAGGAGAGCGTACACCCGTCACAACCAATCTAAATTTTCTCTCTTGTAACAACCTGTCTTAAACCATTTAATCACACTGACGATGAAACAACTACTCACTGAAAAAGAAAAAACTGCCACACCGCCACAGAGAACCAACAAACAAATGAAACGAGGAATTTGGTAAACATCCATTCATCCACAGATCCTACAACGAACATTAATAAATGACATTTATTATTATAAAAAACGAGTATAAGGAAACAAGTTCACACAAAATATGCTAAGCAATAACCTGCATCTTGTGACTTCTAACGTCATAAGTTAAAACTTTATATTTTCCTCATCATTGGGAGCCAGGAACTCACCACAGAGGAAGACTAATTTCTTTATAGAAAACACAAAATTGTGAAGGGCAATTGTTGATACTAGCGAATCACAATCATACGAATGTCCAATTACAACTCTCTACGAATGAACTAACCGACCACGACCGTGTAAAAAAAACAATATAACTTAGATGAAAAGATAATTTCCAGATCCCGAATTCTCGAAAAAACAACTAAAACCATGCAACCTTTAAACTTCTGATCAATAAACGCGTGGGTAGATGCACACATCTATCACGATAAATAAAAAAACTTTTTCTTTCATCATGGTTTGCTTTGAATTATTTATTCACCACAAGGAACCAATAGATACCAATCACGGAAAACTAACTTAATAAGGAATAAGCAAAGAAACATTACTCGGTATCCTGTTTTTCAAAGTGAAAAGCATCTTTATTATCCTACTTAACTATCCGCAGTCCTATTTTCTCAAGCCAATATCAAGGCTCTCCATATACTCTAATGTCTAAAAAGAACACCCACAAGATTTTTACTCTTGTCGCTTGGATTACGAGAATAGAAAATCTTGCGTATATCACATTGCACAATTTTTGCTACATAATTTTGCTAATTGACAAAGCTGACTAAAAGAACATAAAATAAATTATGACGAGCTGCGAAGAAATTGAAAGCACAAACAATTTCAGGTTATTCAAATGAGTCCAATCCTTTTAGCACAAGGGTCGTGCGAAACCCATTAATTATATCTTGCTCAAAAGCCCTAATTGCTAGGATGATATGAAGACAATTCCCGAGGATTCAATACTTAAAGAAATGAAGAATTTTGTGGTGACATCAAAACAAAATATCAAAGTAACTCCTTAAATTTTAAGAGGAAGCCTCTTTCATACAAAATACATATGACACCAACAATTACATACCCTTACTACAATCACCCAACACATTACTATTATCTATTATATCCGCAACACCACTTCGATCATTCATAGAGGATGATGAAATCATTTGTACAAACCCATAAGATGATGGTTACCAAAATAAGTAATATCAAGTAGCATAGAAAAATACTCGTAACATAATAACATACATCCCAAAATATAGGCATATGTCACCCTAAAAGAACAAAATGGTGGATAAAAACATTACATTCTAAACAGAGTACAAAATGTGTCGATCCTCCAAGTGTTGGGTATGGGGTAGCCTATCCAAAATATCTGAAAGGGAGAAAATTTGGAGTGTGAGCTAGGGAGCTCAGTGTTTTCCAGTAGTGCAAGTAAAATAAAACATTTATATCATTTCATACCAAAACATTTCGGGAAAAACATGTCATAAAAACCATCCAAAGTTTCCATGTAACCTATCTACCCTCTAACCGAACTCTAGATATAGTTCCCCATAACGATATCATATAAAGGCATTAACCCGAGCCCATTGGGCGTGAGTACCATCCTAAGGAAGTTCCTTAGGTTTGGGCGGAATTATCCTAGCCGAAGCGTAGGAACCGAATACGGGTGGACCTTAGTCGAAGCATAGGAGCCGAATATGGGTAGACCATAGTCGAAGCGTAGGAACCTTATACAGACAAAATTACTAGCTGGATCAGGGTTGAACCTTCAGTTACTTCATATCATACTCCAAGTACCCCAACTAATCAGTCCAAGCAGCATCACAATATGCAATATTAGACAGTGATATCCATACTTAACAATACATTTCTATACAGATAAACAATAACCATAAAGCATACATATCATATCGGGTACTAGGGCATATATCAAACATACAATATAATCATGCTTACTTTATAAAACATATTATATTTATGCGAAACAAAGTTGTCAATCATGTGCACATGTAAAACAATATGCAAAACAAACCTTGTAGCACACAAGGAACATACCTCAAAATGTCGGGAAGGTCCGATAATCTACTGGGCACCGAAACCACGCTTAGCTATGGTACTGGAGCCTAGATCGATAAAGATTAGAGTTACTAACAAATTTACATTTTTATCAAAATACTATACTAAGCTACGGAACCATACGTGTGGAAATGGGCTCTCAAGGCGGTACTGATCGAGATGAGCTAGGCTGGGCGTAAGAACGATCGGGTGATCAGTGAGTACCTTTAACCAAAAGATCAATGTCAGTCATTATTCAATAACTTCTCTTACATAACATAACTTAATACATATCCATGGTCAGGTTTGACGTCCTGTTTGGAGGCTTTCAGGTTAGAATTTCATGAAACAGGCTTCAAAATCGGACTCAGGACGTCAAAAAACATAAAACATGGCTTTTCAGAAAAAGATGACTTTTTGGTCAAAGCCAATGTTGACGTCAGAAGTCAAAGTCAACGCTGACGCCACATTAACATCATCGGTCAAAGTCAACACTGACATTATGTAACCCCCTCGACCCGGCCTGACCGAAAGATCGAACCGAACGGATCACACGAGGAATATTGAAGTAAACCAGGAAAGTTTACCTCAATAAACGACCCTTTTTTCTTTTAATCTTCATTAGATGCAATTTAGGTTCCTATGTATACGCACATAAGCAACGGATTCAAAATCTACACAAACACCTTCCGATTAAAGCTAATTAAGGTTTAGGGACAATTTTGAAATTTTTATAAATAACGAGGGCTTTCACCAAATTCAAGTTACCAACCTTCCGATTAAACCTTGTAGCACACAAGGAACATACCTCAAAATGTCGGGAAGGTCCGATAATCTACTGGGCACCGAAACCACGCTTAGCTATGGTACTGGAGCCTAGATCGATAAAGATTAGAGTTACTAACAAATTTACATTTTTATCAGAATACTATACTAAGCTACGGAACCATACGGGTGGAAATGGGCTCTCAAGGCGGTACTGATCGAGATGAGCTAGGCTGGGCGTAAGAACGATCGGGTGATCAGTGAGTACCTTTAACCAAAAGATTAATGTCAGTCATTATTCAATAACTTCTCTTAAATAACATAACTTAATACATATCCATGGTCAGGTTTGACGTCCTGTTTGGAGGCTTTCAGGTTAGAATTTCATGAAACAGGCTTCAAAATCAGACTCAGGACGTCAAAAAACATAAAACATGGCTTTTCAGAAAAAGATGACTTTTTGGTCAAAGCCAATGTTGACGTCAGCAGTCAAAGTCAACGCTGACGCCACATTAATATCATCGGTCAAAGTCAACACTGACATTATGTAACCCCCTCGACCCAACCTGACCGAAAGATCGAACCGAACGGATCACACGAGGAATATTGAAGTAAACCGGGAAAGTTTACCTCAATAAACGACCCTTTTTTCTTTTAATCTTCATTAGATGCAATTTAGGTTTCTATGTATACGCACATAAGCAGCGGATTCAAAATCTACACAAAAACCTTCCGATTAAAGCTAATTAAGGTTTAGGGACAATTTTGAAATTTTTATAAATAACGAGGGCTTTCACCAAATTCAAGTTACCAATCTTCTATTAGATTCATTACGAACTTCTCGGTGAAATTTCGGCTCAACAAGACATTTACAACTCATTCAATTGTGTTGCGTGTAAAAGTGTCTATCGCAATGTAGTGCAAGTGTACAGGACGCAAGTAGTAAAGTGATACGGAAGTATCGGATATCGTCTCCACAGGGACTGGGCTAATAGCTTCATCTTGAATTACTACACGAAGGTAAAAGAATAGTTTAAGTTGTTGTCACGAAAATAATAAAGAGAACAGGAATATAAGATTAAAGTAATCAAGATAGAGAGAATGAGCTGGTATTGAATTGCTCAGTAGTGTAGGTGTTGCAAAGTTTAGGAATATCTGCTCTGTCGTCGTCCCTGTCGTGGCAGCACCCGTCGCGACAGCGGTCTGTTGTTAGTCGCGGCAGCGATCACACAACTCTGTACTTCAAGCTTGGCAAGAATCCCTGCTGTGCCTTGGCCTATCCCTAGGTCCAAGTCTACCGATGAACACGTCTTTGAGGATACCTTGTAACCCCCTTAGCCCGGCCTAGACGGTTGACCCGAACTACGAAGATTACACGGGGAAAACCAAAGTCAACCCGAAAGTCAACCTTGATTAACGACCCTTTTTTTTCTTTTTAAACTTGTCTAAATGCATATTAACCCTAGGTTAACTCTTGAGATAAGCATACTAAAAAATCACAACAATTGGAAAACAATTAGGGACTCAATTGCACAACTTACGAATTTAGGGACCAAATTGTAAATCCTGGAAATTACGAGGACTTAGCCAATTTTTAAGTTACCATTATGAAATTAGTCATGTTTCATGCCTCTCTGTCAAATTTCATCTCAAACGGACACTTCGAACACAAGCAATTGCAAACGCAAAGTTCAGGACTAAAATGTGAAGATTCCAAAACATATTACCATCAGATTCAGTGCCCAATGGTCGAGTGTTTCGAAACGGGGAAGGACCGTTCCGAAATGCGGGACCGTTCTGAAACCAGTTGCGGAACAGGGCTCGACAGTAGCAAATCCGTTTCGGAACGGCTCTACCCGTTTCGAAACGCCATGGCCATTTCAAGCCACCTGTTCCGAAACAGTAGCACCCGTTCCGATACGGGCTACCCAGAAATGCATAATTTTTCTGGTTTATCACCCTTTCGACCCAACAAACACATACATAAGACCTCCTTTTCATGCCAACAAGTCATCAAACATTAAGGGAACATATTAGCATCATCTAAACTCAATCATGGCATCATTTAAGGAAAAACCCAAATCTATAGGCATGTATCCTATAATGAAAATCATGCAATCAACAAATCACCAAAACCAAATACCAAATGGCCTTTTACATGTTCCAAACACCATAGGCAATAAACCAAACTTAGGGAGTCCAAAACATCTCCCAAAAACACAATTTAGGTTCCCATTGCCATATACCAAAAGCTAAAAGTGTTGTGAGAATAGTCACCATACATGAGCTTAAACTTTCACTTGGATCCTTGACCTCCTTACTGCCCTTTAAGTACTTTAATGCTCTGCATTATTGGTTCAAGAAAGAGAGAGCGTAAGCACATATGCTTAGTGAGGAATGCTCTAATAAAACAACACAATAATGCATTTTGTAAAAACACCTTTTCAAGGCCTTTAGTTTCAAAACAACATTTATCATGCATCAATGCATACAAAACAAGCATCTCATACTTCAATTCATCAACATGTCATATTGGCTTTTAAGTGATAATCCATAACCATTTTTCAACTCAAAACACAATCGGATACGCGGATTACAAGCGTTGTCCCATACGCTTCATACACACTACCAACACTCAAGGTGGAGTTTACCGGTACAATCACAACCCCTCAACACCCGTGATGGAGTCTACGGTACAATCACAACCCCTCCACATCACTAGTTGGTAGTTGTATAACATCACTAACGAGAACACGTGACACACAACACAATATCCACACATGGACTTTTAACCACCATTGTGATCTTAACCATCTCGTTAGTGTACTTGGATGAAGTTTATGGTACAATCACAACCCCTCAACATCCAAGGCGACTTTATTCACGGTGCACCCAATCCTATAGCCGGCTAACTATATCCGATTCAAGTACTTTTAAACCAACACATCACTTGCCAATATACATCATTTAACATCATCAATCCACTGTTTTAAAGCATTTAACAAAGCCATTAAACCATCATGCATCACTATGCATCAAAACCACATTTATCAATGTCAAACCAAGGATCTCTTACCTTGAGCATCCTTCAACACATGGCTTACAAAACCAGCATTAAACATGCTAAAATATGCTTTCAAAAACAGAATTTAAACATGCAAATAAAACACATTGCATCCAACCATCTCATGGTTCATCAAAAAGAGAGTTTCGCCGAAAACTTACTCTTGAGCTTAGCTAAGTTGTTTAGACTTAAACTAAGCTCCCATAACCTTCAAATATTGGTTCCAAAGCTGAAAACCAAACTTCACTCACCGATTCCGTTTCGCAAGCTTGCCGAAACACCGATCAAGCCTCCGAATCAACACCACAAGGATCCGAAGATGTCTCCCCTGTTTTAAACACATCAAAGCAGAGGATCAATGCATCATCATGCATTAAAATCTTCAGCCACAACACCTAAACTCGCTGCTCTCACCAAAACTCACATTTCGACTACCAAACACAACCAAAATCACATCCAAACACCTCTACAACAATACCCAGCCAAGATCCATCAACTCCAATCATTCATAGACATCAATTAACATCCAAAAAGAACCTAATCACGTCCTTATACCTCCAGCTATAGCAGAACATCAAAATCATCCCAAAAACCACCATTAACTCAAGCAAAACTTAGGAAAATCAACCTATTCGGGATTGCATTGTTTAAACCTCAATTACACATCATTTAGACATCCAAAATACATCAAAAAGACATCTCAAAACAGAGCCCAATCATTTAATACGAAATTCTTCAAAATTAAATCCAAATCTTGCATTTTAAGCCAAAATCAAGATCACAACATCAAAACCTTTAATAAAACTCAATTTAAGGATTGAGAACTTGGGAATTTCAGTAAAGAACTGAGTATTTAGAGGAGAAGGACGTTCATACCTCTAAATGTGGATTTCTCCTTGTTTAGAGCTAAAATTCTTGAAAATTCAATAAGCAATTGATGAGGATTTGGTGTAGAAATGATTAGAAATCATTTAGAGATTGGAATCTCAACTTTAGATGTGAAAATCAGAGGAAAAGTGGCTGGGGAAATATGTTTGGCTGAGGGAAAAATGGAGAGAAAATGAAATGGGAAAATTTTGCCAAAAGTTAGTTATGAAAACAAAATATCTCTTTTTCCTCCTTTCTTTTAATTAAATAACATTAAATAAATCTTTAATATTTAAGAAAAATCTGGAGAAACCCTCCCTTGGGTAAATTAGCACCTTAAAGATTCAAAGTTTCAATCCTTTTAAAACAGTCACCAACTTTTCAAAAATTACATTTTAGTCACTAACTTGAAATGTCATATTTCCAAACCCCATTTTGTAAAATTCATTTCACCACTCTCTTATATATAATAAAAGAGGATTTTTAGATATTTTTCCATATTTTTAATGCATCCCGAACTAGGCTTTCCCTAAAAACCACCTTTTATATTCGAACTGAAATTTAAACCGGTCCGGTTCAGACCCTAAACTTCCGAGCCCAAAATTGGGGTGTTACATACCTCCCGGCGTGAATCGAAGGATGAATACCGATGTTGTTGAATTCTTCCTTAGCCACTTAACCTCGTCCTATCCCTAGGTCCGAGATAGTTCAACTATAAACTAGAGAACCCGCACTTATTCCTTTCGTATACTTAACTCTCCCGATATTAAGTAAATAGATAACCTCACAATGCTCTCCTAATACTCTTGCAAGATGTTAACAACCAGAATAAGCGAAGTTGAAGTTTATTTTATTGAACAGAAAATTCCTAAAACAAAAGCAATCCTTGCAACTACTTTACAAATCAACTTGTGGCCCTAGGGGGAATTTAGAACATGTTGAGAAGGGGAAAACGGCTAGAGTTTTGGGAAGAAGGCTAGAGATGGATGATATCCTCTCCTAGGTTGAATTACATGACTTTATATAGGCCTTGGGTTCAAGTTTTCCAATATGGCAAGAATACAAGTTTAAATTAAAGTACAACTCTATTAAAGACTAAATCTTCAGAGCATAAGTCTTTAATTTGTCCTTCCTTCTTGCTTGGAGTTTCTTCCTTGAACTTTGGGCTTGACCTTCATTCTGATCTAGGACTTGGAAAAATATAAGGGTATTCCACGACAGACGGGCTTCATTTTCTCTTTCCGTCGAGGCCCACTTTGCTTCTTCTCCTTACTATCACTGTCGTCCTTGGCTGCCCCGGCAGTGGCCATGGCAGCATCATCCTCCTCGTCTGCACATCCAGTTCCAGTTCTGCTGTATCACTGTCCAGCGCCTGCTTCTCCATCTGCTTAAGCAGCAACCTGCAAAAACAACCAATTTCAGTAGAAACTGTGCCATTTAATATATTTGTGATGTATAACTGAAATCTGACCTAAATGCATTGAATTATTCTTGAATGCAGCAGAAATATGGGTTAAATAGGGGGTAAATAATAGAACTTTTACACACTCAACACACCCCTAAACTCAAGTTTTTTCTTGCCCTCAAGCAATTCAGACCTAAATAAAATATTTTTGTTTGGCTTAAAACAGTGAACTTTCCTTTACCCACCATTCATTCCCTATTGTGAGTAACACCTTGTCGGATAATTTAGGATTCGTCCGGAACCTTGCTATAATCCTCGTGCAGTGTGCGCATGCTTGTGAACAATTATATGCCAAGACTCCTTTAGTTTCACTAGAATATTTCAGCTTCTAACTTGAATTTTTATGCCAAAGTTCATCTTTTTGGAGGAAATTCTTAGGCTCCTTTAGTTTTTATTCAGACTCGATTTTATTTTCTCAAGCTTAAGTTTGACTAGAGCCGGTTTCGGGCACCTCTAGCTAACTTCCTAGAGCCGGTTTCAGGCACCTCTAGGTGTATTGAGTCTATTTTTCTTAACTTCTTTTCCTAGAGCCAGTGTTAGGCACCTCTAGGGGCTATTCAAGTGCTAAGCTTCCTATTCTAGTTTACTAGTAGAGTTCCAGACAATATAACAGTCACAAATAGTGTTTAAGTTTCAGAACAATAGTAAGGCTCTAGACTGCTCCTAAAACTATCCTAAAGGCACTGCCACGACAGAGCTGTCACGGCAGGTAAGTTCAGTTCAAAGACTTAAGCCAAAATTTTCATATATATATATATATATAAAGCGAACTTAAACGAAGTAAAAGACACAATTTTTTTTAACTAAATAAGACTCCATTAATGGAGGGATGCCACCCCCAAACTCAAGGGTTGCATTGCCCTCAATGCAATTGACAGTAAAAAGAAAATAAAAAGTACATCACAAAATATCAAAAGGTAGACAACAATATAAGATTAGAACTTAAATTTTAGGTGCTGTCGTCGCTGCTGCTGCTCAGTCGGATCTGTCGGTGGGCAAGGGCCTTCTTGGCTGGCTGGCGGATGGGGGAGGCAGATGTATTCTTCGTTTTGGCCTCCCTTGGAGGTTGAATACGAGTAGGGGAGATGTGAGGAGGTTTCTTCACTACCTGAACCTCGGAGCTACTGCTGCTGCTACTATTGTCGCTGCTACTGCTGCTGCTACTATTGTCGCTGCAACTGCCGCTGCCGCTGCCACTATCTTTCTTGTTCTTGTCTGCCACCGTTTTCTGCCGCTTAACTGGTGTGAACTCTTTGGAAAAATTCCTCTTGACAGAGGGTTCGTCGTCAGATTCCTCCCAAATTGAGGAAGAGGAGAAACCCGCTATGAAGGCATCGAGTTCTTCTGAAGGCATCCTTCTCTTGGTTCCTCGGGCAGAGGTGTCGGCTGTGCGGTTGCTACCTGCAGCTATTGTGGCAGCGGTCGGTGTGGACGCTGCAAAAGGCGTCTTGGGCGTGGCAGCAGGTGTAGGGGTATGGGCATGAGTAGTGGCAGCAAAATACTGGTTTGGGAAGGAAGGAAATACATCATCAGAGTAATTAAGAGAGGTTTGAATAAATTGTACCGTGGCTGTGGTGAAATCCCTGATGAAGCTCATGAGGCCGAGCTGTCGTTCCTCCTTGGAAGTGTAGATAAAGCCCTTCTCCTCCCAAATGTCACGAATCTGGAAGGATCGTGGGGGTGGATGCTGCCGGGGCAGAGCCTGAAGCAGCACTTCTGCGGGTGTTTCTAGAAGGAATGGTTGCAAGGATTGTGTAAGAAAAAAATTGAAAGCAAGTAAAAATTCTAGAGAATACAAGTAAGAAGAGTAGAAGTGAGTGAAAAATGAATAGTAAAACGAGGTTTATATAGGGGAGAGTTTGCTGCCCGTTGGAGCTGTAACGGCAGACGCGAATAACAGGGCCAGCTGTTACGCGGTTTCTGACGCGTCTGTCACGCGTTTCCATGTCTGCTGCGCCTCTGTTACACGTTTGCGTGTCTGCCGTGACAGCGTGTCGACATGCTATATTTTCCGCGTCTGTCGCGGCAGCTGTAACGACAGGCTCCAAAGTTTGGCTTTTTGGGCTGATGGAAAGATGTTGGGCTGAATTCACTTCTCCTTTTCTTCTTTTCTCCTTTATATCCTAAAAACAATAAAAATAAAGACGTTATTTCCTAAAAATAAAATAATTCTAATTTCCTAATATATAAATAAAAATAAATAAAAATAAAATTTAGGTTAAATTAGGGATGCCAGGTGGGGCATCTCCTAAGGTAACCACTTCCTGCATTCTTGGGGCTTCAGTCCCTTGATAATGCTTCAAACGCCGTCCATTGACTTTGAATCGGTGCCAGTCTTTTAAAGATCTGATCATGATGGCACCATGGGGAAAAACCTGCACCACTTGGAATGGGCCAGACCATCTAGATTTCAGCTTCCCTGGGAAGAGTTTCAACCTAGAATTAAAAAGTAACACAAGCTGCCCTTGGCAGAACTGTCGTGGCAGCAACTTCTTGTCATGCCACTTCTTGGTTTTGTCCTTGTAGATTCTTGCGTTGTCATAGGCCATTGTTCGAATTTCTTCAATTTCGTTCAGATCAAGTAGCCTTTTTTTTCCCTGCTTTTTCCAAGTCCATATTAACTGCCTTGATGGCCCAGTATGCTCTGTGCTCAATCTCGACAGGTAAATGGCACGTTTTTCCGTAAATCAGCCGATAGGGGGACATTCTTCATGGAGTTTTGAACGCTGTCCTGTAGGCCCATAATGCATCATTGAGGTGTAGAAACCAGTCTTTCCGAGTTAGCTTAACCATCTTTTCAAGAATGTTCTTGACCTCTCTGTTGGATATTTCAGCCTGTCCATTGGCCTGAGGGTGGTATGCTGTTGCAATCCGATGTTTGACACCATACTTTTTCAAGGCAGCAGCTATAACCCTATTGTCAAAATGCCTCCCTTCATCACTGATGATCGCTTTAGGGATGCCGAATCTAGAAAAAAGATTTTTATGCAAAAACCTTTGAACCATCTTGGCATCGTTTTTCTAAGTGGCGATCGCTTCAACCCACTTGGACAGGTAGTCCACTGCCAAGAGGATATATAAGTTCCCACATGAAGATGAGAATGGTCCCATAAAATCTATCCCCCAAACGTCGAAGATCTCGACTTCAAGAATATTTTTCAGCGGCATCTCGTGTCTACTTGAGATGTTTCCAGTTCGTTGACACTTGTCACAGTTCTTGTAGAATATTTGAGCATCTTTGTACAGTGACAACCAATAGAATCCTGACTGCAAAACCTTGACAGCAGTTTTGTTACCTCCCAAATGTCCTCCATACTGTGAAGCATGACAGTGATGTAATATATCTTCCTGTTCATCTTGTGGTGCACATCTCCTTATAACCTGATCTGCACAAATTTTGAAGAGAAGAGGTTCGTCCCAATAATAATGCTTAACATCATTTTGGAACCTCTTCCTAGCTCGATAATTAAGGCCAGGAGGAATTATTCCGCTAACTAAAAAATTAACGAAATCAGCGTACCAGGGGAGTTCAGAAGACTTACCTGCCGCCATGGCTGTCGCGGCAATGATTGTGGCAGCAAACAGCTGCTCATCAGGGAAGGTCTCCAGTATGTTTGTCTCGTCTGCCGGTAGACTCTTCCCCTTCTCAAACCTTGACAAGTGATCTGCAACTTGATTCTCTGTCCTCTTTTTGTCCTTGATTTCAAGGGCGAACTCTTGCAGTAGCAGAATCCAACGTATCAGTCGAGGCTTTGCATCCTTTTTGGTGAACAGATACTTCAATGCACAGTGGTCTGTGTGGACTATAACCTTCGTTCCAAGTATATAAGAACGGAACTTGTCAATGGAGAATACCACATCTGATAGTTCCTTCTCTGTGGTGGTGTAGTTCACTTGGGCATCGTTCAGTGTTTTGCTGGCATAATATATGACATGAAAAAGTTTGTCTTTCCTCTGCCCAAGTGATGCTCCGACAGCATAGTCACTAGCATCACACATGATCTCGAACGACAGTGTCCAATCTGGTGGCTGTACTATTGGGGCTGTTACCAGCTTTTCTTTCAGAACCTTGAATGCCTCAGTACATTCAGCGTTAAAGTCGAAGGGTCAGTTCTGCTCCAGAAGATGGCATAAGGGCTTGGTGATCTTTGAAAAGTTCGCAATGAACCTCCGATAAAAACCAGCATGTCCTAAGAAACTTCTGATTCCCTTGACTGTAGTGGGTGGCGGCAGCTTTTCGATCACTTATATTTTAGCTCTGTCGACTTCTATGCCACGACAGCTAGTTTTATGGACAAGGACTATCCTTTCATCCACCATGAAGTGACACTTTTCCCAGTTCAATACCAAGTTTGCTTTTTCACATCTTTCGAGCACCTTCTGTAGGTTGCCTAGGCAACTTTCAAAGTTGTCTCCAAAGACTGAAAAATCATCCATAAATATTTCTAGGAAATCCTCCACCATATCGGAGATTATTGCCATCATGCACCTTTGAAAGGTGGATGGTGCATTACAAAGTCCAAAAGGCATTCTCCAAAAAGCATAAGTTCTGTAAGAGCATGTGAACGTCGTCTTTTCTTGATCTTCCGGTGCGATGGCTATTTGATTGTAACCTGAGTAACCGTCAAGAAAACAATAGTAAGGTTTACCCGTTAATCTATCAAGCATTTGATCAATAAAGGGTAAAGGAAAGTGGTTATTCCGGGTAGCTTTGTTAAGCTTCCGGTAGTCCATACAAACCCTCCAACCGGTCACAGTCCTGGATGGGATTAGCTCATTTTTTTCATTGGTTATCACAGTCATTCCTCCTTTCTTGGGAACGCACTGCACCGGGCTCACCCATTTGCTATCTGAGATGGCGTAGATTATTCATGCATCTAGCCATTTGATTATCTCTTTACGCACTACTTCTTGCATAGCATGGTTCAGACGTCTTTGTGCATTAATGGTCGGCTTATAATCATCCTCTAAAAGAATTTTATGCATGCATAATGCTGGACTGATGCCTTGTATATCAGCTATTGGCCATCCAATAGCCTTCTTGTGCTTCTGCAGCATCCCTATTAATTGATGTTCCTGTTCCTGCATCAACTTGGTAGAGATGATTACAGGCAACGTATCATTTAAACCAAGGAAAACATATTTTAGCTGCCCCGGCAAGGGCTTAAGATCTATAACATGGGGCTCAACAGTTGATGGCTTTTGAATTACATGGTTATTTGAGGTGTAATTTAAGGGCTCGAACAACTTACCTGGATGATTGCCTATCCAATTTACCTCCTCTTGATCTTCAGTATCAGATGTATCAGGTTCTGAGGGGCTGCTGTCGTCGGTGCTGTCGTGACAATCTTCTAAGTGGCTGCCGAGGCAGTGACCAATTTTGATGTCGTGGCAGCCCGACCTGATGCAAGGTTGGTCAAGGGTAACTCCAGTGATAACCTTGCATTCTTCTTCTACATCAACATGCTTCATTGCTTGGAGAACATTCAACTTGATTTCTTGATCGTTTATTCTTATGGTGAGTTATCCTTTTTCCACACCAATCAGTGATCTTCCCGTGGCTAAGAAGGGTCGCCCCAGGATGATTGGTGCGTTTTCATCTGCTTCACAATCTAAGACAAGAAAGTCAGCAGGAAAAATAAACTTATCCACCCTTACCAGAATATCTTCAATTTTTCCTTCTAGATGAACGTAAGAGCAATCTGCCAACTGCAGTATTACTATTGTGGGCCGAGCTTTTCCAATACCTAATTTCTGAAAATAGATTTGGGCATTAAATTTATACTGGCACCAAGATCACAAAGTGCCTTACCCATAAATTTGTCTCCGATTACGCATGGTATGATGAAGCTCCCAAGATCCTTCTTCTTCTGGGGTGGATGCTTGTGTAGAATACTCATGCATCCTTCTTTCATCTTGACCGTTTCAAATTCCCCAAGTCTGGATTTCTTTGACATGGCATCCTTGAGAAATTTGGCATAACCGAGCATCTCACTAACGACATCTAACATCAAAATGTTGATATGAACCTGCTTAAAAATATCGTAAATCTTCTTAAGCTGTGATTCATGTTTCAATTTCTGTAACCGATGAGAAAAAGGAGGTGGGGGACGATAATCAACAATGCGTCCTTCCCACTGCATACGGATCTGAGGAGGTTTAGGTTCATCATCTTTCTCCTCTGTCCCTTCTGCCGTCGTGATAGCTTCCTTCTCAGGCCCTAGTAGTTTCTTCCCACTCCTAGTAGTGATAGCTTTACACTGCTCATGTGTGGGCTGTCTAGCGTTTTCAGTATCGCTAGGAAATCCTCCATTCTGCCTCGGTTTAATATGCTGGGAAACCTGACCCATTTGTGTCTCCAATGATTTCAGAGTAGCTTCATGATTGGTCATCCGCATCTCTGTTTTATCCATGAATGTTTCTGTCTTCTTGACAAA
The DNA here is from genome assembly GCA_958450335.1 of Hibiscus tridactylites. Classification (NCBI taxonomy): domain Eukaryota; kingdom Viridiplantae; phylum Streptophyta; class Magnoliopsida; order Malvales; family Malvaceae; genus Hibiscus; species Hibiscus tridactylites. The sequence goes on from OY288285.1 coordinate 56,634,768, forward strand.
GTGATTCATGTTCTCAATGTAGGTTCCTGTTTGAGACATAAACGTAGCCAGAGTCTGTTCCAGTATACTAGTTGTGGCAGCTGGTGGCTGTTGCTGCTGCTGCTGTGGTTGCTGCCGAGTCAGCAATCTAGGTCCTCCTTGGTTCTGGTTATTCTGTGCCTGAGGATTCAGGGCATTATTAGGATTGCTCTAAGAGAACTTGGGATCCTTTCTCCAGTTGGGATTTTAGTTGTTGGAGTTATAATTCTGCTTATTGTAGTTCCCAACATACATCCCTTCTTCTAACTGTAATGGACATTCCTCCGAACTGTGATTTCCATCGCAAGTTTCGTATACCTCTTCAGCAGAGTAGACAGGCTGTGAATCTTCTTTCAAGAGTTTTTTCATTGCCTTAGTGAGATATGCCACCTGTGATTTTAATGAGCTGTCGGCCTCATAATCTTTTACAGCTAATACTCGTTTACCCCCTCTTCTTGCTGTAGGAAACTGTTCCTCATTCTTCGCCAGATTTTTCAATATTGCCATTGCCTCATCTGGGTCTTTGTCCAGCAGTAATCCATTTGCTGCTGAATCAATTTTGATACGAGATTGTAAATTGGCAGCATTATAGAATTTAGTTACATGGTTCCAAACGGGGAATCCATGCATCGGGAAGTTCCTTAGCAGAATGGTAAATCTGTCCCAGGCTTCATGCATTGGCTCGTCATCTTCCTGTTGAAAAGTAGCAATTTCGTTACGTAATCACTCAGATAAGTGTGAAAGATTAAAACGAGACAAAAATTCACGAGTTAAATCTGCACAAGTTCGAATTGAACCCGTCGTTAGTTTATTCCACCAAGTCCTTGCACTGTCCCTCAATGAATGAGGAAATAACCGAAGCCTCAGTATATCCGGATTAACTCCTGGTAGTCTAAACGAACCACCAATTTCCTGGAACGTTTTCAGATGTTCCCTAGCATCCTCTGTAGCAGCACCACTAAATTGGTCGGCGTTGTTAATCATGCTGGACATAACAAGTTTCAGCTCAAAGTTGTAAACATCTACGTCTGGCAGGGTGGTTTCTAGTTCTACATGATCATTGAGAATGTAGTCTCGGCATGACCGGCGTGCGGCAGTGACACGAGGGTCGGCAGGTGAATCATTCCCTCCATCTCCGACAGGATTGTTATTATCCAAGGGATTCCTTCGGTTGTTCATGGCCTCTAACTGTTCTTCAAGGTATTCGTTTCTGGCTAGTACGTGGCGAATTCGGTTCCTAAGATTGCACGAACATTCGATTTCAGGATCTAATGGATACTCAGGTTCCTTTCCTCGTCTCGATCTGCGCATAAACAAGAGACCTTGTGAAAAGCACAGGTTGAACAGTCCAAAATAAAACAGAAAAATAAAAAGAATGCAGTAAAAGGCAGGGTAGAGTTATGTTGCCTGTCCCCGGCAACGACGCCAAAAAATTGTTGCGTGTAAAAGTGTGTATCGCAATATAGTGCAAGTGTACACGACACAAGTAGTAAAGTGATATGGAAGTATCGGATATCGTCTCCACAGGGACTAGGCTAATAGCTTCACCTTGAATTACTGCACTAAGGTAAAAGAATAGTTTAAGTTGTTGTCACGAAAATAATAAAGAGAACAAGAATATAAGATTAAAGTAATCAAGATAGAGAGAATGGGCTGATATTGAATTGCTCAGTAGTGTAGGTGTTGCAAAGTTTAGGAATATCTGCTCTGTCATCGTCCCTGTCGTGGCAGCACCTGTCGCGACAGCGGTCTGTTGTTAGTCGCGACAACGATCACACAACTCTGTACTTCAAGCTTGGCAAGAATCCCTGCTGTGCCTTGGCCTATCTCTAGGTCCAAGTCTATCGATGAACACGTCTTTGATGATACCTCCCGGTGTGAATCGAAGGATGAATACCGATGTTGTTGAATTCTTCCTTAGCCACTTAACCTCGTCCTATCCCTAGGTCCGAGATAGTTCAACTATAAACTAGAGAACCCGCACTTATTCCTTTCGTATACTTAACTCTCCCGATATTAAGTAAATAGATAACCTCACAATGCTCTCCAAATACTCTTGCAAGATGTTAACAACCAAAATAAGCGAACTTGAAGTTTATTTTATTGAACAGAAAATTCCTAAAACAAAAGCAATTGCAACTACTTTACAAATCAACCTGTGGCCCTAGGGGGAATTTAGAACATGTTGAGAAGGGGAAAACGGCTAGAGTTTTGGGAAGAAGGCTAGAGATAGATGATATCCTCTCCTAGGTTGAATTACATGCCTTTATATAGGCCTTGGGTTCAAGTTTTCTAATATGACAAGAATACAAGTTTAAATTAAAGTACAACTCTATTAAAGACTAAATCTTCATAGCATAACTCTTTAATTTGTCCTTCCTTCGTGCTTGGAGTTTCTTCCTTGAACTTTGGGCTTGGCCTTCATTCTGATCTAGGACTTGGAAAAATATAAGGGTATTCCACGACATACAGGCTTAATTTTCTCTTTCTGTCGAGGCCCACTTTGCTTCTTCTCCTTACTATCGTTGTCGTCCTTGGCTGCCCCGGCAGCGGCCATGGCAACATCATCCTCCTCGTCTGCACATCCAGTTCCAGTTCTGCTGTATCACTGCCCAGCGCTTGCTTCTCCATCTGCTACAGCAACAACCTGCAAAAACAACCAATTTCAGTAGAAACTGTGTCATTTAATATATTTGTGATGTATAACTGAAATCTGACCTAAATGCATTGAATTATGCTTGAATGCAGCAGAAATATGGGTTAAATAGGGGGTAAATAATAGAACTTTTACACACTCAACAAATTGTATGCAAGGAAAACAGGGACCAAAATGCAAGAAACAGAACTCAGCACAATTCAAATACATATCCAACGGTTGAGTGTTTCAGAATAGGAAGCCCCGTATCGGAACAACCATTTCAAAATATAACTGACTGTTATGATACGCGGGTGCGTTTCGAAACCCCACAAGACACATTTCAGTACGATGGTTCACAGAGGCAAAATGTTCCGGAACGAGCCTCACTTTTCCGAAACTCCAAGGCCATTACAGGACACCAGTCTAAAACAAGTAAGGGCATTCTGAAACGCTTGGGCTTGCAATTTTCCAAAAAGCTGGTTAATCCACTTTACGCCCTCCGAAACCATCTGGACACATGCCCTAACATACATACAACTTAAATACACATCATTGACTACACATACGAAGCACAAGCATCATCATAGCTTCGTTCTCACAAGCTAAGGCTCTAAAGGCATGCTTCGTAGATGTCAAAAGCACCAAAAGGCTAAAATCCAAAAACAAGCATATATCAAAACTAAAAGGCCATTTACAAGTCCAAAAATGCATCACAAACTTGCTCAAAACCAGAAATCCACACATCATTAGCATTCAATGCATCAGACATCCCCATTGCCACTTATTACACTAGTTCAAAAGCTCAACATACTTCTGGAAAAATGTCTTGGTGTGATTCCTCGAAGACGCTGCCTCTAAAAGTCTAATTATCTGCTTAGATTAAACAAAGGGAGCATAAGCATACAAGCTTAGCGAGGGTTGCTAAAAACCACAAGCATCATCAATGCACAAAACCGTTTTTCACTCTTTTCAAAACCAACATGCCTTTCTTGATAAACCATGCACTTTTTCGTCAAACTCACTGATTTAAACATCATGCAACATGATCCAATCAAAATCAGAAACTAAACCATTGCTACTCATTTTCCAAGCTTTCCAATCATAAACACCATTATGCTAAGCTTAAACCAAAACATGCATTAGCAACATTTTCCACATTATACAATTCTATTATATTGGCTCACATGTGATAACAACAATCTCAAACACAAAGTATCGGATACACGATATACCAACGGTTGTCCCACACCATTCACACACTCTACCGACATTACAAGGCTCACACACGAGAGTGACCCTCCATCGTTGTGACACCCGAGGTGGAGTATTCAGTACAATCACAATCCCTCAACACCACTCATCGATAGATGTATAATCCACTAACGAGAGACGGGAAAAAACACAAGGTTCACACCCGGGAGCTACCCTCAATTGTTGCAACCTTAAACAATCCTCAATCGATAGGGTACTTGGATGGAGTATTCGGTACAATCACAACCCCTCAACATCCAAGGTGACTTGTTTATAGTGCACTCAATCCTATAGCCGACTAACTATATCCGATTTCACTTATAAAACATTTTATTCAACATCACTTGCCAATATAATCCACAACTCATGCATAGCTCACTGTTTTTACAAAGCATTCATGATAAGCCATCAACAAGCATTAAACCATGCTTAAAACCTCATGCATTAACACATGCATACAAGGACCACTTACCTAGTGCATCCTTAAACCACATGGCATCATCATACACAATTTATATTCTCAAAACATGCTTTAAAATAGTAGGTAAATGCATTTAAAATCAAGTGCAACCAAAGGCTCATAACTAGCACAACCGAGGGAGAAATTTTGATTTACTTACTTCCGAACTTAATAAAGCATTTCAAGCTCTTATTAAGTTTCCAAAACCTTTTCCAAAACGTTTCCATGCTGGAAAACCAAATTCCACTCACCGACTCGCGAAACCACGTTTGCCAACGCGACTACTAATCGTCCGGAGCCTCCAAAACCACCTCGTTTGCTTCCGGGTTACTATCCCCTATTTTCAACACATCAAAACAGAGGTTCAATGCATAAAAATGCATCCAAAGCTCCAACACACACAAGAAAACCCGTAGCCCTGCTCTAAAGCATCAAAACACCCATCCGAAACAATCGAAAACTCAATCGATTGACCTCAAACTTCAGCCCAGACATTATCCAACTCATCCAACACATTCTAAGCATTAATCAACATCCAAAAATAACCTAAAACCATCATTATACCTCTAGCAACTCGAAATCCTCAAGAACACCTAAAAAACTCACCCAAAAAACACTAAAAAAACTAAGGATATCAAGGATTTCGGGATCTATATGATTAAGACTCCACACCAACACTAAAAACCTTTCAAAACTCATTTAGAAACAATCTCAAACCAGCCAAATCAATCAAATTCCGAAAATTACCTTTTAAACTATTTTTTCATAAAGATTTCAAGAGTTTATTAATCTAACAGCAAAACCTCAATCAAAATCAGTATTATATAGTCAAATATCTTTGGAATTTCATTAAAGAACTTAGATTAGAGGGATAGCATGAAATTTACCTCAAATCCTTGCTTCTCCTCTAATTTGGCAAGATTTGCTTGAAGAAACTTGAAGGAAAACAGAAGAAATCAATGGAGAAATAATAGAAATCAAAAGAGGATTTGAGAGAAAAGAAAATCTAGAGATTTGAGAGAAAATGAGAAGTGTTTGGCTGAAGTGAAAGAGAGAAATGAAAAGCTCGTCAAAAAATTTCATTAACCGATTAACTAATTAACCGATTAACTAACTTTTTAATTAAACCCGATTACAAGACTTTTTAATTTTTTAATAACATTTAAAACACATGCTAAATTAGGGAAATTGCATAATTTCCAAGTAGCTCCCTAAAGATTCTAAGATTTTGACTCTTCTTAAAACATATTTTCCAACTTTTAAATGTTTACATTTTGGTCACTTCCCAAAATGTACACTTTAGAAAACCCGTTTTGTAAAATAGATTTAGCCAACCACTTAAACATCATTTTAGAGGATTTTAGGAATTTTTATCATATTTTTATCCTATCATGAACCTCGATCTCCCTAAACCACCTTTTAACGGTTCGAACAACTGGCACCGGTTCCACTGGCTCGACCTGACTCGCCAAAACATCTAAGCCCAAAACTGGGGAGTTACACATTAGCAGACAAAGTCAACGCTGACATCATAAGTCAAGTGGATTGACTCGGGCGAGTTGACTTACTGGGTTGACTCGGGTGAGTTGACTCGGTCAACAGGTTGATTCAGTTATGGTCGGGTACATGTCAAACGGGTCGGATTCAGGTCAACTCGAGTTGAATTCAGGCTTGGGTTTATTAATGGGCTTAGGCCGGTCTGGTTTGGTTTTGACTGGTTCAGTTAGGTCGGTCTATCAGTCAGGTCGATTCAGTGGCCACCGTCCAAGGCGGCCAGAAATCACCCCGGACGGCACATGAAGCTCACGTGCGGCATCTTTGGCCGAAAAAATACGTCTGATCAAGCCAAAAATGTTCATTTCTTAACCAATAACTCAAATTTAAAGCCAGAACCCTTATCGAACTTACCAAATCGGAGCAAAAAGGCTTAAGAACGACGAAGCTCTGGCGAGGCCTTAAAGGACAACAGTCGGACGATCGACGATAGGGTTTTGCTCGCTGCAACCTGGAGATGACGATGGCGGCCACCACTTCACGAACTGATGCCTATGGTGGCCGAAAAGAATGTGGGACGGAGGGCGCGAAAACTCTATGTTCGACGAACCTAAAACCTTCAATTGTCGGCGATTGGAAAGAAAACTGCGCCAGTGGTTTGAGGGATTTGGTTGGGTCGTCGTGGAGTTTCTAGTGAAGTTGGTGGTGTCAGCCACGAAGGTGCGGTGGAGGAGATCGGTGCGGTGGTCGGGAAGATGAATGGTCAGTCAGACTAAGGGAAAAGGGGGTTGGTTTAGAAATAAATGCCCAATAATGGTAGTGGTTGGGATATTTTTTTTAAAATTATTATTATTTTATTTTGAACCCCACAACATTGGTTTAAATTGAATCATAAGTAGCTAGAGACCAAGAGCTTCTGTAGCTCAATTGGTTGGGTACTTGGTTCAACATTCTTTAGGTTGTGGGTTTGAATCCCACAACTAGCAGTTCATAATTTTTTCCTCATTTCATCATTTAATTTATTATTATTATTTATTTTTACTAGTTGTGTTACAACTCTCCCCTCTAAAAAGAAATTTCGGCCTCGAAATTTACATAGTTTAAATAGATGTGGAAACTTCTCTTTCATTGACTTGAGAGTCTACCAAGTGGCTTCTTTAGGTCCATGATTACTCCACTGAAGTTTAAACATAGGAATATATCGATTCTTCATAACTCTCTCATCTCGATCCAAGATATGGACATACTCCTCCTCATATGATAGATCCGGCCTCAAATCCACATCTTGAACCTAAATAACATGACTCGAATCCGGGTGATATTACCTCAACATGGATACATGAAATACATCATGAATACGGCTAAGCTATGGAGGCAACTCAAGCTGGTAAGCAACATGCCCGACTCTCTTGCGGATACGGTATACCCCGATAAATGTTGGACTCAACTTGCCTTTGCGCCCAAATCTCAAAACTTTCTTCCACGGAGATACCTTCATGAAGATCTGATCATCGACTTCGAACTCAATGTCTTTCCTCCTCCAGTCAGCATAAGACTTATGTCTATCAAAAGCCTCTTTCAGACAGTCACAGATCAAACTAACAGTCTCCTCAGTCTCTTGAACCAACTCCGAGCCTAAGGTCTTCCTATCATATAACTATGTCCAACAGATAGGAGTACTACATTTGTGATCATATAGAGCCTCATACGGTGCCATAAGGATACTAGCCTGGTAGCTGTTATTATATACAAACTCAGCCAAGGGCAAGAAGTCTTCCCATGTACCACAGAAATCAATCACAAATCCCCGCAACATGTCCTCAAGAATCTGAATCACCCTCTTCGATTGTCCATCAGCCTGAAGATGAAAACATGTACCAAAATTTATTCGGGTACCCAAGGCCTCTTGTAGGGCCAACTAGAACTAGGAAGTAAATCTGGGATCTCGGTAAGAGATGATAGATAAGAGTACACTATGCAGTCTGATGATCTTTGAAATGTACAGTTTAGCCAGCTTCTCCAGAGAATAAGTAACTCGAACATGGATAAAATGAACTGACTTAGTGAGTCGATCCACGACCACCCAGATATAATCATTTTTAGAAGGAGTCAAAGGCAACCCTGTAACAAAATCCATTGTAATACGCTCCCACTTCCACTCAGGAATAGTAATGGGCTGCAATGGACCAAAATGATTCTGGTGTTCTGCCTTAACCTTCTGGCAAGTCAAGCACCGTGACACAAAATCAGAGATGTCCTTCTTCATACCATCCCACTAGTATCTCTGCCTCAGATTCTGGTACATTTATCTCCACCAGGATGCATAACATAAGGGCTGCTATGAGCCTCACTGAGAATTGCTCACTTCAACTCAGCATCATCAGGAACACAATATCGACTCTTGAAGCACATAACATGTAAAACCAAAGAATTGATTTTGATATAACAAAGGATTTAAGGACTAAATTGAAAATAGAAAATAAATTTTTAAGTCCTCAAAACTTCCCAAAACTTTTAAGCAAAATGGTCTAGTCAAAACCAAATGGTTATACAAATTTTTCTAAGTGTTTTCCAAGTCAAAACAGTGATTTTCGAGTCACCGTTTCGAAACAACCCTTAGGTGTTTCGGAACGCGTTGAAACTGTTAAAATTGGTTTTAGAACGAGTCTTCCCGTTTCGATACGACAATATCGAAATTGGACACTATGTTTCGAAACAGATGAAGAACAATGAAACGAGCAAATTTGTTTCGATACGGATGTATCGAAACGATCTCAAACGTTTTCAAACGAGATTTGAACTTGGATTTAAAAATTATGACCATTGCAATTTTATAACTAATTTTTACATAACAGTTAAGACGTATCCAAACGATTTAAGCACGTTTCGAGACGAGTTTTGACAGTTTCAAATTGTTTCAAAACGATATCAAGCCATTTCAGAATGAGCTCTTAGTGTATCGAAACGATCGTATCCATTTCGATACGGTCTCTTAAATACACCCCAACGGTTATTTCTATTTTGGTCTGTTTCGAAACATGTATAGGTGTTTCGAAACGAGTAGTTGCAGATGTGAATTTATGGTGGGAAGATTGCATCCCAACGACTATATTGATGATGGCAACTACCCCAACGGCTAGAATTGAATGAGAAGGTATACAATGGAGTATAAAAACAACTGGCAACAACTATTGATCCTAAGAGAAACAATCCTACATCAAATCCAAGCTCAAGTGCTTAAATTCTAATATCCTTGTAAAACCCCAATTTTCAATCCTTGTAATTTCCTATTTTTCATATTCAATTGGGTTGTGTGCTTGTAATTTGGGAAATATTAGTCTTGAGAGATACATTGTATTTGCTACATTCTTCTTTGTACACTTATGAGAGGGTTTGGTCAATTTTGGGTAGAAAATTGACCATTTGTGTAAAGGTTTCCTCCTAAGCCTAGGAAAGGGAAAGATCAACTAGTGAAGTTGTTTGGAAAATCCTTAGTGGGAGCTAAGGTAGTGGATGTAGAGTTCATTTGGAACTTGAACCACTATAATTGCCTTTGTCCTCAATTGTATTTTACCACTTCACTACCAACCAAATTAAAAATCCAATTCACTCCCTCTTCGCATTTATCAATTCAACGATCCACTCTACAATTGGTATTGGAGCCTACCTCTTTTGAAGGATTAACAACCACTTGAGGAGATCCTAGAAGAGTGTGATCAAATTTCTAGTCAAGCCATGGCATCTACCTCATCTCCAACCTCTATGAGTCTCAATCCACCACTAAACCACCATTCTTTAATGGGGACAACTACCCATATTGGAAGAATATGATGTGTCTCTTCATCAAATCCACCGACTACATGGTTTGGGATGTAGTTGAAGAAAGGCCTCACATTCAGATGAAAAGAAATGATGAAGGAAGACTTGTCCCGAAGGTGAAATCAGAGATGACCGATGAAGATAGAAAAAGGATGCAAGTCAACGATAAAGCATTGCACATCATCTTTTGTGCACTTGGTCCAGACATCTATTCTAAGGTTTCTTCAATCGAGAGCGCCAAAGAAGTGTGTGACACTCTTGAGACAACATATGAGGGAACTAGTGACGTTAAGGAGACGAAGACCGTGCTACTAAATTTGAGTTATGAGAACTTCAAGATGGATCCTGATGAGAGTGTCTCTAAGATGTTTGATCAATTTTTGATCATCGTCAATGGTCTAAAAGGATTCGTTGAAGTGATTCCCGAAGACAAGCTAGTTAGGAAGCTTCTATATTCTCTCCCGGAATCTTGGGATGGTAAAAGAACGACCATCATCGAAGTTAAGAATTTGAAGACCTTGAAGCTTGATGAGCTAGTTGGTTCTCTCCTTACTCATGAAATTATGAAACAAGGAAGAGAAGAGGAAAAGAAGAAAGAAGAAATGAGAATAGAGAAGCATGAGGTGGACAAGAAAAAGAAGCTAGGAGTTGCTCTCAAGGCCTCTATACAAGAGGAGAGCTCTTCTAGTGGGGAGGATGATTTCGAGGAGTTGGCAATGATAGCCAAATGCTTCTCACGGTTCATGAAGTCTAACCAAGGGAGGAAATTTCATAGAAAGAGAGACTTCAAGAACAAGAGCAAAGAAGAGGAAAATGATCCTATCATTTGCTTTGAGTGCAAGAAGCCGGGTCATATTCATTCCGATTGCCCTCAAATCAAGAAGAAGGGCTTTGAGAAGAAAAAGAAGAAGCTCAAAGCCAAGATTGCTACTTAGAGTGATGAGGAGTCATCCGAGGATGAGGAACACGAAGTGGCCAACCTTTGCTTCATGGCTCTTGAAGAGGATTTTATGGTAACCTCTAACTCATCTTGCTATGATTTTACATTTGATAAATTGCATGATGCATATGTTGAGTTACAAGAGGTATATGCTGAGTTAGTAGAAAAATACAAGGATTTCGTTTTGAAAAACAAAAAGGTCATTTCGGATTTGAAAGCTCAAAACGATTTACTCTCTAAAACTAACTCGAATTTTGAGAAAAAGGTTTGAAGCTTGCAAGATGATCTAAAGTTCTTTGAAAAACAAATAATTGATTTAAACAACCTTCTTTCTCAATGTAATGATGAACACCAAAAATTGGTGAATGAGCTCAATAAGCTCAAAAATTCTTTCAAAAGTGTTGGTTCTTCAAAGCTTGAAAAGGGTGAATCTTTAAAAACCAACTTTACAAAAAGAAAGAATTTGAACTACAAACAAAGTGGCTCCTACAGGCACTCTAGGACTAAAAAGATTAGAAGTGTATGGGTTCCTAAGGTACTTGTAAAATCTAATAATGTTAATGCCTTGTCATCTTGGATTCCTAAGGGAACCAAGCTTTTGGGAGCTAACACTCATGGACCCAAAATGATTTGGGTACCAAAAATCAAAGTTTAAACTCTTTGTTTGTAGGGGGAGCATTGCTACAAGGCCAAAGCACAAAGTCAAAATTCATGGTACCTTGATAATGGATACTCGAGACACATGACAGGAGAAATGAATCGATTCATGGAATTAAAGCCAAAAAGTGGAGGAATAGTAACTTTTTGTGACAACTCCAAAGGCCACATTGAAGGTATTGGCTCCATCGGTAATCACTCTTCCATACTTATTGAAAATGTCTTGTATGTCAATGGTCTAAAACACAATTTGTTGAGCATTAGTCAATTATGTGATAAAGGGTTTAATGTCATGTTTGATTTAAATGGGTGTAGAATAGTAGACATTAAATCTAACAAAACAATGCTCATTGGTCATCGCATAGGCAATATTTATATAGTGCATCTAGATGACATTTATACATCACATGCATGCTTAGTTGCACAAAATGAAAATGATGCATCATTATGGCATAGGAAACTAGGACATGCTAGCATTAGCGTTTTAGAAAAATTAGTTTCCCTTAATCTAGTTAAAGGCCTACCTAAGCTCAAGTTCTCATTAGATAGAGTTTGTGATGCATGTGCTAAAGGTAAACAACATAGAGCCTCTTACAAGTCCATTAATGATGTTTCTACAAGTAGATGTTTGCAATTGATCCATATGGATCTCTTTGGGCCAATTAGGACTACTAGCTTGGGTGGAAAATCAAATGCATTTGTACTTGATGATTACTCTAGGTATAATTGGGTTCTCTTTTTAAGCACCAAAGACGAGGCTTTGGAAAATTTCATCACATTTTCAAAAATAACCCAAAGTGATATTAAACTTAAAATTTCACATATTAGAAGTGATCATGGAACCGAATTTCAAAATATGGGTTTTGAAGATTTTTGTAATGAAAATGGGATTATTGTAAAGTGCCCAAAAGTCCTATATTTCATGCACTTTCCAACTCTTATTATTACTATTTTCCAGCTCAATTTAGGCATAAATAGGTTCATGCATAGCATTTTACAGTATTTCAATGTTCTACCTTACCTTTATAACTTATCATTCATTTGGGGAACAAAAGGTATTGTTTTAGTGTATTCTTGCTTGTAGGTACTAACAGTTGAACGAGGGAGTAGAGGAATGGAGGATACAACGCTGAGAAGCAAATCCAGGAGCTGTACTAAAGTAGTTCCAGCTGAAGATAAGTTGCTACCGAGCACCTGCCGAGTAAAGCTGCAGGCAACCTCGCTGCCCGCGGCATCTGACTATGGAAGTTTGGAGAACCAGAGCGTGATTTGTAGAGCTAAAACTCCCGATTCTATCGTCTACGTTCACATGATTTTCCGACGTTTGTAGCAGCGGCTAGGGCTGCCAAAGTGAAATTCACAAGCTTACTTGCGGGGTAAGGAAAACGAGGAAGAGTCCATGTTCCAAGCAAAGAAGTCAACATTTAAAGCTACATTAAAGAAGAAAAGCTACTTTAGAGGACTTCTACTTCAAGGAGGACTTGACCTAGTTTTGAGTCTATAAATACCCATTGTACTTCTAGTTTAAATCATCCTAGGTTTTCTATAGACTTTTCTTGTGCTATTCTCTGCCGCCATGTTCTAAACTCTATTTGGGTTAGGGTTATGTAGTAACTAGAGTAAAACAATTGTTTTAGGTTTTTGAGTTATTTATTCAATAAAATATTCCAAGTTTACTTAATCCACTATTCTTCATTCTTTCAATCTTTCCACACCAGTTGTTTGAGAGAATATATTTGTCGGGCACGAACGTGAAAGGCTAACGGAACGGTTAAGTACGGTCACAACGGGAGGTGTGACTAACTTGGTTCCACACTAGTCCACAAGTTTCAGCGGCTAAAAGGGATCTCTAACCGAGTTGATTGATTTGGTTCCACACTAGTCCTCAAGTTGTAACGCCCCAGTTTTGGGCTTAGAAGTTTTGGATTCGGACCGGTTCGGTCGGAGTGCGGTTCGAATATATAAAAGTGAATTTAGGAAAGCCTAGTTCGGGTTGCATTAAAAATATGGAAAAATGTCTTAAAATCCTCTTTTATTATATATAAGAGAATGGTGAAATCAATTTTACAAAATGAGGTTTGGAAGTGTGACATTTTGGTTAGTGACCAAAATGTAATTTTCGAAAACTGTGAGACTGTTTTAAAAAGGATTGAAACTTTGAATCTTTAAGGAGCTATTTACCCAATGGGAGTTTCTCCAGATTTTTCTAAAGTATTAAATGATTAATTAATAGTTTTTAAATAAAAGAAAAGTGGAGGGAAGATATTTTGGCATTTGCTTACTAACTTTCCAAATTTCCATTTTCATTTTCTCTCATCTTTTCTCTCAAACCAAACACCTTTTCTCCAGAGCTTTTCTTTCTAATTTTGTCACCTAAATAACTCATTTCAATTCTCTTTTGATCTTCAATCATCTATTCAACAAAACCTTTGCATTTGCTAAGTGGATTTTCAAGAATTTGGTTCCAAAAAGGGAGAAAACTCAAGTTTGGAGGTAAGAACGTCCTTCTCCTCTAAACTCTCAGTTCTTTACTGAAATTCCTAAGTTATCAATCCTTAATTTGTGTTTTATAAATGGTTTTAAGGTTGTGTTATTGATCTTGGCTTTTAAATGCAAGATTTGGTTGATTTTGGTTAAAATTCGTGTGATCTGTTTGGGCAGTGTTTTGAGGTGTCTTTTTGATGTTAAATGAATGTTAAATTGATGAGAAATTGAGGTTTAATTAATGCAATCCCGGATAGATTGAATTTCCTAAGTTTAGCTTGGGTTCTTGGTTGTTTTTGGAGTGATCTTGGTGATCTGTTATAGCTGGAGGTATAAGGGTGATGTTAGATCATTTTTGGATGATAATTGATGTTTAAGGATGTTTGGATTTGATGGATCTTGGCTGGGTTGTGTTGTGGAGTTGTTTGGATGCATTTTCGGTTGTGTTTGGTGGCCGAAAATGGAGTGTGGATGAGAGCAGCGAGTTTAGGTGCTTTCATTGAAGTTATTAATGCATGATGATGCATTAATCCTCTGCTTTGATGTGTTTAAAACAGGGGAGTCATCTTTGGATCCTAATGGTGGTGATCCGGAAGCTTGATTGGTGTTTCGGCAAGTGGCGAAACGGAATCGGTGAGTGGATTTTGGTTTTCAGCTTTGAAACCAGTGTTTTGAAGGTTTGGGAGCTTAGTTTAAGTCTAAGCAAATTAGCTAAGCTCAAGAGTAAGTTTTCGGAAAAACTCTCTTGGTGATGAACCATGGATTGGTTGTATGCAATGTGGTTTGTTTGCATGTTTTAAATCCTGTTTTGAAAGCATATTTAGCATGTTTATTTGCTGAGATTATAAGCCATGTGTTGAAGGATGCTCAAGGTAAGAGATCCTTGATTTCGAACATTGTTTTAATGTGGTTTGATGCTTAATGATGCATGATGTTTATGGCTTTGTTAAATGCTTTAAAACAGTGGAATATTGTGGTTAATGATGCATATTGGCAAGTGATGGTTAAGGTCACAAAGGTGGTTAAAAGTCCTTGTGTGAGCCTTGTTTACTTAAGAACAACATGGTGGTTAAAAGTCCATGGTTGGTTCTTGGTTAAGATCACCAAGGTGGTTAAAATTCCTTGAGTGAGGCTTGTTTATTTAAGAACAACATGGTGGTTAAAAGTCCATGGTTGGTTCTTGGTTAAGGTTACAAAGGTGGTTAAAATTCCTTGTGTAAGCCTTGTTACTTAAGAACTCCAAGGTGTTTAAAAGTCCTTGGGAGATTCTTGTTAAGGACACAAAGGTGTTTAAAAGTCCTTGTGTGGTCCTTGTCATGGTGTTTAAAAGTCCATGGGTGATGTTAAGGACACAATGGTGTTTAAAAGTCCATGTGTGGATCTTATGTTGATGCATCACTTGTTGCCAATATGACATGATATGAACTTGAAGCATGAATTGCTTGTTTTAAATGCTTTAGTGCAAGTGCAAATGATGATTGATTAAAGGTTTATAAAAGTGTTTTATAAATGCATTATTGTGTGGTTTTAAATGAGCATTCCTCACTAAGCTATTTGCTTACGCTCTCTCTTTTCTTAAACCAATAATGCAGAGCATTAAAGTGCATTGAGGGCAGCAAGGAGGGCAAGAATCCAAGTGGTGAACTAAGCTCAAGTATGGTGAAGGTTTCTTAAACACTATTAGCTTTTGGTTTTTGGCAATGGGGGACCTATGTTGTTGTTTTGGGAGATGTTTTGGACTCCCTAAGTTGGATTTATGTTGTTGATAATGTTTGAGCTTGTAATTGGCCTTTGTGATATGGTTTTGGTATATTGAAGCTTGAATGGTTTTCTAAATAGGATGCATGCCTATAGAATTGGGGATTTTCATAATTGATGCCATGTTGATGTTTGGTTGATGCAATTATGTTCCTTGTATGTTGAATGACTTGCTGGTAAAATTTGGTGGCATTTGGAGCATGTTAGATAGGTCAATTGTGTGTTTGAACAACAATTTTTCTGCAATCTGGGCAACCTGTTTCGGAACAGGTGCTACCGTATCGGAACGAGGGACTGAAATGGCCTGGGCGTTCCGAAACGGTAGGAACTGTTCCGAAACGGTTTGGCCTCTTCCAGGCCCTGTTTCGGTACCAGTTGCGAAACGGTCCCGCGTTTCGGAACGAGTCTTCCCTGTTCCGAAACACTCGACCGTTGGGCACTGAAATTGTTGGTTATATGTTTTGAAATGTTTACATTTTAGTCCTGAATCTTGTTGTTGCAATTGAATGAGTTTAAGATGTCCGTTTGAGCTGAAATTTGGCAGAGAAGCATGAAATATGATTAATTACATTTTGGTAACATTAATTTGGGTTAAGTTCTTTAATTTCTCAGAATTTACAATTTGGTCCCTAAAGTTGTAATTTGTACAATTAGGTCCCTGCATGTTCTCTGATGGCTATGATCTTTGAGTATGCTGAATGTATGATCATTTCTAGGGATAATATGCATTTAGAAAAGTTTAAAAAGAAAAAAAAGAGTCGTTAATCAAGGTTGACTTTCGGGTTGACTTTGGTTTTCCCCGTGTAATCTTCTTAATTTGGGTCAACCGTCTAGGCCGGGTTAAGGGGGTTACATTTGGTGGTATCAGAGCTGAGTTCTCGAGTAATTGGGAATGATTATGTGCATGATTAAAGTATGTATGCTTTGTATGCTTGTTGAGTGAAAGTATGTTGAGTGAATTGTAAATATGTTGCAATTGAGATGTATGCTATGGTGAAGCATGTTGTGGGTACCCATTGCCAAATCAAAGCTAATGTAATGATGTTGTTTTTAAGTGAAAATGAGCTTGAGTACTTGGATTACTTACCTTGCTAGGCCTGACTTGGTTTATTTGCTTGTGATTGCATTGTTAATGTATGGCACCTCGTAGAGAGTTGAGGAGTAATGTGCGAGCTACGGCTCAGAATCAGAATGAGAATGAAAAGAATGTTGAGAGTGCGGTGGATTTACCTCCTCCACATGGTGGTGGTGATGCTGGGGGTGAAGGAGCTGGAGCTGCAGCTGGTGCTGGGGTCGCTGGACCTGAGGCTGGTCAGGGGCAAGCTGTTCCTGACATGACGGTGTTGATTCAAGCTATTGCTGGAGCTTTTCAAGCAGCGGTAGCTGGAGCTCAAGGAGCTGTGCATCATGGAGATGCTGGAGTTAGACTACCCTTGGAGCGTTTGCGCAGTCTGGGAGGGATTGAGTTCAGGGGTTTGTCAGCTGAAGGTTCTAAGGCTTGGTTGGAAAGTACCAAGAGAATCTTGGGTCAGATGAGTTGCACTGATGTGCAGAAGCTGGGCTGTGTAGTATCCTTGCTACAGGATGATGCTTATACGTGGTGGACAACCACTATCGCTGGGATGGCGGAAGCTGATGTAACTTGGACGTTCTTCCAGAACGTGTTCAAGAGAAGGTATCTAGGTGTGAGGTACCTAGATGAAAAGAAAAGGGAGTTCATGTCTCTTACCCAGGGGAGCATGTCTGTGGCTGAGTATGAGGTCCAGTTTGTTCGACTCAGTCAATACGCACCTGAGCTTGTCCCGGATGAGCGGGAGAGGTGTGAAAGGTTCCGTTATGGTTTAGTGACGGAAGTTAAGATGTATGTGCTGGCAACCGAGTATAATGATTTTGATGTGCTGGTAGGCCGAGCAAAGGACATTGAGATGAACTTGGGTTTATCTGCTAAGAGTGCTGGATCAAGTGCTGGTAAGCGAGCAGCCGAGTATAGTTCTGGTGGTGGACGGAACAAGAGGGGACGTGATCAGAAGTATCAGTCCTCAGCTAAGCGAGGTGGTGGTGCGCCTGCTCGGGGAGGCAATGCTAGGGTTAATCCGAGTGCATGTTGGACATGCGGTTCGCGTGGCCATATGAAACGTGATTGTCCTCGTGCTGTGAGGGAGGTGCAAGCTCCTGTTGTGGCAGCTGGTAATGCGTGCTGGAACTGTGGATCTACGGATCACATGAGGAGAGAGTGTCCTATGTTGGCTGGTGGCCAAGTGCGTGCTCCTATTGTTGCAGCACCACAGAGAGGTCGTGGGCGCGGCCGTGGTAACTTCCAGCGGAGAGAGGAAGGTGGTCGGGGTGTGGCTCATGTTGTGGCTATTCAGCCTGAGGGTGGCGGCCAAGCCAGGGTGTATGCTCAGCGGGAGGGAAGGAATGACGCAGATGTGATCGCAAGTACTTTTACTTTGCAATCCTTGTCATTACTTTCCTTGATTGATTCTGGATCTACGCACTCATACATATTGCGTGAGCATGCTGAATTGCTTGGTTTGCCTATTGAGTCTTTGGATGTTGGTGTGCGCGTCACTAGTTCTTTTGGTGAGACTGTTGTGACTCGAAAGCTTTATAGAAGATGTCCTTTGGTTGTGCAAGATCATGTTTTTCATGTTGACCTTATGGAGTTGCCTTTCTATGGTTTTGATGTAATCCTTGGTATGGATTGGCTTGCTGAGCATCGTGCTGTTGTGGATTGTGAGAATAAGCGAGTTTCGTTGAAGCTTGCGGATGATTATGAGGTGGTTGTGGTTGATGAGAATGTGAAGTTTCTTGCCAATGTGGTGCCTACGTTGGAGGCGAGCCGGATGCTGAGGCAAGGCTGTGAAGCTTACCTAGCTTTTGTGATGAATCCTAGCTCTAAGGAGTTGCGTGTTTAAGATATCAGGACTGTGCGAGAGTTTCCTGGTGTGTTTCCTGAGGAGTTGCCTGGATTACCTCCTAACCGCGAGGTGGAGTTTGGGATTGAGCTGTATGAGAATACAACTCCTGTGTCCATTACCCCTTGTAGAATGGCACCTAAAGAGTTGAAGGAGCTGAAGACGCAGTTGCAAGAGTTGCTTGATCGTGGGTTCATTCGGCCGAGTGTGTCACCTTGGGGTGCACCGGTCTTGTTTGTGAAGAAGAAGGATGGCACTATGAGAATGTGCATTGATTATCGTCAGCTGAACAAGTTGACTATCAAGAATCGGTATCCTTTGCCGAGAATTGATGATCTCTTTGATCAATTTCGGGGAGCAGCTGTGTTCTCTAAGATTGACTTGAGGTCAGGGTATTACCAGTTGAAGGTAAAGGATGTGGATGTGCCTAAGACAGCTTTCAGGACAAGGTATGGGCATTATGAGTTCCTTGTGATGCCGTTTGGTTTACAAATGCTCCTGCGGCTTTCATGGACATGATGAATCGTGTGTTTCATGAATGCCTGGACAAGTTTGTTGTGGTGTTCATTGATGATATCCTCGTGTACTCGCGTACTGAGAAGGAGCATGAAGAGCATTTGAGGATTGTGTTGCAAGCTTTGTTGGAAAATCAGCTTTATGCCAAGCTGAGCAAGTGTGAGTTCTGGTTAAGTGAAGTGGTGTTTCTTGAGCATGTGGTTTCTGCTGAGGGGATTCGTGTTGATCCTCAGAAGATTGAGGCGGTGATGAATTGGAAGGTTCCTAAGTCTGTTCATGAGGTTCGTAGTTTCCTTGGTTTGGCGGGATACTACCGGAGGTTTGTGGATGGGTTTTCTAAGATTGCTGCACCTTTGACAAAGTTGTTGCAGAAGGATGTTAAGTATGAGTGGACGGAAGCGAGACAACAGGCTTTTGAGAAGCTTAAGGCAGCTTTGACACAAGCTCCTATCTTGGTTCAACCTGAATCAGGGAAAGAGTTTGTGGTGTATAGTGATGCGTCCTATGTTGGTTTGGGATGTGTGTTGATGCAGGTGGGTAAGGTGGTGGCTTATGCATCGCGTCAGTTGAAAGTGCATGAGCGCAATTATCCTACGCATGACATTGAGTTGGCTGCGTTGGTCTTTGCTTTGAAGATATGGAGACATTACCTGTATGGTGAGAAGTGTACTGTGTACACGGATCACAAGAGTTTGAAGTATCTGATGTCTCAGAAGGAGTTGAATCTTAGGCAGCGACGTTGGGTGGAGTTGCTCAAGGATTATGATTTGACGATTTAGTATAAACCTGGAAAGGCTAATGTTGTGGCGGATGCCTTGAGTAGAAAGGTAGCTGTTGACCTGAGGGCTATGTTTGCCAGTCTGAGTATTTCGCGTGATGGTGGTCTTGTGGCTGAGTTGCAAGTGAAACCATCTTTGGTTCAGTTGATCAAGGAAAAGTAGTTGCTGGATGATTCCTTGGTGCCACATGTTCAGGATATCGCGGAGGGTAGGCCTTCGGATTTCTGCTTTAATGATGATGGAGTGTTGTGTTTTGGGAGTCGGATAGTAGTGCCCAATGATGCTGAGTTGAGGCGTGCTATTCTGACTGAAGGTCATAGTAGTCCTTTTTCTATGCACCATGGTAGTACTAAGATGTATCGTGATCTTCGTGATGAGTACTATTGGGTGGGTTTGAAGAAGGATGTTGCTGAGTTTGTCAGCAAGTGCATGGTGTGTCAGCGAGTTAAGGCTGAGCATCAGGTTCCTTCAGGGTTGCTGCAACCGTTGAGAATCCCTGAATGGAAGTGGGAAAGGATTACCATGGATTCTGTATCTGGTTTACCTTTGTCACCGTCGAAGAAGAATTCGGTGTGGGTGATTGTGGATCGCCTGACGAAGTGTGCGCATTTCTTGCCTGTGCATACTACGTTTTCTTTGGATAAGCTTGCGGAGCTCTACATTGCTGAGATTGTGCGACTGCATGGTGTGCCTAAGTCGATTGTGTCAGATAGGGATCCGAGGTTTACATCGCGTTTCTGGCAGTGTTTGCATCAAGCTTTGGGTACACGGTTGAATTTCAGTACGTCTTATCATCCTCAGTCGGATGGTCAGTCAGAGCGTGTTATCCAGATTTTGGAGGATATGTTGAGGTGCTGTGTGATTGAGTTTCAGGGCTCTTGGGAGAAACATTTGCCTTTGGTGGAGTTTGCTTATAACAATAGTTATCAGGCAAGTATTCAAATGACACCTTATGAAGCTTTGTACGGGAGGAAGTGTAGGACTCCTCTTTGTTGGGCTGAAACGGGTCAGAAGTTGGTTTCGATGCCGGCTTTGTTCAAGGGAACCACCGAGAAGGTGAAGCTCATTTGTGAGTGCTTGAAGGCAGCTTCTGATCGGCAAAAGTCTTACGCGGATTTGAAGCGTAAGGAGATTGAGTATGCGGTGGGTGACCGTGTGTTTTTGAAGGTTTTGCCTTGGAAAAAGGTGATGAGGTTTGGCCGTAAGGGTAAGTTGAGCCCTAGGTACATTGGACCATACGAGGTGATTGAGCGTGTGGGTCCTGTTGCGTACAAGTTGAGGTTACCTCAAGAGTTGGAGAAGATTCATGATGTGTTTCATGTTTCTATGCTCCGGAAGTATAGATCGGATCCTTCACATGTGATGCCTGTGGAGGAAGTGGAATTGAATCCGGATTTGACCTATCATGAGGAACCGGTGAGAATTCTGGATTCGGATAGCAAAGTTCTTCGTGGCAAGACCATTGAGTTGGTAAAGGTGTTGTGGAAGCATCGTGGTGTTGAGGAAGCCACGTGGGAACGGAAGGATGACATGCTGAAGCAGTTTCCCTATCTCTTTCCTTCAGGTAAATTTCGAGGACGAAATTTCTTAAGGGGGGGAGAGTTGTAACGCCCCGGTTTTGGGCTTAGAAGTTTTGGATTCGGACCGGTTCGGTCGGAGTGCGGTTCCAATATATAAAAGTGAATTTAGGAAAGCCTAGTTCGGGTTGCATTAAAAATATGGAAAAATTTCTTAAAAATCCTCTTTTATTATATATAAGAGAATGGTGAAATCAATTTTACAAAATGAGGTTTGGAAGTGTGACATTTTGGTTAGTGACCAAAATGTAATTTTCGAAAACTGTGAGACTGTTTTAAAAAGGATTAAAACTTTGAATCTTTAAGGAGCTATTTACCCAATGGGAGTTTCTCCAGATTTTTCTAAAGTATTAAATGATTAATTAATAGTTTTTAAATAAAAGAAAAGTGGAGGGAAGATATTTTGGCATTTGCTAACTAACTTTCCAAATTTCCATTTTCATTTTCTCTCATCTTTTCTCTCAAACCAAACACCTTTTCTCCAGAGCTTTTCTTTCTGATTTTGTCACCTAAATAACTCATTTCAATTCTCTTTTGATCTTCAATCATCTCTTCAACAAAACCTTTGCATTTGCTAAGTGGATTTTCAAGAATTTGGTTCCAAAAAGGGAGAAAACTCAAGTTTGGAGGTAAGAACGTCCTTCTCCTCTAATCTCTCAGTTCTTTACTGAAATTCCTAAGTTCTCAATCCTTAATTTGTGTTTTATAAATGGTTTTAAGGTTGTGTTATTGATCTTGGCTTTTAAATGCAAGATTTGGTTGATTTTGGTTAAAATTCGTGTGATCTGTTTGGGCAGTGTTTTGAGGTGTCTTTTTGATGTTAAATGAATGTTAAATTGATGAGAAATTGAGGTTTAATTAATGCAATCCCGGATAGGTTGAATTTCCTAAGTTTAGCTTGGGTTCTTGGTTGTTTTTTGAGTGATCTTGGTTATCTGTTATAGCTGGAGGTATAAGGGTGATGTTAGATCCTTTTTGGATGATAATTGATGTTTAAGGATGTTTGGATTTGATGGATCTTGGTTGGGTTGTGTTGTGGAGTTGTTTGGATGCATTTTCGGTTGTGTTTGGTGGCCGAAAATGGAGTGTGGATGAGAGCAGCGAGTTTAGGGGCTTTCATTGAAGTTATTAATGCATGATGATGCATTAATCCTATGCTTTGATGCGTTTAAAATAGGGGAGTCATCTTTGGATCCTAGTGGTGGTGATCCGGAAGCTTGATTGGTGTTTCGGCAAGTGGCGAAACGGAATCGGTGAGTGGATTTTGGTTTTCAGCTTTGAAACCTGTGTTTTGAAGGTTTGGGAGCTTAGTTTAAGTCTAAGCAACTTAGCTAAGCTCAAGAGTAAGTTTTCGGAAAAACTCTCTTTGTGATGAACCATGGATTGGTTGTATGCAATGTGGTTTGTTTGCATGTTTTAAATCTTGTTTTGAAAGCATATTTAGCATGTTTATTTGCTGAGATTATAAGCCATGTGTTGAAGGATGCTCAAGGTAAGAGATCCTTGTTTTCGAACATTGTTTTAATGTGGTTTGATGCTTAATGATGCATGATGTTTATGGCTTTGTTAAATGCTTTAAAACAGTGGAATATTGTGGTTAATGATGCATATTGGCAAGTGATGGTTAAGGTCACAAAGGTAGTTAAAAGTCCTTGTGTGAGCCTTGTTTACTTAAGAACAACATGGTGGTTAAAAGTCCATGGTTGGTTCTTGGTTAAGATCACCAAGGTGGTTAAAATTCCTTGAGTGAGGCTTGTTTATTTAAGAACAACATGGTGGTTAAAAGTCCATGGTTGGTTCTTGGTTAAGGTTACAAAGGTGGTTAAAATTCCTTGTGTAAGCCTTGTTACTTAAGAACTCCAAGGTGTTTAAAAGTCCTTGGGAGATTCTTGTTAAGGACATAAAGGTGTTTAAAAGTCCTTGTGTGGTCCTTGTCATGGTGTTTGAAAGTCCATGGGTGATGTTAAGGACACAATGGTGTTTAAAAGTCCATGTGTGGTCCTTGGAAATTATAAGATCACAATGGTGTTTAAAAGTCCATGTGTGAATCTTATGTTGATGTATCACTTGTTGCCAATATGACATGATATGAACTTGAATCATGAATTGCTTGTTTTAAATGCTTTAGTGCAAGTGCAAATGATGATTGATTAAAGGTTTATAAAAGTGTTTTATAAATGCATTATTGTGTGGTTTTAAATGAGCATTCCTCACTAAGCTATTTGCTTATGCTCTCTCTTTTCTTAAACCAATAATGCAGAGCATTAAAGTGCATTGAGGGCATCAAGGAGGGCAAGAATCCAAGTGGTGAACTAAGCTCAAGTATGGTGAAGGTTTCTTAAACATTATTAGCTTTTGGTTTTTGGCAATAGGGGACCTATGTTGTTGTTTTGGGAGATGTTTTGGACTCCCTAAGTTGGATTTATGTTGTTGATAATGTTTGAGCTTGTAATTGGCCTTTGTGATATGGTTTTGGTATATTGAAGCTTGAATGGTTTTCTAAATAGGATGCATGCCCATAGAATTGGGGATTTTCATAATTGATGCCATGTTGATGTTTGGTTGATGCAATTATGTTCCTTGTATGTTAAATGACTTGCTGGTAAAATTTAGTGGCATTTGGAGCATGTTAGATAGGTCAATTGTGTGTTTGAACATCAATTTTTCTGCAATCTGGACAACATGTTTCGGGCCATTTCAGGCCCCCGTTCCGATACGGTAGGAACTGTTCCGGAACGGTTTGGCCTCTGCCAGGCCCTGTTTCGGTACCAGTTGCGGAACGGTCCCGCGTTTCGGAATGGGTCTTCCCTGTTCCGAAACACTCGACCGTTGGGCACTGAAATTGTTGGTTATATGTTTTGAAATGTTTACATTTTAGTCCTGAATCTTGTTGTTGCAATTGAATGAGTTTAAGATGTCCGTTTGAGCTGAAATTTGGCAGAGAAGCATGAAATATGATTAATTACATTTTGGTAACATTAATTTGGGTTAAGTCCTTTAATTTCTCAGAATTTACAATTTGGTCCCTAAAGTTGTAATTTGTGCAATTAGGTCCCTGAATGTTCTCTGATGGCTATGATCTTTGAGTATGCTGAATGTATGATCATGTCTAGGGATAATATGCATTTAGACAAGTTTAAAAAGAAAAAAAAGGGTCGTTAATCAAGGTTGACTTTTAGGTTGACTTTGGTTTTCCCTGTGTAATCTTCTTAATTCGGGTCAACCGTCTAGGCCGGGTTAAGGGGGTTACACAAGTTATCAATCTCGAGCATCCTAACCTAGAAATAGGAGGGATCATTGTCGACTATCCCGCCAAACTTGGAGTATCTGGCAGACTTTCTTCCAGGACGTCTTTCCATTCCACCTGCCGAGACAGTACACACCCCTGCAGTGGCAGTGACTTGCTGCAGCTGCGTGTCAGGGTCATAGTTTGCCACCCGGCGTACCCGCCGAGGCAGCAAAAGATAACTCATACCTAATTCAACGCAGTTTTCATAGTAAGTGGCAGCATAACCCTGCCTATTCTATCAACCTGATTCACCTCTTTTCTTTTACTTGTGTTTTTATTTACCTTTCGATCTCAACCAATTATTCACTTTTGTTTTTACTTTACCTTTGTGCAGAAACTAAAGAACGAGACAAGTTGTCCAATCCTCATGGGATTCAACATCTTATATACTATAACTTGACAGTAATGTGCACTTGCGCTCCCACAAAAAGGGAACACCTACTCGCCCTACAAGTTTTTGGCACTGTTGCCGGGGATTGGTAACAACGAATTTCGTTTTTCAATTTATGCACCTTTTTATTTTTTTTCCTTTTTTTATTTTTAATTGAAAAAAGAGGAAGTTTTACCGTGTCCTTTGCAAGTGTATGACCAGGGCTAACCCTAACTTCATTATTTACGATGATCTTGAGCGTGAAACTAGGCAAATCAAGAGGGAGCTTAGGGAAGCCTTAAAGAACAAGGACAAAGACAAAGCAAAGAAAGAGGCCATGGTAAACGAGGACCCCCCAGTTGATGCCATGAATGGCAGGGGCGGGCATCCAGATTTGCCACCCAGAGGACCACAAGTACAACAGAGGCAGGATCCCCCTGATCCACCCCAAGTGAGGACAACTAGAGACTACCTTGAACATGACTTTCAAAGGTTCGAGCCAATAGTAATGGAAGCGGAGATAGGGGAAGATCATTTTGAACTGAAGTCTATCATGTTCAACATGCTAAACGCACTAGGGCACTTCGGAGGGACTGCCACAGAAGATGCTTGGCAGCATCTACGCGAGTTTTGGACGTATTGCGGCTGAGGCTATTTCCCTATTCACTAAGGGATAGAGCAAAACAATGGTTGAGTAACCAGCTGGCCGGATCTTTCACTTCATGGGCGGAGCTCTGCTAGGACTTTCTAGACTGATTCAGCCTATCCAACGTCACCGATAGGCTGCAGAATGAGATCACAGCTTTTAGGCAAGGGGATGATGAGCCAATGTACGAGGAATGAGAGCGGTACCAACAAATGCTTAACAACCTTCCGCTTCATGGTTTACCGACTTGGACCCAGGTATCTATATTCTACAATGGGGTTAACTACCCAACTCAGACGTTGATCGATGCCTCGGTCAACGGGATCATCATAGACAGACCACCAGAGGAAGGACTACGGCTGCTCAACATAGAATCTAAAAACGACTATAAATACCCGACAGCCCGCCGAGGCGGCACAAGGGGGCCAGCTACTGTAAATGAGGTGGAAGCCTCCGAATCTGTTAATGCCTGCCTCGACACTCTGATGGAGCTGGTGATGAAGATGGTGCAATCCCCAGGGAAGGTCCATGATGTAAAAGCTTTTGAGCCATTCTATGGCAAATGCGGGGCCAACCATGATTTCTCTTAATGCACTGCATCTGCCAACTACATGGGAGGATATGAGAGGAATAGCAGGCCAGCCCAAAACACATACAATCCTAACTAAAGAAACCATCCCAACTTCTCTTGGAGCAACCCAAAGACAACAACAAATCGACAACAGCTACAGGGAAGCTACCAGCAGAAACATTCCCGGCAACAGACTCAGCAGCCACAACACAATAATTCACTAGAAGCTACTTTGAATAACTTTATGAAATAAACTGGTGAATTTATTGTTTATACAAATAAATTTATTGAAAAAATTGAGTCTTTCATAGACAGGGCAGAGATGAAGATGAACAACCCGGAGGCTGATATTAAGAACCTGGAGACCCAGTTTGGGAAGTTCTCCGAAATCTACCACAAACCGACCATGGGAGCATCATCTAGCAGCCCGCCAGAAGCAGCCAAGCCCACTTTTGAACATTGCAAAGCCATAACTACAAGAAGTGGGAAGCAGCTGGATGAACCTAGGATGGTAGAGCAGTTAGGAACTCAGCAAGAACATATTAGTAAGCTTGCCTCAACAGCAACCATATTAGCCTCCCCAGCAACAACACCGACTCCAGCCGCCCCAGTAGCAGAACATGAAACCAACCCTGACAAGGATGATCCGCCCATAACTAAGCCCCCAAGCAAGGAGCAAATAGAAGGCATCCACCCACCAGCTCCATTTCCCAAAAAGCTCAAACAACAGTAGTAGGAGCACCAATTTAGAAAATTCTTGGACATTTAGAAACAGGTGCACATTAACATACCTCTTATATAAGCTATACAAAGCATGCCCAACTACGCCAAGTATCTCAGAGATATAGTTTCTAAGAAGAGACATATAGGGAATTCGAAACGATGGCCGTCACTGAAGAATGCATGGCTATGCTGCATAACAAGTTGCCGCCCAAGCAGACAGATTCGGGTAGCTTTGTTATACCATGCAGGCTGGGCAGCAAGCACGAGACTAGGACCTTGTGTGATTTGGGAGCCAGTATAAATCTAATGCCTAAGGTCGTCTTCGACAAACTAGGTATTGGACCTGCAAAACCAACCTCTATAATGCTTAAACTTGCCGGTCACTCATTCGTGCAACCAGAGGAAAATATTGAAGACATACTAGTCAAAGTGGGCAGCCTAATTCTTCCTGCCGATTTCCTCATCTTGGATTGTGAGGCCGATGAGAAAGCCCCCATCATTCTCGGGTGACCTTTCTTGGCCACGGGAAGAACGCTGATAGATGTGGAACTCGGGGAACTTGCAATGAGGGTAGAAGATCAAAGCATAAGGATGAATGTGTTGCAACCCTCAGAGGAAGGAAAGGAAGGCCTAGATGAAAGAGCTGCTAAGATAAGTGTGGAAACAGGCTAGGGCAGCGGCTACCATGACAGACCTCGGGGCAGATTTAAGGACCCCATTAAACAGAAAACTGAAGGAACAAGAGGACCTCCCAGGAAGGGAGCAAAAGATAAACCACCTCAGGAAGTGGTTATGTCTGGGAGATATACCCAAATGCACTCCCAACATAACTTAATTTTTGTTCTAATTTTCTTATTTTTATTTTTATTTTTATGCATTAGAATTAGAGTTTATTTTGTTTTAGGATTAGATGAATTTTCAGTATTTTATCATTTAATTATTTTTAATTTTCTTTTAGGATCAAGAATAAAAGAGCAGGATTACAAGGGAAAACCAGCAAAAAGCTCGCCAACCATCATGCCGAGTCAACAGCCAGCGCAACAAAGTTTAACGGCTAGTTAGCCACCAACGACTTCGAAATAACGGGCAGAAAAATCTGTGATGTGCACGAGGAAATCAGACCGTTGATCATTTAATGCCGCCCCGACACTTCTCGGCAGCTTCTATATAAACCCCCACTCATTTCATTTTACTTCACTTCCATCTTTTTGCTAGCTTCTACCTTATTCTTCTACTCTCTCGTAATATTTCCTTACTATTTTTTAGTTAGAATACAACCGTTCATATGGCTTCAACATCTACACAAAAACCCACCTACATTAGGTTTTGCTTCAAGGCAGACGAGGCGAGATATAAAGCACAATTTTCCAAGTAGGTTGTCTGAGAAGAACAAGGCTTCCATTATATGAAGAAAAACGGGAGACCGTGGTTTAGAGCCCGCCTTGTTCTAAACCATCCATTACAAGAGATGGAAAATGTTCGCTCAGCAGCCTAATATAGCGAACATCACTATAGTCATGGAATTTTATTCACATCAACCTTGCCCAGACAAGCCATTCGTCTACGTCCGCGGAGAGGCAGTCAAACTCAACCATGCTGTCGTCAACAGTTATTATGGACTTGATATGAACGACAACCCGCACGAGGAATGGAGGCAGTCACTGACAGCTGCCCACTATGAGGAGATCAAGGACAGAATCTGCAAGCCCAACACACAATGGCTGGGGGGGCAAACATGTGGGATCTGTCCAGCACCGCCACCTGCTTCATGAAGCTATGTTGTGGAACACGTTTGTGAAAAGGCGCCTGCTGCCCACATCCCATAACTTAATAGTTGACCGGCCTCGCTTCGCCTTAATTTACAGTATCTTGATGAACCGGCCGATCAACGTGGGGGAAATCATCTACACGAAAATATACAACTGCTTCAAGAAGAAGAAGAGCATATTGTACTTCCCGTTCCTTATCACAGGTCTCTGCACCAATTTTCGAGTCCCGACAGAGCCCACAGATGAGTTTACAACTGCTAAGGAGGGCAGGACCAAAAAGGTCTGCATTCAGATGATGTAGGATGCAGAGAAAGAACCAGCAACGCCCAGTCAGCCCTCCGCTGCACAATTTGAAACGCCAACCGCCCCCGGCAGTACTGACATTTCCCTAGACAGAGAGATCCTCCCGCTGCTCCACACACTCATCGGACACACAAAATGGATAGAGTGACACCAATTGACCTTCATGAACTACGTGAGGGAGGCCCAAGAAGCCCTTGTGGCTTATTTCCTATATAAATTTCCTGGTGATGTGCCCACCATGCCGCCTTTTCCTGATGAGCTTGTAGTAGCAGCAAGAGCACGAAGAACTTCACCTACCGCCACCGCCCGCCAGACAGATAATCAGGTGCCCTCTCATATGCATTCTCTACAACACTCATCTGCCACCCCATCAAACACAGTGGCAGATTCCCTTGAGAGGCACCAACTGAATCTCTCCCCATCATGCACAACCAATACAGTGGCCGACTCCTCTTCATTAGAGGAGATTGAGCAGACGCTGCCAGAACCAGAAACATCAGTAGTAGCGGCAACAACAATCATCCCAATGACATTCATCCCTTCGGCAGCACCAATAGAGGAATGGACAAGGAAAAGGAAGTGACACATAATAGCAGAAGAACATGTGGACCTCGAGATAGAGTTAGAAGGAAGCGACACATCTCCCGCCGTTCCCCCTGCTGAGCCTCGAGAAGAGCTACAACAGACACCAAAGAGAGTCTAAACGCCGCGAAAAACAAAGATCTCTCCTTCTTGAACTGCCGCCAAGGCATCTTTCAAAAGCCGCTTCGTCATCCGAACATCCTCCTCCTCCTCAGCTAACTAGAATCCAGCCTCCTCTCAACCCTCAACAAACTTTTAACTTATTTTCTTTTCTTTTATTGTTATCTTTTTCTGTTTTATTTTTATTATCTTTAACATGTATTCTTTTTTCTCTTGTTTTCTATTTTGTGCATTGAGGGCAATGCCCATCTCAAGTTTGAGGGGGATAGCTCTCGCATCATCTTTAGGCATTCCTAGTTGCATTTAGATTGCATTGTACTTGCCTTAGTAATAATCGAAAAAGAAAAGTTTGTTATGACCTGTGCCTATGATAGGATAGCCGATTACTTTATTTCCGCACCTAATTAAAAATTAAACTTAACCTTGGGAAAAAGCATGAAATATAACTTAGATTTTTCCTTTCTGCTTGAAAATGATGGATATCTATGTTACTTGCTGAATGTGTAGAATATTTGATGAACATTGTCTGTTTGTTTTCTTTGCAAAATTCTAACGATAATTGCAGATAGCCGCCGAGGCAGGCAAAAGAAACAGAAAAAATGCAGAACTGCCAAAGGCAACAAAATAAAAAAAACAAAGAAAAAGTGTTGTGTTACCCTAGAGGTGCCCGTAACAGGCTCAAGGAAGAATTATGAGCGAGGACTGTTGAGTGTGTAAAAGTTCTATTATTTACACCCTTTTTAACCCATATTTCTGCTGCATTCAAGAATTATTCATTGCATTTAGGTGAGTTTACAGCAAAACATCAAAAATATATTAAAGGCACAGATTCTACTAAGAATGGTTGTTTTTGCAGGTTGCCGCCGTAGCAGACGGAGAAGGCAGGCGCTGGGCAGAGAAGCAGAAGAGCTGAACTGGACAAGCAGACAAAGAGGACGATGCTGCCATGGTGCTGCCGTGACAGCAGAGGACGACATCAGTTTTTGTGGAGAAAAAGCAAAGTGGACCTCGACAGATAGAGAAAATTCAGCCCGTCTGTCGTGTGAAAACCTCATATTTTTCCAAGCCCCAGATCGAAAGATATGTCAAGCCCAAAGTTCAAGGCGGGAAAATCCCAAGCAAGAAGATGACGGCTGGAAAGTAGATTCCTTGGAGATTTAGTCTTTATTAGAATCATACTTTCAATTAAAGTTGTATTCTTGCTAATTTAGATAACTTGAGCCCAAAGCTTATATAAGGGCATGTATTTTAACCTAGGGAAGAGCTCATACCCCATAACCGATGACCAAAACCCCTAGCCGTTTTCCTGCCTTCGACATGTTCTAAATCCTTCCTAGGGCCACGGGTTGATTTGTAAAGTAGTTGCAAGGGTTGTTTTGTTTTAGGAATTTTTAGTTCAACAAAATAAACTTCAAGTTCTCTTATTTTGGTTATTAATATCTTGCAAGAGCATCGGGAGAGCATTGTGAGGTTATCTATTTACTTAGCATCGGGAGAGTTAAGTATACGAAAGAAATAAGAGCAAGTTCTCTAGTTTATAGTTGAACTATCTCGTGCCTAGGGATAGGGCGAGGTTAAGTGGCTAAAGAAGAATTCATACACATCGGTGTTCATCCTTCGATTCACGCCGGGAGGTATCATCAAGACGTGATCATCGACAGACTTGGACCTAGGGATAGGCCAAGGCAGATCTGGGATTCTTGCCAAACTTGAAAGTATTGAGTTGAGTGTTTGCTGCCGCAACAATCAACGGACTGCTGCCGCGACAGGTGCTGCCGCGACGGGTGACGACGATAGAACTGGATTTCCTAAACTCTGCAATACATGCACTACTGAGCAATTCAATACCAGCCCATTCTCTCTATCTTGATATTTTTACTCTTTTATTTGCGTTTACTCTATTATTTTCGTGACAACTTCTCAAATATTTTATTTACTTTCGTGCAACGAATTAAGGTGAAGCTATTAGCCCAATCCCTGTGGAGACGATATCTGATACTTCGTATCACTTTACTACTTGCGTCGTGTATACTTGCACTACCATTGCGATAGACTATTTTACACACAACAAGGTTTGGCGCCGTTACCGGGGATTGGCATCATAACTCTACCTTTTCTTTTACTGCACTATTCGTTTTTGTTTTTATTTTTCTGTTTTTCTTTGGTGCATTCAACTCTTGCTTTTCACAAGGTTTCTTGTTTATGCGCAGATCGAATCGAGGTAAAGATCCTGAGTATCCATTAGATCCGGAAATCGAACGTTCATTCAATCTCAAGAAACAACTTCGTCACTTACTAGCCAGGAACGAGTACCTTGAGGAACAGCTAGAGTAGATGGCCCACAATGGAGATGACCCGCCTGTCGGCGACATTATACCGCCTGCCGGCAACCCCGCTACTGGACGACGGTCTTATCGTGACTACATGTTGAACGATCATGTAGAAATTGAGACCACGCTGCCGGATATTGATGTTGATAACTTCGAGCTAAAACCTGTTATGTTTAGTACGATCAACAATGCCGGTGAATTCAGTGGTGCTGTTACAGAGGATGCTAGGGAGCATCTAAAAACGTTCCAGGAGATTTGTGGTTCGTTTAGACTGCCAGGAGTTAATCCGGAGATACTGAGGCTTCGGTTATTTCCCCATTCACTGAGGGACAGAGCAATAACTTGGTGGAATAAACTTACGTCGGGTTCAATTAGAGCTTGGGCAGATTTATCTCGTGAATTTTTATCTCGTTTTAATCCTCCGCATTTATCTGAGCGATTACGTAATGAAATTGCTACTTTTCAACAGGAAGATGACGAGCCAATGCACGAGGCCTAGGATAGATTTACTACTCTTCTACGGAACTGCCTAATGCATGGATTCCCCGTCTGGAATCAGGTAACAAAGTTTTATAATGCTGCCAACTTACAAACTCGTATTCGAATTGATTCAGCAGCAAATGGACTATTATTGGATAAAGATCCGGACGAGGCAATGCAAGTATTGAAAAATCTGGCTAAGAATGAGGAGCAGTTTCCGACAGCAAGAAGAGGGGATAAACGGGTACTAGCTGTCAAGGATTATGAGGCCGACAGCACGATGAAATCACAAGTAGCATTCCTTACTAAAGCAATGAAAAGGTTATTAAATGATGATACACAACACGAATTTGCTGTTGAGGAGGTATGTGAAATCTGTGAGGGAAATCATAGTTCGGATTAATGCCCGATACAGTTAGAAGAGGGAAAATATGTTGGAAACTACAAGCCGAATTACAATTCCAACAACTATAATCCCAATTGGAGGAAGGATCCCAAGTTTTCTTGGAGTAATCCTAATAATGCCATGAATCCTCAAGCACACAATCAGAATCAGGGAGGACCTAGATTGCTGACGCGACAGCAACTGCCGCCGCAGCAGCAACAGCAGCAACCAGCTGCCACAAGCAGTATACTGGAACAGACTCTGGCCACTTTTATGTCTCAGACAGATACTTATATTGAGAATATGAATCAGTTTGTCAAGAAAACAGAGACATTCATGGATAAAACAGAGATGCGGATGACGAATCATGAAGCTACTCTGAAATCTTTGGAAACACAAATGGGTCAGGTTTCCCAACATATTAAGCCAAGGCAGACTGGAGGATTCCCTAGTAATACTGAAAATGCTAGGCAGCCCACACATGAGCAGTGTAAAGCTATTACTACTAGGAGTGGGAAGAAACTACCAGGGCCGGAAAAATAAGTTGAAACAGTAAGAAAACCAACCTTGGACAAACCTGCCGAGGAAGTTGCCCCGACAGGTAATAAACAGACTGTTGCCGATAAGCCTGTCACGACAGCAGAAGCGACAGAGGAGAAAATTGATGAACCTAGACCTCCTCAGATTCGTATGCAGTGGGAAGGACGTATTGCTGATTATCGTCCCCCGCCACCTTTTCCTCAACGGATACAACACGAAAAGCAAGAAGCTCAGCTTAAAAAGATTTATGATATTTTTAAGCAAGTTCATATTAATATTCCGCTGTTAGATGCCCGGTTATGCTAAATTTCTCAAGGATGTCATGTCAAAGAAATCTAAACTTGGGGAATTTGAAACGGTAAAGATGACAGAAGGTTGTATGAGCATTCTTCATCGGTAGCCACCCCAGAAAAAGAAGGATCCAGGGAGCTTCATCATACCTTGTGTAATCGGAGATAAATATATGGGTAAGGCACTTTGTGATCTTGGTGCTAGTATTAATTTAATGCCAAAATCTGTTTTTCAGAAATTAGGTATTGGAAAGGCGCAGCCCACGACACTAACTCTGCAGCTGGCAGACTGCTCTTACGTTCATCCGGAAGGAAAAATCGAAGATATTCTGGTAAGAGTGGATAAATTTATTTTTCCTGCTGACTTTCTTGTTTTGGATTGTGAGGCAGATGAAAACGCACCAATCATCCTTGGGCGACCCTTCTTAGCCACGAGAAGATCACTGATTGATGTGGAGAAAGGAGAACTCACCATGAGAGTAAACGATCAAGAGATTAAGTTAAATGTTCTCCAAGCTATGAAGCATGTTGATGCAGACGAGGAATGTAAGGTTATCACTGAAGTTACCTTTGATCAACCCTGCATCAGGTCGGGCTGTCATGACATAAAAATTGGTCACTACCGCGGTAGCCACCTACAAGACTGTCACGACAGCACTGACGACAGCACCGACGACAGCAACTCCTCTGAATCCGATACATTTGATACTGAAGATCAGGAGGAGGTAAACTGGATAGGCAATCGTCCAGGTAAGTTATTCGAACCTTTAAATTATACTTCGGATAATCATGTAATCCAAAAGCCATCTACTGTTGAGCCACCTGCCTTAGAACTGAAGCCCCTGCCAGGGCAACTAAAATATGCTTTTCTTGGTTCAAATGATACGTTGCCCGTAATCATATCTTCTAAGATGCCGCAGGAACAGGAACGACAGCTAATAGGGATGATGCGGCAGCACAAAAAGGCAATTGGATGGACGATAGCTGACATTCAAGGCATTAGTCCGGCGTTATGCATGCACAAAATCCTTTTAGAAGAAGATCATAAGCCGACTATAGATGCCCAAAGGCGGCTAAACCATGCGATGAAAGAGGTGGTGCGTAAAGAAATAATCAAATGGTTAGATGCTGGTATTATTTACGCCATCTCCGACAGCAAATGGGTGAGCCCGGTACAATGCGTTCCAAAGAAAGGAGGAATGACCGTGGTGACTAATGAAAACAATGAGTTAATCCCAACTAGGACTGTGACCGGTTGGAGGGTTTGTATGGACTATCGGAAGCTTAACAAAGCTACCCGAAAAGACCACTTTCCTTTACCCTTTATTGATCAAATGCTTGATAGATTAGCGGGTAAACCTTACTATTGTTTTCTTGATGGTTACTCAGGTTATAATGAAATTGCTATCGCACCGGAGGATCAAGAAAAGACGACTTTCACATGCCCCTACGGAACATATGCTTTTAGGAGAATGTCGTTTGGATTATGCAATGCACCCGCCACCTTCCAAAGGTGCATGATGGCCATATTCTCCGATATGGTGGAGGACTTCCTTGAGATTTTTATGGATGATTTTTCAGTCTTTGGAGACGATTTTGAGAGTTGCCTAGGCAATCTACAAAAGGTACTTGAAAGATGTGAAAAAGCAAATCTAGTTTTAAATTGGGAAAAATGTCACTTTATGGTGGATGAAGGGATAGTCCTTGGCCATAAGATTAGCTGTCGTGGGATAGAAGTCGACAGGGCCAAAATAGAAGTGATCGAGAAGCTGCCGCCGCCAACCACAGTCAAGGGTATTAGAAGTTTCTTGGGACATGCTGGTTTTTATCGGAGATTCATTGCAAATTTCTCAAAAATCACCAAGCCCCTATGCCATCTTTTGGAGCAGAACCGACCCTTTGACTTTAATGAAGAATGTACTGAAGCATTCAAGGTTATGAAGGAAAAACTAGTAACAGCTCGAATAGTACAACCACCAGACTGGACATAGCCATTTGAGATCATGTGTGATGCTAGTGACTATGCTGTCGGGGCAGCACTTGGGCAGCGGAGAGATAAGTTATTTCATGTCATATATTATGCTAGCAAGACACTGAATGATGCCCAAGTGAACTATACCACCACAAAGAAGGAGTTATTAGCTGTGGTATTCTCCATTGACAAGTTTCGTTCTTACATACTTGGGACGAAGGTAATAGTGCACACAGACCATTCTGCCCTGAAGTATCTGTTCGCGAAAAAAGATGCAAAGCCTCGATTGATACGGTGGATCTTGCTATTGCAAGAATTTGACCTTGAAATCAAGGACAAAAAAGGGATAGAAAATCAGGTGGCAGATCACTTGTCAAGGTTGGAGAAGGGACAAAGTCTACCAACAGATGAGACAAACATATTGGAGACCTTCCCAGACGAGTAGCTCTTTGCTGCCGCAATCACTGCCGCAACAGCCATGGCGGCAGGTAATTCTTCTGAACTCCCCTGGTATGCTGATTTCGTTAATTTTATAGTTAGCGGAATAATTCCTTCTGATCTTAATTATCAAGCCAGGAAGAGGTTCCAAAATGATGTTAAGCATTATTATTGGGACGAACCTCTTCTTTTCAAAATTTGTGCAGATCAGGTTATAAGGAGGTGTGTACCACAAGAAGAGCAAGAAGACATTCTTCATCACTGTCACGCTTCACAGTATGGAGGACACTTAGGAGGCAACAAAACTGCTGCCAAGGTGCTGCAGTTAGGGTTCTACTAGCCGTCACTGTATAAAGATGCACAAAACTTCTACAAGAGCTGTGACAGGTGCCAAAGGACATGAAACATCTCAAGGAGAAACGAGATGCCGCTGCAAAACATTCTAGAAGTCGAAATCTTCAACGTTTGGGGGATTGATTTTATGGGACCTTTCCATCTTCATGTGGGAATCTATACATCCTCCTAGCAGAGGATTATGTCTCTAAGTGGGTTGAAGCTATCACCACTCAAAAGAATGATGCCAAAACAGTCCAAAGATTTTTACACAAAAACATATTTTGTAGGTTTGGCATCCCTAAAACAATTATCAGTGATGAAGGGAGACATTTCGACAATAGGGTTATTGCTGCCGCCTTGAAGAAATATGGTGTCAAGCATCGGATCGCGACAGCATACCACCCACAAACCAATGGACAAGCTGAAATATCTAATAGGGAAGTTAAGAACATTCTTGAGAAGATGGTTAAACCAACTAGGAAAGATTGGTCTTTACTCCTCAATGATGCGTTATGGGCATATATGGCAGCTTTTAAGACTCCATTAGGCATATCTCCGTACCGATTGATTTATGGGAAAATGTGTCATCTACCTGTCGAGATAGAGCACAGAGCATACTGGGCAATCAAGGCAGTAAATATGGACTTCGACAGGGCAGGACAGAAAAGGCTGTTAGATCTGAACGAGATTGAAGAAATACAGACAATGGCCTACGACAATGCAAGAATCTACAAGGAGAAAACTAAGAAGTGGCATGACAGGAAGTTGCTGCCACGACAGTTCTGCCCAGGGCAGCTTGTATTGTTGTTCAATTCTAGACTGAAACTTTTCCCAGGAAAACTGAAATCTAGATGGTCTGGCCCATTCCAAGTCATGCAAGTTTTTCCCCATGGTGCCATCACAATTCGATCATTAAAAGACAGGCACCAATTCAAAGTCAACGGACAGCGCCTCAAGCATTATCAGGGGACTGAAGCCCCAGGAATGCATGAAGTGGTTACCTTAGGAGACGCTCTACCTGGCATCCCTAATTTAACCTAAATTTTATTTTTATTTATTATCTATTATTTATTAGGAAATAAAGTTTATTTTATTGGAATAATGTTTTTATGTTTATTGTCTTTTAGGAAATAAAGGAGCCAAGAAGAATAGGAGAAGTGAACTCAGCCCACCACCCATCCATCAGCCCAACCAAAGCCCAATATTGAAGCCTGTCGTTCCAGCTGC
The DNA here is from genome assembly GCA_958450335.1 of Hibiscus tridactylites. Lineage (NCBI taxonomy): Eukaryota > Viridiplantae > Streptophyta > Magnoliopsida > Malvales > Malvaceae > Hibiscus > Hibiscus tridactylites. The sequence continues at coordinate 56,672,448 of OY288285.1, forward strand.
CGCGGCAGACACGGAAAAGACAGGCTGTCACCATGCTGTCATGACAGACGCGAAAACGTATGACAGACGCGTAACAGACGTGGAAACGCGTGTCAGACGCGTCAGACACGCTAAAGCTCAACAGCCGCCCCGTTATTCGCGCCTGCCGTTAGAGTTTCAACGGGCAGCAATTCCTCTTCTATAAAACCCCGTTTCATTTTCATTTTCACTCACTTCTGCCTTTCTTACTTGCACTCCATCTTTAGTTTTCATTTGCTTTCTTTTACTTTCCACAACCCTTGCACTAACATGTCCTCCAGAAAAACCCGCCGCAGTGCTACTTCAACTTCCTCACCGGCAGCAACTCCCCCACAGTCCTTTGCAACCAGAGATCTGTGGGAAGAACGAGGCTTCATTTATACTCCAAAGGCAAAGAATCTGGGCCTCAAGCCTTTCATCGCTAGGAAGATTAGAGCTCTATTATGGCAATCATTTGCGGAGCAACCAGAGGAGATGAACGAGACGCTGGTGAGAGAATTTTATGCTGCCATCAGCAGCAAAACGGCAACAACAGTGACTGTCAGAGGAAAAGAGGTACCGTTTACAGGCGACCGCATAAACTCCTTATATGGCCTCTACATGGGCCCCAATGATGATGCACACCATCAGTTCCTCGACACCTTCGATGATGCTGCCTATGACGCCGTCATGGCAGAACTGACGGAAGATGGAACCGAATGGAATACAAGCCGAAAAAATCCTCACACAGTAAAGAGGGGGCAGTTGCTACTGGAGGCAAAACTGTGGAATGCCTTCATCAAAAAGAGGATCCTGCCATCATCGCATCATACCACCGTTGACCAGCAGAGGTTAGCCCTAATACACTCTATTTTAAACGAACGACCCATTAATGTGGGTAGTTATATGCGAGAGAGTATTTTGGAAAGTGCACATCGACCGTCGAGCCTCCTTTGCCTCCCTTACCTCATCACGTCCCTCTGCCGCTGTCATAATGTACCGGAAGCCGACACCGATTCCATAGTGAAAGGACGAGGATGGACAGAAAAGAATATCATCAGCCTCATGGAGCTAACAGTGGCAACCCCTCTCTCAACCCCGCTGCCGCCCCAGCCGAATCATTAGAGCAGCCAAATCCTGAACCTGCCGCCGCAGCAGCTGCTCCGACAGACCCCTCCAATCAGATCCTAGCTGCCATTCAAAGGATGGAGGACAAGCAGTTGGGCCTCATGACATTCATCAATGACTTTGCCGCATCCACAGTAAATTTTATTCAAACTACTTTAAATTTCTCTGATGTTGTTTTCCCCACCTTCCCTGCCCACTACTTCACTGTCCCCACCCCTGTCCACACACCTACACATGCTGCAACCCCACAAACACCATCTACCGCCTCCATACCATCACCTGCCCCGCCGGCAGCCGGCAGCACCCATGCCGAAACATTCGCTCGAGGAACAAAGCGACCAGTGCCCTCGGATGACCTTGCTGCCTTTGTTGCTGGGTTCTCTTCCTCCTCCGTCTGGGCAGACATCGATGCTGAACCCTCTATTCAGAGGAACCTATCGAAAGAATTTACACCGGTGAAGAGGCAGAAGAGAATGGCAAACAAGAAAACTCTGCCAAAGGCCAGCAGCAGTGATAGCAGCCTCAGCAGCAGCAGTGAAGACATTGCTTAAATTTTAAGTTTCTTCTTTTCTCATTGCTGCCTGCCATTTATATATTTTGTGATGTACTGCCTTCATATGTTTTCATTTTTATTTTGTTATTTGCATTGAGGGCAATGCAACCCTCGAGTTTGGGGGTGGCAACCCTCTATATTTATGGAGTACATCTTAGTTAAAATTTGTGTCTTTACTTAGTTTATTTTTCTCTTAAAAAAAAGATGAAAATCTTGAAAATTTTGGCTGAAAACTGTGAATTGAACTTACCTGTCGTGACAGCTCTGTAGTGGCAGTAACTTTAGGATAGTTTAAGGAGAAGTTTAGAGCCTTTCTATAGTTCTGAAAACTTAAACACCATTGTGACTGTTATACTGCTTAGACTTCTTTTAGCCAAACTAGAATAGGAAGCTTAGCACTTGAATAGCCCCTAGAGGTGCCTAACACTGGCTCTAGGAAAGAAGTTTAGCAAAAGAGACTCAACAATCCTAGAGGTGCTCGAAACTGGCTCTAGGAAGTTAACTAGAGGTGCCTAAAACTGGCTCCAGTAAAACTTTAGAGAAATCGAGTCAAAACAAAAAAATCAAAGAAGCATGAAAATATGCCTTCAAAAAGATAAACTTTGGCATAAAAATTCGAGTTAAGAGTTGAATATTCTAGTGAAACTAAGAGAGTCTTGGCATATAACTGTTCACAAGCATGCACACACTACACGAGGACTATAGTGAGATTCCGGACAGATCCTAAATTATTGGACAGGTTGCTGCCGTCACAGGGAACGAACGACGGGTAAGAGAAAGTTCACTGTTTGAAGGCCAAAAAAAAAATATTTCATTTTTCTTTTAGGTCTTAATTGCTTGAGGGCAAGCAAAAACTTGAGTTTGGGGGTGTGTTGAGTGTGTAAAAGTTCTATTATTTACACCCCTTTTAACCCATATTTCTGCTGCATTCAAGCATTATTCATTGCATTTAGGTGAGTTTACAGCAAAACATCACAAATATATTAAAGGCACAAATTCTACTAAGAATGGATGTTTTTGCAGGTTGCCGCCGTAGCTGACGGAGAAGACAGGCGCTAGGCAGAGAAGCAGAAGAGCTGAACTGGACAAGCAGACAAAGAGGACGATGCTGCCATGGTGCTGCCATGACAGTAGATGACGACATTAGTTTTTGTGGAGAAAAAGCAAAGTGGACCTCGACAGATAGAGAAAATTCAGCCCGTCTGTCGTGTGAAAACCTCATATTTTTCCAAGCCCAAGATCGAAAGATATGTCAAGCCCAAAGTTCAAGGCGGAAAAATCCCAAGCAAGAAGATGACGACTGGAAAGTAGATTCCTTGGAGATTTAGTCTTTATTAGAATCATACTTTCAATTAAAGTTGTATTCTTGCTAATTTAGATAACTTGAGCCCAAAGCTTATATAAGGGCGTGTATTTTAACCTAGGGAAGAGCTCATACCCCATAACTGATAACCAAAACCCCTAGCCGTTTTCCTGCCTTCGACATGTTCTAAATCCTTCCTAGGGCCACGGGTTGATTTGTAAAGTAGTTGCAAGGGTTATTTTGTTTTAGGAATTTTCAGTTCAATAAAATAAACTTCAAGTTCTCTTATTTTGGTTATTAGTATCTTGCAAAAGCATTGTGAGAGCATTGTGAGGTTATCTATTTACTTAACATCGGGAGAGTTAAGTATACGAAAGAAATAAGAGCAAGTTCTCTAGTTTATAGTTGAACTATCTCGTGCCTAGGGATAGGGCGAGGTTAAGTGGCTAAAGAAGAATTCATGCACATCGGTGTTTATCCTTCAATTCACTCCAGGAGGTATCATCAAGACGTGATCATCGATAGACTTGGACCTAGGGATAGGCCAAGGCAGATCTGGGATTCTTGCCAAACTTGAAAGTATTGAGTTGAGTGTTTGCTGCTGCGACAATCAACGGACTGCTGCCGCGACGGGTGACGACGACAGAACTGGATTTCCTAAACTCTGCAATACCTGCACTACTGAGCAATTCAATACCAGCCCATTCTCTCTATCTTGATATTTTTACTCTTTTATTTGCGTTTAGTCTATTATTTTCGTGACAACTTCTCAAATATTTTATTTACTTTCGTGCAGCGAATTAAGGTGAAGCTATTAGCCCAATCCCTGTGGAGACGATATCTGATACTTCGTATCACTTTACTACTTGCGTCGTGTATACTTGCACTACCATTGCGATAGAATATTTTACACGCAACAAGGACACTCCACTACTATCAAAGTCCATGAATCTAAAAGCCTAAAAGTGACAGAAAAATTAACGTGAGTGAATGAAAGCCTTCACAAGATGACTCTACTCCAAGGGTTCGGGGTTCTGTAGTTAGCTGCTATCTAAACGTCAGACCTGAAAGAGTAGTTGTGATAAGTTGAAGCCCTCAGTGCCTTGATTAAAAATTAATAATGTGCTGAAACTGTGCTGCCTCGGCATCAACCTTTAAATTACAGCAATATCTTTGTTTAGTCTTTTATTCTGCATATTCAGCTTGCTTATAGATTTGCAAACATCACACATGCATTAGGAATTTACTTCTGACTTATTTTCTTGTTTATTTACCTTCATTGAGTTATATATATATAGGTGCCACGACCTTGAGGCAAAAAATCATGTTAAAAACAAGTTTTTTTTTCTGGCTATTATTAGAGCAAGTACTTTAGGTTGCATTGCTTGAGGACAAACAATAGTTCGAGTTTGGCAGTGTGTAAAGTGCCTAAAAGTCCTATATTTCATGCACTTTCCAACTCTTATTATTACTATTTTCCAGCTCATTTTAGGCATAAGTAGGTCCACGCATAGCATTTTACAGTATTTCATTGTTCTGCCTTACCTTTATAACTTATCATTCATTTGGTGAACAAGAGGTACTGTTTTAGTGTATTCTTGCTTGTAGGTACTAACAGCTAAACAAGGGAGCAGAGGAATGGAGGACACAACGCTGAGAAGCAAACCCAAGAGTTGTACTGAAGCAGTTCCAGCTAAAGACAAGTTGTTGCTGAGCACCTGCCGAGCACCTACCGAGTAAAGCTGCTGCCAACCTCGCTGCCCGCGGCAGTTGACTATGGAAGTTTGGAGAACCGGAGCGTGATTTGTAGAGCTAAAACTCCCGATTCTATCACCGGCTTTCACGTGATTTTCCGACGTCTGTAGCAGCGGCTAGGGCTGCCGAAGTGAAATTCACAAGCTTACTTGCGGGCTAAGGAAAACGAGGAAGAGTCCATATTCCAAGCAAAGAAGTCAGCATTTAAAGCTACATTAAAGAAGAAAAGCTACTTTATAGGACTTCTACTTCAAGGAGGACTTGACCTAGTTTTGAGTCTATAAATACCCATTGTACTTCTAGTTTAAATCATCATAGGTTTTCTATAGACTTTTCTTGTGATCTTCTCTGCCGCCATGTTCTAAACTCTCTTTGGGTTAGGGTTATGTTGTAACTAGAGTGAAACAATTGTTTTAGGTTTTGAGTTATTTCTTTAATAAAATATTCCAAGTTTACTTAATCCATTGTTCTTCATTCTTTCAATCTTTCCACATCAGTCGTTTGAGAGAATCTATTTGTCGGGCACGAAAGTGAAAGGCTAACGAAAGGGTTAAGTAAGGTCACAATGGGAGGCGTGACTAATTGGTTCCAAACTAGTCCACAAGTTACAACGGCTACAAGTGATCTCTAACCGAGTTGATTGATTTGGTTCCACACTAGTCCTCAAGTTATCAATCTCGAGCATCCTAACCTAGAAATAGAAGGGATCACTGTCGACTATCCTGCCGAACTTGAAGTATCTGCCAGACTTGCTGCCAGGGCGTCTTTCCATTCCACCTGCCGAGACAGTACAAACCCCTGTAGTGGCAGTGACCTGCTGCGGCTGCGTGACAGAGTCGTAGTTTGCCGCCCACCGTACCCGCCGAGGTAGCATATCATGGCAGCAAAGGATAACTCATACCTAATTCAACGCAGTTTTCACACTAAGTGGCAGCATAACCCTGCCTGTTCTATCAACCTGATTCACCTATTTTGCTTTACTTGTGTTTTTATTTACCTTTCGATCTCAACTAATTATTCATTTGTGTTTTAGTTTACCTTTGTGCAGGAACTAAAGAACGAGACAAGTTGTCCAATCCTCGTGGGATTCGACATCTTATATACTATAACTTGACAGGAGTGTGCACTTGCGCTCCCACAAAAAGGGAACACATGAAAGCTCTACAATTAGCCATAATATTTCGGCTCCTCACACTCCTCAACAAAATGGGGTAGTTGAGAGGAGAAATAGAACTTTAGAAGAAATGTCTAGGACTATGCTTTGTGAAAATAATTTACCTAAGTATTTTTGAGCGGAAGCCACTAACACCGCTTGCTACGTTATAAACCGAGTAATGATTAGGTCTATTTTGAAGAAAACTCCTTATGATATTTTAAAATCTAAAAAGTCTAACATTAGCTATTTTCATCCTTTTGGTTGCAAGTGTTTTGTTTTAAACAATGGAAAAGATAATTTAGGTAAATTTGATGCAAAGAGTGATGAAGCTATTTTTCTAGGTTACTCTATAGACTCTAAAGTCTGTAGTGTGTTTAACAAAAGAACTTTAGTTGTAGAAGAATCTATTCATGTGGTTTTCGATGATAACCTCCTTCCGAGGAAGGATTCTTGTGATGATGATGATGTAAGGATCATTGAAGCCAATTATGGTGGAGAATCATCAAAGGTGAATGAGATTCCAACCAAAGAGGAAGAAACACAAGAACTGCCTCTAGAAGCATTACAAGACATGTCTCTTGAGGAAAAGCAAGTGAGCTACCCAAGGGAGTACAACTATGTCAAAGGTGGTGAGATCTTGGGTGATCCATCCAAGGTGGTAACTACTCGTTCTTCTCTTAAAATGCTTAATAATGTTGCTTTTATCTCATGCATTTAGCCTAAGAATGTTAAAGAAGCATTAAAAGATGACTTTTGGATTATGGCCATGCAAGATGAGTTAAATCAATTTGAGAGAAGTAAAGTATGAACATTAATTGATAGGCCTAGAAACAAATCTACTGTAGGAACTAAATGGGTCTTTATAAACAAACTAGATGAGAGTGGTAACATAGTGAGAAACAAGTCTAGGCTTGTTGCTCAAGGTTACACTAAAGAAGAGGGAATTGATTTTTGATGAAACCTATGCACTCGTAGCTAGATTGGAAGCAATTAGGATGTTACTTGCATTTGCATGTTATCTTGATTTCAAGCTTTTTCAAATGGATGTCAAAAGTGCGTTTTAAATGGCTTTATAAACGAAGAAGTGTATGTGGAATAACCACCAGGTTTTGAAGATCCCATTTTTCCAAACGATGTTTTCAAATTTTCAAAAGCTTCGTATGGTTTAAAACAAGCTTCTAGAGCTTGGTATGAAATATTATCAAGTTTTCTAGTTGAAAAAGGTTTTGAAAAATGAAAGGTGGACACAACACTATTTGTAACGCCCTAAACCCGGCCTAGAAGAAAAGACCGAATTTAGGAAGTTACCGTTGAAAACTTTTCTCTCAAATAATAAATTTTAGGTTTAAATAATTTATAAAACAAAAAAGTTATTTATTGAAAACAGTGTCGTTCCACAATAAGTTCTTTAAAAAAACACGACCGTAAAAATAAAAATATAATAAAATAAATTATTCAAATATCCAAATAAAAATTCTCATACATGCTAAAACAGTTAAAAATCCCAAAAAAATGTAAAGTAACTGAAATTACATAAATCCCAAAATAATAACTAAAATACAATAGTTCTGTAAATCTGAAATGTCTATACTGAAAACTGAAATAAATCTAAAAAATTGTGATCTTCCAAGTATCGAAAGCCTATGTCTGGGAATCTGAAATAGAAGCCAAGGGGGAGTCAGCTATTAAGCTCAGTGTGTCTCTAAAGTGTAGGCAATCACAAACTCAGTTTCACAACAATAAATTTTCACAAAAATATTTAAAAGACACAAAGTAAGTTTAAACACGGTTTTATGAAATCACAATGCAATGCACCCATACTCCATAGTCACCAAAAAGAGAAGGTTCCCAGAACCTCTCACTACATAGTCACCAACGCAAGTGGTATAAACCACTGAACTTCCTCCGTACAATCCAAACCCATGATAACACAGTAAAAAGATATCACAGTTTTCACAGTCTCAACACAGTTCGATAATAAATCAGGGATTCACAGTTCATTTATTTTAAATCACAATTTTATTCACTGTCTGAAAATAGTATGCACGGAAAACATAATTTAAAATCACAACACAATTGAAAATCACTCAAGCGTAAAATCTCAGTCACAAAAACAAAGTATGTACCATAGAAAGAGAACACACATAAAAATCATTTATTTATAGCACCAGAAGAAACACACCTTAAGCGGCAATAGCTCTAACGACGAACAAAGGCAGATTGCGACTTCGATGTAAGGCAATGACAACGTCAATTCGAGAAGAATTTATAAAACATGGGAATAACTAAGAGCGACAACACTTTAAAACTTAAGGCTTAGGTTTATTTCTATACATAATAACTATGGCTATATATAGAGAGAGTTGAGAGTTGGTAATCTAAACAAATTAGGTTTATAATAATAATAATAATAATAATAATAATAATAATAATAATAATAATAATAATAATAATAATAATAATAATAATAATAATAATAAAACAAGAATTTAAGTTGAAAAAGGAGAGTCAATTCAACCATGAAAAAAAGGAATTAAAATTCAATTTGAAATTAAAGGATTATATATATATTAAACAATTAAAAAAAAGAGACGGGTGACAAAAACCATAGGAAATTCAAATTGATGAAAGGGTTAATCACAAGGGAAGCCATTAAATTAAATGGGGTTTGCAAAAGAGCACCTAAGCTTTTCATGATTTATAGATTGACCCCAAATTTCTATATTAATAATCATATATTTGGATTTTTTCTCAACTTAACCCTCAAACTCAAATAAGGTTTTTTTAATTAAATTCTCAAATCATTAGGGTTTCAAGAATTAGAAATTTCAAAATTAGGGATTTTGCGAATCTAGGGTTTATAATTTGAGTAAAATTTTTGGGTGTTACACTACTTATTAAAAACAATGGCAAAAATAGCTTAGTAGTTCAAGTTTATGTTGATGATATTATTTTTCGTTCTAATAATGAGTTGCTTTGTCAAGATTTTTGTAAGTTGATGCAAGGTGAATTTGAAATGAGCATGATGGGGGAGCTCTCATTCTTTTTGGGACTCCAAATCAAAAAAATGAAAGATGACATATTCATCAATCAAGCTAAGTACATCAAAGATATGCTCAAGAAGTTTGGCTTGGAGCAAGAAAAGCCTCAAGCTACACCAATGAGCTCATCCACAAAGCTTGACAAAGATAGAGATAAGTGTGATGACTCTAAGCTTTATCGTTCTACGATAGTATCCAAATAGGACACTATGTTTCGAAACGTATGAAAAACAACGGAACGAGCAGATCCATTTTGATACGACTGTATCGAAACGATCTCAAACATTTCGAAACAAGATTTTAACTTGGATTTAAAAATTATGAACGTTGCAATTTTATAACTGATTTTTACATAATGGTTAAGATGTATCGAAACGATTTAAGCACGTTTCGATACGGTTTTTGACAGTTTCAAATTGTTTCGAAATAGTATCAAGCTGTTTCAGAATGAGCACTTAGAGTATCGAAACGATCGTATCCGTTTCGATACAGTCTCTTAATTACACCATAACGACTATTTCTATTTTGGTTTGTTTCGAAACAAGTACAAGTGTTTCGAAACGCGTAGTTGCAGAAGTGCATTTATGGTGGGAATATTGGATCCCAACAACAATATTGATGATGACAACCACCCTAACGGCTAGAATTGAATGAGAAGGTATAAAAGGGAGTCTAAAAACAACCAATAACAACTATTGATCCTAAGAGAAACAATCCTACATCAAATCCAAGCTCAAGTGCTTAAATTCCAATATCCTTGTAATTTCCTATTTTTTAGATTCAATTGGGTTGTGTGCTTGTAATTTGGGCAATATTAGTCTTGAGAGATACACTGTATTTGCCGCATTCTTCTTTGTACACTTGTGAGAGTGTTTGGTCAATTTTGGGTAGAAAATTGACCATTTGTGTAAAGGTTTCCTCCTAAGCCTAGAAAAGGGGAATATTAACTAGTGAAGTTGTTTGGAAAATCCTTAGTAGGAGCTAAGGTAGTGGATGTAGAGTTCATTTGGAACTTGAACCACTATGATTGCTTTTTTCCTCAATTTTATTTTATCACTTCACTACCAACCAAATTAAAAATCCAATTCACCCCCTCTTGGCATTTATCGATTCAACGATCCACTTTACATAACCCCATCCTGATCAAAAGAATATACGGAGGTGGATCCATGCTCAACCTGTTGTATGACAGGAAGTAAAGAACTATCACGGAGCTGTTTGGCCTTAATCTTCTCGGCCAAAGTCGGTTTAACCGGGAACTCTGTCAATAAACTGCCATCATCATAGATACTCATCCCGACAAATAGAGATCTCAAATAAAAAATAGCCTTATGGCTCAAAGCATCAACAACAACATTGGCTTTCCCCGGGTGGTACTCAATCACACAGTCATAATCCTTCAAAAGCTCGAGCCAACGACATTGTCTAAAATTAAGCTCTTTCTGTGCAAGGATATACTTCAGGCTCTTATGATCTGTATAGATAGTGTCTCTAAATCTTCAGGGAAAAGACTACAATAGCCAACTCCAGATCATGTGTAGCATAGTTACACTCATGTGGCCTCAACTAACGGGACGCGTAAGCAATCAGTCTGCCATCCTACATCAAAACACATTCAAGTCTGGAGCGTGATGCATCACTATAAACTGTGAAATCCTTCCCAGACTCTAGTTGGGTCAAAACAAGAGCTTGTGTCAAAGTTGTCTTTAATATCTCGAAACTCTCATGATAAACACAGTCCATAAAAATGGAACATTTTTCCTCAATAGTCGTTAGAGGGGCATCAATGATGGAGAAACCTCAATGAAGCATCTATAATACCCAGCTAAGCCCAAGAAACTGTGAATCTTAGGACATTTTTGGGTTGTTTCCAACTCATAATTGCCTCTATCTTGCTCGGATTAACCTGAATACCTCGAGCCAATACCACATGCCTAAGAAAAGTCACCTCGCTGAGCAAGAATTCACATTTGCTCAACTTAGCATATAATTGATGCTCTCTAACAGTCTTTAGGTCAATCCTCAAATGCTTGGCATGTTCTGCCTCAGTTCAGGAGTAGACCAAGATGTCATCAATGATCACCACCACAAACTTATCTAAATAGGGCCGTAATGTACAATTCATCAGAATCATAAAGGCGGTAGGAACATTAGTTAGACCAAACGACATTACTAGAAACTCATAATGCCATATCTGGTACGGATGGCCCGTCTTTGCAACATCAGAAACATTTATCTTCAGCTGATAGTACCCAGAACGAAGATCAATCTTCGAGAAAATTGTAGCTCCTTGAAATTGATTGAACAAGTCATCGATCCTGAGCATAAGATATTTATTTTCGACTGTCAACTTCTTCAGTTTTCGGTAATATATACACAACCTGAGAGAACCATCTTTCTTTTTCACGAACAGAACAGGGACTCCTCAAGGCGAAGAGCTAGGTTGGAAAAAGCCTCGGTCGAGGAGCTCTTGCAACTAAATCTTCAGCTCCTTAAGCTCTTTAGGAGCCATACGGTAAGGGTTCATAGAAATTGGGCTAGATCCAGGATATTTCTTCATCTCAAACTCAAAATCCCTATCCGGTGGCAACCCAAGTAACTCCTCAGGGGAAACATCAGGAAACACACTAACAGTAGGAATCTTCTTAATCTTCGATAGAGAACCCTTGATATTCAGGATACATGCAATGAATGTCTGATAACCCTTCCAGATCATTCTAGCAGTACTCAAGGAAGATATCACATTAGACAGATAACAACGTCTCTCTCCTATTAAAATCACTTCCCGATCATCAAAAGTCTTCAAAGTACCCTATTGGATTCAGAATCTAGGTTAACCCTGTGTACATTCAGCCAATCCATGCCAAGAATCAAATCAAACTCTTCTAATGGTAGCTCTATAAGGCCAACTAGAAAGATTTCCCCTTGAACCTTGAGGGGTCACCGCCTGAAAACCCTATCCACAACCACTATCTGGTCCACTAGACTCATAATAGTAACTGCACTCTCAGTGGTCTCATCCGGAATTTGGAGGTCTCGAGATACAAATCTTGAAACTTAGGAATGGGTGGAACCATTGTCAAGCAATGCAAAGTATGGGACAAAATATATAGTAAATGTATATGCAATAACGTCTGGCTCATCTCTGTCATCACAGAGTCTAGTAGCATAGACAAGTGCAGGCTGTCTGGCCTCAGTCATAATCAGCCCCCACTCTGATATGATCAGCCTATACTATTAGATCTAGAAGCACACCCAGGCGCTCTACTCTGAAAAACGTCCTGAACCGAGTGTCTGAACAAATGCCTGCGAACGAGTTGGAGTCTGGGATCGAGCAGGAGTCTGAATCGTTTCTTGGTCTGTAGAAAATGGGTGTGGACACACTTTCTTGAAATGCTCAGTTGATCTACATCAGAAGCAAGCCCCATAAATCTTCCTACACTCTCCTCGGTGTAACTTACCACAATACTCACATACAGGTATAGGAGTGAACCCTAATGAACCACCCCGACTAGCATCTATGCCCTATGGTGCGTAGGCCTATAGCTTGAACCACCTCTCTAATATGCTGCAGTGCGAGCCCTCTTATCAGGGCTTGTGTGAGACTCTCCCTAGCTAGTGGATCTCCCAGATCGATCTCGACCTTGATCCCTATCCCTATCTCAATCTCTATCTCTACCGCTCTGACTAGCTGCCAATATCTACGTATGTCCTACAGTCTTGGCCCAGTTTACCAAATCCTCAAACACCTCATCATGATGTGTAGTCACCTGATCACATATCCCAATACGGAGGCCCTCTAAGAACTTATTGCATATGTCCTTCTCGGTGGAAACCAAAACAACACCATATCTTTGCAAATCCAGGAACTGTAACTCGTACTCTGCAACAACCATAGAACCCTGCACCAAGTCCTTAAAATCCTGTCGTCTCTCTCTCAAGAATCATTCGCCCAGAAAAAGATTCTTAAACCATTCCTTGAAGAAATCCCATGTTAATCGATCAGAAGGAACACTACTCACAATGGACTCCCACCAGGTGTGAGCATTCAGGTTCAACATAGATACAACACCAAATATTTTCTGGATGGCTCTAAACCCATCTCATTCATACGTCTCTCAGTATCATGCAACCACTCCTCAGCCTCGGTCGGTAATCCACCAAGAGATCCTGAGAAAGTCTTGACCCCATTACCAATCAAGGTCTGGGAGATAAGGACTTCACGTCTGATGCTGATGCTCTGACTACACCCTGAATTAGTTGAAGAAAATGTCTACTAATAGTTTCATCAATAACTCTTGTCAAATTCTTGGTTCCAGAAAATGTTGATCCTCTGACCGGAGTAGTCATGTCAATACTAGAGGCATGTGGCGGAATAGTCGAAACTAAGGGGCCACGAAGGGCGGGAGGCTCAGTAGAAGTTGGAGGATCAATGAGGGCTGGAGTATCTACGGGTTTAGGTGGATCAACCACCAAATCATCTACCTGGTCTGCAAATCTAGCGGTTCGAACTCGCTGGGGAGCGGGTCGACGACCCTTTCTGGTGCTCATCTCGGAGAACCTCTACAAAGAATAAAACCTAAGGTCAGTTTATGAAACTGGAGAATCTTACACAATTAAACATATAAAATTTGGTGACATGGCCCCGTTTCAAAATACTTTTGTAAAATGTTATAAAAAATACTTTAAATGGACTCATCCACAGTCTAAGGTTATAAAACCAAAAGCTTTGATACCAACCTGATGTAACCCCTTAGACCGACCTCTGCAGAAATGACCACGTCTAACGGGTTACATCACCATTTTAAAATCTAAGTAAAAACATACCGAATATTCGAACGTCAAACTTTAAAACATAATTGCATAACCCGACATAGGATGGTGAAATCATTTATACAAACCCATCAGATGACGGTTACCAAAATAAGTGATATCAAGTAGTGTGGCAAAATACTCATAACATAATACTATACATCCCAAAATATAGACACGTGTAACCCTAAAAGAACAATATAGTGGATGGAAGCATTAGATTCTAAACAGAGTAGAGAATCTGTCGATCCTCCAAGTGTCGAGTACGGGGTAGCCTATCCAAAATATCTAAAGGGGAGAAATTTTGGAGTGTGAGCTAGGGAGCTTAGTGTGTTCCAACAGTGCAAGTAAAATAAAACATTTATATCATTGCATACCAAAACATTTTAGGAAAAACATGTCATAAAAATCATTCAAAGTTTCCATATAACCTATCTACCCTCCAACCGAACTCCGAATACAGTCCCCATAACAGTATCATATACATACATTAACCCGAACCCATTTGGCATGGGTACCATCCTAAGGAATTTCCTTAGGTCCGGGCGGAATTACCTTAGCCGAAGCATATGAACCCTATACATGAAGAATTACCAGCCGAATCAGGGCTGAGCCTTCAGTTAATTCATATCATACCCCAAGTACCCCAACTAATCAGTCCATACAACATCACAGTATGCAATATTAGATAGTGATATCCATACTTAACAATACATTTCTATACATATAAACAATAACCATAGAGCATGCATATCATATAGGGGTACTAGGGCATATTTCAAACATACAATATAATCATGCTTACTTTGGAAAACATATTATATTTATGCGAAACCAAGTTGTCAATCATGTGCACATGAAAAATTTAATAAAACATATAAAGAATGTAAAATAGAATGCAAAACAACTCTTTATCACACAAGGAACACACCTCAAAATGTTGGGCAGGTCAGATAATCTATCGGGCACCGGAACCACACTCAGCTATGGTACTGGAACCTAGATCGATAAAGATTAGGGTTACTAATAGATTCACATTTTTATTAGAATAATATACTAAACTACGGAACCATACGCGTGACAATAGGCTCTCGAGGCGATACTGAGAGGGACGAGCTAGGCTGGGTGTAAGCACGATTAGGTGATCTGTGAGTACCTTTAACCAAAAGATCAATGTCAGTCATTATTCAATAACTTCTCTAAAATAATATAACTTAATACATATGCATGGTCGGGTTCGAAATCTCGTTTGGAGGCCTTCAGTTTAGAATTTCACGAAACATGCTTCAAAATCAGACTCAAGATGTCAAAAACGTAAAATAGGGCTTTTTGGAAAAAAGTTGACTTTTTTGTCATAGTCATCGCTGTCATCAACAGTCAAAGTCCATGCTGACATCATCAATCAAAGTCAGCACTGACATCAGTAGTTAAAGTCAACGCTGATGTCATCAGTCAACTAGGTTGACTCGGGTGAGTTGACTCAGTCAATGTGTTGACTTAGTTTGGGCCGGGTTCAGGTTAACTCGGCTCGAATTTGGGCTTGGGTTTATTAATGGGCTCAGGCCGGTATGGTTTTGTTTGGTCTAGTTTGGTTGACTCGGTCTATGGGTTAGGCTGAGTTTGGCCAGGCCGGATCAGTGGCCACCGTCCAATGTGGCTTGAAATCTCCCCGAACGGCGTGAGAAGCCATGCGCGGCACATTTTGCCAGAAAATACCTCTGATCAAGCCAAAAATGTCGATTTCTTAACCAATAACTAAAATAACCCAGATTTAAAGTCGGGACCCTTACCGAACTTACCAAATTGGAGCAAAGAGGCTTAAGAATGTCGAAGCTCCAGCAAGGCCTTAAACGGTGATAGTCGACCGATCCACGGTAAGGTTTTGCTCGCCGCAACCTGGAGATGATGATGGTGGCCACCACTTTACGAACCGATGCCTATGGTGGCCGAAAATAATGAGGGACAAAGGGCGCAAAAACTCTAGATTCGAAGAACCTAAAACCTTCAATTGTCGACGATCGAGACAACGATTGCACGAGTGGTTTGAAGGGGTTTGGTTGGGTCGTCATGGTGTTTTCAGTGAAGTTGGCAGTGTTAGCTACGGTGGTGCGGTGGAGGAGATGGGTGCGGTGGTTGATGTGTGTTTGATTATTTGGGGAAGATAAAGGGTTTGTCAGACTAGGGGAAAAGGGGGTTGGTTCGAAATAAATGCCCAATAATGGGGGTGGTTGGGATATTTTTAAAATTATTATCTTATTTTGAACCTCGCAACATTGGTTTAAATTGAAACATGAGTAGCTAGAGACCAAAAGCTTCTATAGCTCAATTGACTAGGTACTTGGTTCGACATGCTTTAGGTTTTGGGTTCGAATCCCACAACCAATAGTTCATCATTTTTTCTTCATTTCATTTATTAGTATTATTGTTTATTTTTAATAGGGTGTTACATCCCCAAAGCAAGAAGACCTACAATGCCTTTATACTTCACAAGAAAGTTTTCCCAGGAAGGACAAAAGGATTCCTCACGTCGAAATCTGTAACCCCTTCGCATAGAACATCAAAATCTACATCACTAACATCAAAAGGACCACGCGTCAATTAAAAGCTAAGAATGGATAAATCTCAAAAGTTCTCTATTCCTTCAATCATAAGCACAAAGTTTGTGTCTGCAGCTGCTTTAATGTTGTCAGCTTCTGTTGGACTCACAAGAGATCTTGGCAAAAAGGTGAAAACACGTTGGTAATGAATAAACAGTGCCAAGAAAGAGTCTTTTGCGTGCAAGTATACACGGTCTTCCAAGAAATACAATAGTAAGCTGAGTTATCGATCCCATAAGGATTGGTCAAGAGTTTAATCGCTTACTCGTTTTACTTGTCAAAAGGAAGTATGTTTGTTTTAAAGTTGGTTTTGAAAGCAAGTTGAAAAGAAGAAAATAAAAGAAAACAATGTTGGCAAGGATAATTTTAAAATGTATGATGAGTGTTGGCAAAGGATGCTTGGTTTTCATGCTATTCATGCCATGTCAGCTTTTAGTAAACCCTGTATTCGCATTTGTTTGCCGAGCAAATTTGAAAGCAGCATTGCCTCTCTCGATGGCAATGCCCTAAATTAATTATGCAAAAACTTTTATATCTTTATAAAATAGCTTTCCATAAATTAATTTGATTAAGTCCCCAATCTTTTTCTCCTAAGGGGTAGATTTCACTCCCAAAGTGAGTTCATCTACATGAAAATCTTCTTTCGAAGCATCTCGCCTTAGTATCTAGCATTTGTTTGGTGTTCCCTAAGTCGATTAAGATATTAATGTTCAATAAGTTAACAAAACCAGCTCTCGCTTGGCATCGTATTTGTGAAAACAATTAAGATCATGCCATATAGGAGAAATAATGCCATCACATTTCCAATTATTAAAAGCTAAACATAGAAAATAGCATTCAACGCAACCATCCCTCACCAACTATTAAATTAGTTCATGGCGAGGGTTTCCAACCAAAAACTACAATCGTATCTCAACATCACCATCTTAATTAAAAATAAAAATAACTTAAACGAAGAGAATGGGTGAGAAGGGTGTCTCTCGATGCAGCCCTTCAAAATCCAGGCTCTCAGTCAAGCTTGATCGAACGTCTCCTTGGTGTAGCCTCCTAAATTTGATTATCGATCCCCCTCAAGTGTTTGCTTGAGTACCTTTAAATTAGCGCACGAGAATGACCTAGGATAAGCTTTGAAAATTGAATATGAATGCTCGAGGATAAGGGATGTGCTCATCTTATCCCTCGTTTAAATACTAGGGTTGACATCATCAATGGTTCACCATCCACTCGACCTGACATCAAACATCTCTTCTCTACCAACCGGTGCTTTGGAAATTTTTGGTCCTTCGCTGCCAACAACTACCGGCATTCTCATATTCCTCTTCCTATGCTATTCTGCTCTATTGTGCATATAATCATGTCATCAAACCACCCTTCACACTAGCATAACCAGATTCAAACTCCTTATGCAAATGCATGCAATTAACAACTAAATGCATCTAAATGTGCTTAGAGATAAGTAAAGATACTGTAAAATAGGCATAAAAATCAATACTTTTGAGGAGGTAACTCTCCCCAAACCCAAGTCATTGCTTGTCCTCAAGTAATGCAAATAAACTGAGAAAAACAAAAATTGTTAGAATAGTACCTCAGCAAAATTTTGGTTAGAATGCCAACAAGTGCTGGCAAGCTGAAGTTGGCTCTATTTCTGTCCTCAGGTATCCTGGTACAATAATGCCAAGCATATAGGAAATTCAAGTGCAACAATATAACTCTAGTTTAAGGGCATGAAGAGTGCATGATGTGTGGGCAACATGCATCAAGTATCATTTTACTCCCTTAGTCAATTTTACTACCTAAACTCAGATTTTTTTCTTTTATTCTTGCCAAGGGTTTTTGTTGGCATTAACTTAATCTTACTTCGTGACATTGTTTGGCTTGAGGAAGAAGAGGGAGCATACCACGAACCCTCACGTTAATCCAAATATCACTAGGTTTTCTCTTCAACTCATACCCTAAAGTTTTGGACTTGAGAACTAAAAGGGTGCAAACCACGAAGCCCCAAGTAACTTATTATCACTAAGGTAGAGGAGAGTTCAATTTTTTCTTACCTTGGCAAAAAATTGTTGCCTTATTTGTTTCTTTTACCCTGGCATCAAATTTTTTTTCTTTTTTTATATTCTGAGCTTAGTTTCAAAAATTCTAAGTTTGCTTGGGAACTAGATGCATACTACGAGTTAAGTGAAAGTTCAATTTCCTAAACTAGAGATCAATTGTAAAGCAACTTGGCATTACTATTCTGCTGGCATGGGTGACTAAAGAATAATTTCTTCATCGAACAGACATCTAGATCAAATGAAGCTTGCCAAACAAAGTGTTAACATTCTTCAAAAGTAAACCGAGCAAATTTCGGAAAACTCAGCAAGGGTAACATATTTCATCTAAACATCATCAGTAGATTCCATGGTAGTGTCAGTCATGGTTGATTTAACTTGAATAGGGGAAACATGTTCTGTGGCATCAGACGGTACGGGGCTGTGTATTGGACTGTGAACTGGGCTATGAACTAAACTGTGAACTAGGCTATGGACTGGACTGGCTGGCATGGCACTATCATCGGCAAATAGATCTGTCAGGAAGGCAGGGAACACGGGCATGACTCCTAGAGACATAGTCACAAGAGCCTCCTTAATGGCTACATCCCTGGCATGGGTGGTGTGGCATAGCTTCTTCCTTTGCTCCTCGGCCCTTTCCAACTTTTGGAGAATCAACTCCTGACAGTGGTAGATCTTGTCGAGCAATGCCATTGTGTCCACTGGCATCGAAGCTCCAGACTCAACCTTAGGTGCTTTAGTCCTAGGTTTTGTCGTGGCAGCCTTGCCTTTACCTTTGTCTTTAGAGTCAATGGCAGTAAAGTTCTTCCAAGCGGCCGGTGTGATGGTGGTGCCTTTGAATATTAGGGCTATGTTTGCATCGGTCTTGTGCACATTGTGCTGCATACAAATATTAGATATTAACAACAGAAAGAACAATCCACTAGTTGGCTTACCAGCACACTTGTATGTTTCATTGATTAAAATCCTGCCAATGTTGATTTTTTGCCCCATAAGAATGGAGTGTAGTAGTGCCAGCCTCTCCTTGGACATCGTCTAATTTTGTGTCATCAACATTATATTCGACTTAAGAAAATGATTCCAACCCTTCGCCTTAGATGTGAGGGCCAATCTCTTAACGGTTCGGTGCCCTTTCAAGGATACAATCCACTAAGTGTCCGTCTCACAATGATTTGCCAACATTTTCTTCCTTTTCACAGCAATCATGGTGGCAACAAATTTCTCATGCTCGTCTTCCTCCTCCAACTCGAACATAGTGTTTATGTACCCTTCATCAAACCTCACGCAAGCCCCTCAGATCATCAAGAATGGATTAGCCTTTGTCGTGAGATGCGCGTAGAACTCTCGAACATTGTTGGGAAAGATGTCACCCTTTTGTTGGCAAAACAACTCCCACTTATGCCTGGTCACGACAACCATGAACGTAATACCCCATATTCTAGCCTAGTAGAATTGTTAAAAAAAGAAATGTGTCATGGTTATATGCTATGGAAAATATGTTTAATGTTCGTATGCTATAGCAATTATCGTTCCATGATTATATGTTGTGGCAAATGTGTCTAAGGGTTGTAGATATATAAATATAAGCTTATGGTTATAATAGAAAAGAAGTGTATAAACAATTTTTAAACTAGTATTAAAATGTAAGATTTAAAGCTAGAAAATTATTACTAGATATTATAAACACTAGTTACATTATATTAACTAAGTATTATAATAATTAAATGGTAAATACTTGGTTGTAATAACAACCAGGTGTCATCACCATCACCACCCAAAAGGGGATAGTGGGACACACGACAAAACCCACAACAAGACACCAAATGGTATCATCTTCTTCTCCTTCACACCACCGAAACCATGCAAGGAAAACAAAAGAAAAACAAGAGAGAAATTAGAGAGAGAGAGAGAACTGAAAAAAACAAAAGATTGGGCTGGAAATCTATTCTAGAATTTGCATGCATGTTCGATTAAAATTAATGTAAGTGTTTATGTTATTACCGATCTTGTTCTTGAAAACTTGTTTGTTTTATTGAATTATGGTTTGTTTATTATTGGAAAATTATGATTAGATGCTTGATTGTTCATATGAATTTCTGGGTTAGTGATTTTATTGAATTTAAACTGAAATTACAAAGTAGAAACATGTTCAAACACTAAAACTGCCCAGATTCGTACAAGTAGAACAACTTGTAGAACTTTGCGTTTTGGAACATGTTAGAGGCAAAAGTGGAATAATTTCCATAGGACAAAGTTGTAGGAAATTGATTTTTCTTGGAAGCATGAAAATGTTCATAGGATTGCTGGAAAATGAGTTAGAACAAAATTGGTCATGCTTTAGATTAATTAGTGATTAGGGACTGTTTTAGATTAAAAATAAAATATTTGTTCCTAAATGAACAAAATGAAGGCTGGAAATGACACCTTAATAACAGGGAAAACAATGGTAAAAAGGGATAAAATAAACTATCAAGGGTCCTAAGTTTAAAAGATCACTAAAGTGGGTTAAAGCACAAGATCAACAGATTTGATCATGAAAATTGTGTAACTTCGTACATTAAACTGTATTGGTGAAAAAATGATAAAAATATTTTCTATACATGGTTAGAAAGCTGGTTGAATAAGATTTCTAGAGATGTAAAGAAATTGAAAATCCAATATGTGTACTGAAAGTTATGGGCAAAATACTGAAGGGTGTCCAAACTGCCTGAAACATGGCAGTTTAGTGTATAATGTGAAAATGTTTGCTTGTATGTCATGTATAGATGAATTCTAATTATATATTTGTGTTATTAACACAAGAAATGATAGACCAAGGGATAGAAGAGGCTTGTGAGGGCATCAAAGCTAGGAAAACAAAGGAAAGAAACAAGGGGATTTGCATTCAAGACTAGCTTGGAGTTCTTGTGAGTGTAGCTATCAATAGGGTTGGGACTTAGGTCCTAACCAAGCTTGATTATGATTATGCTTTATTTAGATGTTGCTATGAAAATGGAATTAAATTATATTCGGTAATTAACTAAGGGAATAATGGTACACACTAAGCTTGATAAATGCATAATGTGTATTGGACCTTGTATGATTGCATGATGCTATGACATGTTTAATGCCTTAAAATGTGGTGATGTGTTTAATGCCCTAAATGACATGACATGTTTAATACCTTGAATGCCTATATTGGCTACTTTATGAATCATGCTTAAAGAATGATATATTGTGATATTGAACTAAGGTTCACTAGCCTAAGGGCTCCCTGATCTTGTTGAATGTCTAAAGACATCTTGGATAAGCTTGAAATGTGCCTTGAACATGCCTTGATTCTTGCCTTGTTTATCACATGTATCTTGATGTATGAACACAAAACTAAATGATGCCTTGGTAGCTAGTGAGTCATAGGTAGGATGGCATGCCATAGAGTCTTGAGCTCATTTGTGTGTTGGGTGGTCTACGGTCCGGGCTAAGGCCCTTAATTGGTGACAGTAGGAGGGATGTGTGTTATGGTCTTTGGTGATAGTAGGAGGGATATGACCAGCACTACGGTGCATCTTGATTTGGCGATAGTTTGGTTGGTGACTCGATTACCTAGACTTGACTACATACCAAGGCCTAAACTTGAATTGATTATCTATTATTACTACATCAAAGCTTGGATATCCTATGTATTTGAAATGAAACTTGACTTGAATTTTTACTTGAATTGCTTGGTATAACCCTAATAATGCAAAGTTGCTATCACATGTGCATGAAATGAATTTTGAATCCATTGATTTTAACTTGTGATATGCCATGACATTTGAGATGTTGCTATGAATCCATGATCTTGATGATAACATGTAATGTTGGCTTGGAATTGACTAGTGATATTTATGGTCATGAATATAAAAAGCCATGGCTATGGATTGAGTAATTATGTGAAATGATATAATGTGTTGCATGATCTAGACTATTCGAATGTCTTGAATTCTTGTATAGGCTTGACCTTCATGAACCTAGCTAGGTCTCCTTTGAATAAGATACACTTGAAAACTTGAATAAACTCACCTAGCTTAGGTTGCTACCTCACTAAGTACTTAATCGTACTTATCACTCTCGTTTTCATTCTTCCCAAAATACAAGTTAATAGATTACAAGCTATGCTAAGTTGGAGGCAAGGCAAGAGAAGCTAAAGCACAAGTATGGTTATGACTTTTTGTATACTCCTAGTTGGTGGCCATAGTCTTGTATCTAGATTTCAAATTCATGCATTTTGAGCCTAGGAAAGGCTATATATATATATATATATATATATATATATATTTGCTATGATATGGCATGAATAACTTGCTAATGTGACTTGTTTGGTAGCCTAGTTAATCTAGGTATTATGCTATGGTATATGAGTATGGATGGCTTTATCTGCGATATATGATGTCCTAGAAGCTTTGATGTTTGATAGGTGTATTGATTCATGCTTTGATTGCTTATCATGATTTAAGAATGATGAATGCTCATTTGCTATAGCATAGTATTGTTATGCTCAGATGATATTGTAAATGATATAGCATGTTTTGATGATTTTGTTTAAATTGATTAGTTGAGTTAAGAATGCAAGGGTTTAATATCTGGTTTGCTTGGCATTTTAAATGGTTAGTTTAGCCATGTACATGTTGTTCAAATGTTATGGTTTGAATGTAATATGATTCATGATGATTTTTTGATTAGAAGTCTAACTTACTATTAGAGGAAAGTTAGGCAAAAGTTGTTGTTGGTTCGTGTTTTTCCTTGCGTGAGTAACGCTCCTTATATGATTTACGACTAAACCAGGTGAGAGGTGTTACATTTGTTGGTATCAGAGCTTCAGTTTAGTCGATCCTTGGACAAAACCAGGTCTATTGCATCATATAGAAATTAATGTGCCATCTAGGAGTTGTATATATTCGATTAAGCTTGTCACTTGCCTAACCAACTCTTCCTTGATTATCAATATAGAATCATGTCTCAATCAAGATTAGCGAGGGACGATGAAAGTCTCGTAGAGTCCTCCAACGAGGGCGAGAGTGTTCGGATGGCTCAAGGCACATATAACGCTCGTAAGGGTAAAGAACGGGAGCAAGAAGCTCCAAGGAACAACGAACCAGAAACGGCAGCCCCTGCAACCAATCCGGTGCAACAAGTATGTCTTGAAAGAATTAAAGAAGTGTTCGATCAGCTTGTTATGTCCTTAAAACGAGACTCCCCTGCTCCAGCACCTTCTCATGTACCATCTAGGGCTCCTATTGACAAGCTCGCTCAACACCAGGCCTACACTTTCACCGGTACTGACGAGGCGAATCCCGAAGTTGCTGAATATTGGCTAGATGCCACTACTTGGATCCTCACTAAAAAACTCTCTTGTTCAGATGAACACAAACTCGAATGTGCCATCGCGCTACTTGCGGATGAAGCACTAAGTTGGTGGGAAACCACTACTCTAACTGTACCTCAAGAAAAAGTCACATGGAAATTCTTTCTCGATGAGTTCCAAAAGAAATACATTAGTGATCAATATCACATTAAACGTCGGAAGCGGTTCTTACATTTGAAACAAGCCGAGAGACCTATCGAACAATACGTGAGTGACTTTTGCAAGTACTGCAAGTACGTGTTTGAGTATATCAAAACCGAGGCAGATAAGTGCAAGATATTTATCGAAGGCCTTAACGATGAACTCAGCCCTATTTTCACGACCCTTGAGATCTCGGATTTTCAAAGTCTTCTCAACCAAGCTACTGCCACTGAAGCAAAGATGAGAGCTTCAGAAACACGCAAGCACAATACATCCCGGAAAGACAAGCGGTTGAGGCAAGATGATCGACCACAATGGCAGTCCAAAAAGCCTAAGTACTCGGGTGGAAACACTTCGAGTCATACTCACTTCCAAAAGAGTAATTATATACCAAAACCCGAGTCGATAATCAAATTTTCAGCCCCAAAAATGTCCGTTGATAGTACGGGTAATACGGGCAAAGCTTCACAAGTTCCTACTTGCAAATTCTGTCAAAAACATCACCCGAGTAAATGTAGAACCAAATCCAATATGTGTTATCTTTGCGGGGGATCTGATCACTACATCAAGGAGTGTCCGTAGAATCCGAAGAAGCTTCCTACTCGATCTCCAGTGGTTGTTAGTTCAGCACCAAATGTTCGAAATAAAGCTCCCCAACCCGTTCACTCAGGAAATCAAGGTAAAGGTAGAAGGCCATCCTCGGCCACCACACATCATGAATCTCAAGCTTCCACTCGTATTTACCACATCCGAGGAAGAGAGGAGGAAGAAGCTCTCGATGTAATCGCAGGTACAATAGAGTTAAACTCAATTCTTGCTTATGCTTTGATTGATTCGGGATCTACTCACTCTTTCACATGATCTGCCATGTTGTTAAAAGCAAACTTGAAACCTGAGACTGTAGATTGTAGCTTGATAGTATCGAACACAATAGGAGGCCTGATGAATGTAAACTTTGTTTGTAAAGACACCCTTGTGACTATTCAAAATGTACCCTTTCCTATTAATCTTTATGTACTACCAAACTGTGAGTTCGATCTAGTATCGGGGCTAGATTGGTTGGAAAAACACGAAGCCTGGTTAGATTGCCAAAATAGGAGATTATATTTACGAGGTTTAGGAAAAGAATCGATCCTATTAATAGACAAGAAACGACATCTATCTTCGCCTCTATGGCTTTACAAGATGATATTGATTTCGGCTTACCTTGTATGTATGTTGTTTCTGAATATATCGATGTTTTTTCCCGAGGAACTCTATGGTCTTCCTCTAATTCAAGAAGTGGAATTCGAAATAGAAGTTTAACTTGGAACGAATCCGGTGTCCATTACGCCCTATCGTATGGCACCTGTTGAGCTAAAAGAACTCAAGAAGCAAATTTAAGAATTAGAGGACGAGGGATTCATCCGACCTAGCACATCTCCCTGGGGTGCTCCTGTCCTATTCGTGAAAAAGAAAGATGGTACGATGCGTCTTTGCATTGATTATCGACAACTGAATAAAGTGATGATAAAAAAACAAGTATCCTTTGCCTAGGATCGAAGACTTGTTCGATCAGCTCAAGAATGTTGTCGTGTTCTCCAAGATCGATCTTCGATTAGTTTATTATCAAATGAGGGTAAAAGATGATGAAGTGCCCAAAACAGCCTTTCGAACTCGTTACGGCCATTACGAGTTTCTTGTGATGTCATTTGGGTTAACAAATGCCCCTACTGTGTTTATGGACCTAATGAATCAAATTTTCAAGCCTTATGTCGACAAATTTGTGGTTGTATTCATAGATGATATTCTTGTCTACTCCCGGAACAAGGACGAACATGCTGAACATCTCTGAATCGTGCTCCAAACGCTCCGAGAACGTCAATTGTTCGCGAAGTTCACTAAATGCGAATTTTGGCTATCGAAAGTTTCATTCCTTGGACATGTTATCTTGGCCGAAGGAATCAAAGTTGACTCCAGGAAAGTTCAAACTATCCTAGACTAGAAACCTCTGAGAAATGTGAGCGAGGTCCTAAGTTTCATCGGTTTAGCTGGGTATTACCGAAGATTCGTGAAAGGGTTCTCGGTGATTGCTGCACCGTTAACCAAACTTCTTAGAAAAGATGAAGCGTTCGAGTGGTCGGAAAGGCAACAACGAAGTTTCGATCAACTCAAACAAGCCTTGACTCATGCCCTGGTTCTTATCCAACAAGAATTGGGAAAAGAATTCACCGTATTCAGCGATACATCACACTCAGGTCTCGGGTGCGTCTTGATGCAAGAAGGCAAAGTGATCACGTATGCATCTCGACAATTGAAACCTCACGAGCTAAACTATCCCACTCATGATCTCGAATTAGCAGCCATTGTGTTCGCACAAAAAATTTGGAGACACTACTTGTACGGTGAGAAGTGTAAACTATTTACCGTCACAAGAGTCTCAAATACATCCTGACTCAAAAAGATTTGAATTTGAGACAAAGAAGATGGCTTGAACTACTTAAAGATTATGATCTGATTATTGACTACCATCCGGGTAAACCAAATGTGGTTGTCGATGCCCTTAGTTGAAAATCGTATTCGAGTAACTTCTTAAAAATCAAATCCTAGTGAATTTCATTTGAAATAAATCTTTCTTATTATACATGTAACCATTCGATTTCCCCCTAAATAGCCTTGTTCGAATTCTTGTTGCTTCCATGGCTATCAATGTACATTTCTGTTTATTCAAGAAATGAGGATTCTTGTCTGAAGTACAAGTACAATCTAGCTTAATTTCGAGAATTAAACAATTGCAATAAATCGATCTCGATCTTCAAAAGATCAGTTCAAAGCTTGATTCCGAGCCTAATCCTGATTTCTTCTTAAAGTCGAATGGACTCCTCTATTTCTGAGATAGAGTATGTATTCCTGATAACAATGATCTGAAACGAGAGATGTTACAAGAAGCTCATCAAATTCCATTCTTGATACACCTGAGATCGGTCAAAATGTATAAAGACTTGAAATCCTTGTACTGGTGGCCAGACATGAAATCAATTATCACTGAATTTGTGTCCAAGTGCTTAACGTGCCAACGAGTTAAAGCTGAGCACAAAATCCCTATGGGATTACTTAAACCGATCAAGTTACCACAATGGAAGTGGGATCGAATTACTATGGATTTAGTAACTGGTCTTCCTTGAACTCCAAGGAACAATGATGTCGTATGGGTGATCGTTGATAGATTAAAAAAATCGGCTCATTTTCTCCCTGTTCGAATGAGCCTGAGCTTGGATAATTTAGCAGAGATGTACATCCGAGAAGTGATTCGGTTACACAGTGTGCCAACCTCGATAATTTTCGATAGAGATCCTAGATTTTCATCCCGGTTTTGAAGATCTTTACAACGAACTCTTGGAAGCAAATTGAATATGAGCACTGCATTTCATCCACAAACTGATGGACAATCGGAACGGGTAATACAAGTACTTGAAGATATGTTACGTGCTTGTGTGATCGACCTCGGTAAGAACTGGGAGAAATCCCTACCACTCGTAGAGTTCGCCTACAACAATAGTTATCAAACGTCGATCAAAATGGCCCCATATGAAGCCTTGTACGGGAGAAGATGTAGAACACCCTTGTGTTGGTCGGAATTGGGTGAAAACAAAGTCTTGGGACCTCAATTGTTACGAGAGACTGAAGAACAAGTTCGGTTAATTCATAATCGACTGAAAGAAGCCTTCGATAGACAAAAGGCATGTGCCGACTTGAAAAGGAGGCACATCCAACAAAATGTTGGATATAAAGTCTTTCTCAAGGTGTCTCCTTGGAAGGAAGTCTTTAGATTCGAGAAGAAAGGAAAGCTTAGCCCTCACTTCATCGGACCTTTAGAAGTTATTGAAAGAATAGGTCCAGTGGCTTATCGTCTAGCACTCCCCAGTGAATTCGAAAAGATTCATAATGTCTTCCATGTTTCTATGTTGCGGAAATATCGATTTGATCCATCTCACGTTCATGAACCTGAAGAAGTTGAATTGAATCCTGATATATCATATGAGGAAGAACCAATCCGAATTCTTGACCATGAAGTTAGAAAACATAGAAACAAAATTGTTTCCCTCGTGAAAAACCTTTGGAGGAATTACAAAGTTGAAGAAGCGACGTGGGAACCGGAATTGTAATACCCCGAATTCTAGCCTAGTAGAATTGCTAAAAAGAGATGTGTCATGGTTATATGATATGGCAAATATGTTTAATGTTCGTATGCTATAACAATTATCGTTCCATGATTATATGTTGTGGCAAATGTGTCTAAGGGTTGTACATATATATATATAAGCTTATGGTTATAATAGAAAAGAAGTGTATAAACAATTATTTAAACTAGAATTAAAATGTAAGATTTAAAGCTAAGAAATTATGACTAGACATTATAAACACTAGTTACATTATATTAACTAAGTATTATAACAATTAAATGATAAATACTTGGTTGTAATAATATCCAAGTGTCATCACCATCACCACCCAAAAGGTGATAGTGGGACACACGACAAAACCCACAACAAGACACCAAGTGGTGTCATCTTCTTTCTCCTTCACACCACTAAAACCATGCAAGGAAAACAAAAGAAAAACAAGAGAAATGAGAGAGAGAGAGAGAGAGAGAGAGAGAGAACTGAAAAAACACAAGATTGGGCTGGAAATCTATTCTATAAATTGCATGCATGTTCGATTAAAATTAATGTAAGTGTTTATGTTATTACTGATCTTGTTCTTGAAAACTTGTTTGTTTTATTGAATTATGGTTTGTTTATTACTAGAAAATTATGATTAGATGCTTGATTGTTCATATGAATTGCTGGGTTAGTGATTTTATTGAATTTAAACTGAAATTACAAAGTAGAAACATGTTCGAACACCAAAACTGCCCAGATTCGTACAAGTAGAACAACCTGTAGAAATCTGCATTTTTAAACATGTTAGAGGAAAAACTGGAAAAATTTCCATATGACAAAGTTGTAGGAAATTGAATTTTCTGTTGGATAGAAATCTTGGAAGCATTAAAATATTCATAGGATTGCTGGAAAATGAGTTAGAACAAAACTGGTCACGTTTGGGACTTAATTGGTGAATAGGGACTGTTTTAGATTAAAAATAAAATATTAGTTCCTAAATGAACAAAATGAAGGCTGGAAATGACACTTTAATTACAGGTAAAACAACGGTAAAAAGGGATAAAATAAACTAGCAAGGGTCCTGTAACCCCCTTAACCCGGCCTAGACGGTCGACCCGAATTAAGAAGATCACACGGGGAAAACCAAAGTCAACCCGAAAGTCAACCTTGATTAGCGACCCTTTTTTTCTTTTTACTCTTGTCTAGATGCACGTTAACCCTAGATATGTTCTCAAGATCATCATATTCAAACATCATAACAAACAGAGAACAATCAGGGACTCAATTGCACAAATTACAATTTTAGGGACCAAATTGTAAATTCTGAAAACTTTAAGGACTTAACCCAATTTAAAGTTACCAACTTGAAATTAATCATCTTTCATGCTTCTCTGTCAAATTTGAGCTCAAACGGACTTCTCAAACTCACACAATTGCATAAACATGTTTCAGGACCAAAATGCAAACATTTCAAAACATTTAACCGCCCATGTCAGCCTCCAACGGTCAGGTGTTCCGAAACAGGAAGAACCCGTTTCGAAACACGGGACCATTCCGCAACGTGTTCCGAAACGAGGCCTGGCAGAGGCAATTTCGTTTCGAAACGGTACCTTCCGTTTCGAACGCCTGGGCTAATGCAGGGTCCCCGTTCCGAAACGGTAGCTCCCGTTCCGATACGGCCTGCTCAGAATGCAGATACATGGCTGATTAAACACACAATTAACCTACCAAACATGTTCCAAATGCAACCAAACCTTACCAGCATGTCATTCAACATACAAGGAACATAATTGCATCAACCAAACGTCGACTTGGCATCAATTATGAAAAGCCCCAAATCTATAGGCATGCTTCCTACTTAGCAACCAATCAAGCATCAATTGGATAAAACCAACTCATAAAGACCAATACATGTTCCAAAATTATCATCAACATAAAACCAATCTTATTCAACATACACAAACTCATTAACATCAACATAAGAGATTCTCCCCCATTGCCTTTATTATCTATAGCTATTAACCGAGACATACATCTCAAGTGGAGCTTTCCTTGAATCCCTTGCTTCCCGCTGTTCCAACTTCAAAGATCTGCATTGATGGACAGAAAAGGAGCGTAAGCACATAATGCTTAGTGAGGAATGCTCAAAACCAAAACACCATCAATGCAGCGAATCATAAAACCACTTTTAAAAGCAAACTCGATTCGATAAACCAAAGCATTGTTTGAAAACCCTTTTCAACAACATGCTTAAAATCATGCATTGCTCAAACTTGAAAACCAACCCTTAGCTTAGAAAGCTAAGTAAACCCTTTTCAAAACATAAACTTGCAATACCATCAATCTAACCATCCCATGCATGAACATCATATGCAAAGTTAAATACAAAACCTTGGAAATCACTTCCACTTCACATCATATCTTTCTCATACTTGTAAACCATCTTTAGGCAAGAACCCCTTTAAAACCATTTACTCATTCAATCTAACATGTGCATTAAACAATTACAACGTATGAATCACATCATCAAAATTTGCATCACATGCCTTTAAAAACAAGTCTTAGCAAGACTTCAATGCATCAAAGAGATTTCATGCACACATGCACCATTCTCTATAGATAATCAACACTTGTTCACGCTAACAAGTAAACATGCATTCATAGGTCATTACACACTTCTCATGAAACCATGCATCATTTCAAGCATCTCATGCTTCATTATAATCAAGAACATTACATTGGCTTCCAAGTGATAAACCAAATCCACTTTTAAACTCAACATCCAATCGGATACGCGGATCACAAGCGTTGTCCCCACGCTTCATACACACTACCAATCCAAGGTCCCCAAATGGAATTTTAACCACCATATGACCTTACAGCACACAAGGTCCCCTTATGGAATTTTAACCACCATATGACCTTAACATTTACAAGGTTCCCATATATGGAATTTTAACCACCATATAACCTTAACATTCACAAGGTTCCCATATATGGAATTTTAACCACCATATAACCTTAACATTCAAGGTTCCCATATATGGAATTTTAACCACCATATAACCTTAACATGCACAAGGTTCCCATATATTGAATTTTAACCACCATATAACCTTAGCATCACCGATTGGTAGTTGTATAACATCACTAACGAGATCCGGGACACCCTACACAAGATCCACACATGGACTTTACACCACCATTGTGATCTTAACAAGCATAAGGTCCTCAAATGGAATTTTAACCACCATTATTACCTTTGCTTACCCAAGGTCCTCGAATGGAATTTCAACCACCATTATGACCTTAACCATCTCGTTAGGATACTTGGATGGAGTTACCGGTTCACTCTTAACCACTCCACATCCAAGGCGACTTTATTCACGGTGCACCCAATCCTATAGCCGGCTAACTATATCCGATTAAAGTAACCAAGAACCACTTACATCACTTGCCAATATAACCATCTTACCACATTAATCCATCATTTACAAGCATAACCAAAATGCATAAACCACCATTTACCATCATCAATCCACTGTTTTTGAAGCATTACACAAAGCCATTAAACAACCATGCATCAATTCCACAATTCCAATGTACAAAACCATGAATCTCTTACCTTGAGCATCCATCACACATGGCTTTCAAAAACCAGCATTAATCCATGCTAAAATATGCTTTCAAAACAGAATTTAAAACATGCAAATCACATGCATTGCATCCAACAATCACAAGTGCTTTAAAAACCAATTCATACACAAACCAAGTGAGAAATTTCATTTACTTACTCTTGATCTTAGCTAAATTGTTTAGACTTATACTAAGCTCCCAAAACCTTCAAACCTCGGTTTAAAAGCTGAAAACCCAACTTCACTCACCGATACACAAAACAAGGCTAGCCAACAAGCCTTCCAAGTATCCGAAACCTTCCACACCACCTCAAATGCTCACGGATCAATCTCCCCCGTTTCAAGCACACAACAACAGAGGATTAATGCAACATCATGCATTAAAAACACCAGCCACACAACACAACTCGCTGCTCTACACAAATCCAACATTTCGGCTACCAAACACAACCGAAATCACCTCCAAACACTTCCAAAACTTAACCCAGCCAAGATCCATCACTTCTAACCATTTATAAACATCAATTAACATTCAAAATGATCCCAAACACGTCCTTATACCTCCATCTATAACAGATCATCAAGATCACTCCAAAAACCATCAAAAACACAAGCTAAACTTTAGGAAATTCAACCTATCCGGGATTGCATTAATTAAACCTCAATTTCTCATCAATTTAGCACTCATTTAACATCAAATTGACACCTCAAAACACTGCCCAATCAGATCATACGAAATTTCATCAAAATCAAGCAAATCTTGCATTTAAAAGCCAAGATCAAGAACACAACCTTAAAACCTTTTATAAAACACAAATTAAGGATTGAGAACTTAGGAATTTCAGTAAAGAACTGAGAGTTTAGAGGAGAAGGACGTTCTTACCTCCAAACTTGAGTTTCTCCCTTTTTAGAACCAAAATCTTGAAAATCCAATTAGCAAATGGTGAGGTTTTGATGAGGAGATGATTAGCAATCAAAAGAGAATTGAAAAGAGATATTTAGGTGACAAAATCAGAGAGAAAAGCTCTGGAGAAAAGGTGTTTGGTTTGAGAGAAAAGATGAGAGAAAAATGGAAAATGGAAAAGTTAGTTAAAAGGCTAAAAATATCTTTCCCTCCTTTTTAACTTTATTTTAAACCATCAATAAATCATTTAATATCTTAGAAAAATCTGGAGAAACTCTCATTGGGTAAATAGCTCCTTAAAGATTCAAAGTTTCAATCCTTTTTAAAACAGTCTCACAGTTTTCAAAAATTACATTTTGGTCACTAGCCCAAAATGTCATCCTTCCAAACCCCATTTTGCAAAATTGATTCCACCATACTCTTATATATAATAAAAGAGGATTTTAGAACATTTTTCCATATTTTTAATGCAACCCGAACTAGGCTTTCCTAATTTCACCTTTATATATTCGAACAGCACTCCGACCGAACCGGTCCGAATCTCAAAACTCCTAAGCCCAAAATTAGGGTGTTACAACTCTCCCCCTCTTAGGAAATTTCGTCCTCGAAATTTCATTTGGCGAAATGAGAACAACCAACCTTCTCAAATCAACACACAAGGCAACACAAAAGCCTCAACCACCACTGAACACTCTCCAGACAAAACTCCACCGAACCCAACACCACCACATACTGTTCAAGAATTCCCAAAGCACTCAGATACTATCCACACCTTATCCTTTCACACTTCAGAACTGCACATAGCCCCGACAACAAACTGAAGAACCTCCAACCTTTTTGCAGCATACACCACCTTAACTCATAACTACCAAAACTCTTTGCCAAAAACTACTCAACCTCCTTCAGAGATTTCCACAACAAGCAAAAATTCCTAAGCAACAACTGCTTATCCAAACTTCTCAACGTATTGCTGATATTCCTTCACATCCGCCATTATTATTACCACTACAACTCACCAGGACTACACACCCATCATCCGGTAATCACGCCACAAACCCCAACCTTAACTTCGCCAACCGTTCCACACACCGCCAGCTGACCTCAAAAAGAATTTACTCATTCACAACCAGCCAACCACTTCTCACAAGAACCCGTCCAACCAACAATGGCCTTTGATCTTACATTACCTTTCCACTCCAAGCTTTAACTACAACACTAGCCTTACTACAGCACTTAACACCAAGAAACTACCACTTCAACTAGCTATTCAAAACCACTTGACTGATTCTAACTTCAACCGGTACTCTTCACCACTAAACCACTAAACTCTTTAAGCAACAAACACCTTCCTTCCACTAACATGCTATACCGCACTCACTACTACCAACAGCTCGCTCAAAACCCTCCATTACCTCTAACATTCTCCCTGCACTAAAACAACCTCTATAAACCCATCATCCAACCTAACCCTATCATAACACTAACAGACTCGATTAGTTATTAGCAAGTGTGAACGTTCGTATGCATGATCACCAATATGCCCTACCAATGCCTGTTGTACAAGTATGCAAAACCTCTAATGTCATGCCACATGTATGCATGGACCAGTACATATATAATATAGCATATAACAAATGATTTTTAACTGTGCATGTATGTCAATTCTCACCCACCAATAACATCCTCAGAGTCCGTCTAAGAACAACCTCCTACCTCACTTTCAACTTGTCTAACTCCATCATTCTAGCAACCATTATCCACAAGATACTCACTAAAGCCCTCTTCACACAAAAGTTGTTTTCAAAACAACAACAACTACTACCCCAAACAAGCTAGCAACGAAACCATACCCATTTCGCAAGGAAAAACCAAACCAAAACCAAACTAGGATACTAGAGCAAAGGTTACTTAACAAGGTTACCTGAAAACACATCACCACCCCGGAGCTTCCAACAGACGAGCTCTCTTTCACGCAGAACCATCATTCCCCAACCGCACCACTGCTGTAACCCCCTTAACCCGGCCTAGACGATTGACCCGAATTAAGAAAGTCACACGGGGAAAACCAAAGTCAACCCGGAAGTCAACCTTGATTAACGACCCTTTTTTTTCTTTTTAAACTTGTCTAGATGCACATTAACCCTAGATGTGTTCATACAAACATCATACTCAAAGATCATAAACATCAGAGATCAAACAGGGACCCAATTGAACAATTTACAACTTTAGGGACAAAATTGTAAATTTTTCTAATTACAAGGACTTAACCCGATTAAAAGTTGCCATCTTGAAATTAGTCACATCTCATGCTCCACTACCAAATTTCAGCTCAAACGGACTTCTAAACTCAACCAAATATCAACACAAGTTTCAGGACCAAAACGCAAATATTTCAAAACATATAACTGCCAATGTCAGCCCCCAACGGTCAGATGTTCCGAAACAGGATGAACCTGTTTCGAAACATAGGGCCGTTCCGCAACGCGTTCCGAAACAAGGGCTGGCAGAGGGCTTTCCGTTTCGGAACGGTGTCTTCTGTTTCGGACGCCTGGGCTGCTACAAGGCATCCGTTCTGAAACGGTAACTACTGTTCCGAAACGACCTGCACAGAATGTAAAAGATTGGCTGCCAAAACACACAATGAATCAACCAAACATGCTCCAAAACCAATCAAACCACACCAGCAAGTCAATCAACATACAAGGGACTTAAATGCATCAAAAACTAGATACATAACCACCCCTAGGTGCACCAACACATTAAACACATCCGATACACACTCATGCTTTAGGAACAAATAGCATGGCAATACAACTTAAGCATAAAGAGATCCAAACGTTGCAACATTAATCCACATGATTCAACATCATATACCAAACTTATCCAACATACACAATCTCGTTACACATCAACATAAGAGATTCTTCCCCCATTGCCTTTATTAACTATAGCTATTAACCGAGACATACATCTCAAGTGGAGTCCTCCTTGAATCCCTTGCTCCTCGTTGTTCCAACTTCAATTATCTGCATTGATGGACAAAAAGGAGCGTAAGCACATAATGCTTAGTGAGGAATGCTCAAAACCAAAACACCATCAATGCAGTGGGTCATAAAACCACTTTTAAAAACAAACCCGATTTGGTAAACCCAAAGCAAAGTTTGAAAACCCTTTTCAACAACAAGCTCAAAATCATGCATTGCTCAAACATGAAAACCAACCCTTAGCTTAGCAAGCTAAGTAAACCTTTTCAAAGCACAACTTGCAAAACATCAACTTAACCATTCTATGCATAAACACCAAATGCAAAGTTAAATTCAAAACCTTGGAAAGCACTTCCACTTCACATCATACCTTTCTCATACTTGATTATCATTTCAAGCAAGAAACCATTTAAAACCATTTACTCAATCAATCCAACACATGCATTAAACAACGCAACATATGAACCACATCATCAACATTTGCATCATATGCCTTTAAAAACAAGTCTTAGCAAGACTTCAATGCACTAAAGAGATTTCATGCACACATGCATCATTCCGAGCATCTCATGCTTCATTATAAACAAGAACATCATATTGGCTTTCAAGTGATAATCCAAATCCACTTTTCAACTCAACATCCAATCGGATACGCGGATCACAAGCGTTGTCCCTACGCTTCATACACACTACCAATCCAAGGTCCCCAAATGGACTTTTAATCACCATTTGACCTTACCATTCACAAGGTTCCCATATATGGACTTTTAATCACCATATAACCTTAACTTTCACAAGGTTCCCATGTATGGACTTTTAACCACCATACAACCTTATCTCCCTCAAGGTTCCCATGTATGGACTTTTAATCACCATACAACCTTAACTTTCACAAGGTTCCCATGTATGGACTTTTAATCACCATACAACCTTAACTTCCACAAGGTTCCCATGTATGGACTTTTAATCACCATACAACCTTAACTTACACAAGGTTCCCATATATGGACTTTTAAACACCATATAACCTTAACATGCACAAGGTTCCCATGTATGGACTTTTAAACACCATACAACCATAGCATCACCGATTGGTAGTTGTATAACATCACTAACGAGATCCGGGACACCCTATACAAGATCCACACAGGGACTTTACACCACCATTGTGATCTTAACAAGCACAAGGTCCACCAATGGAATTTTAACCACCATTATTACCCTTGCTTACCCAAGGTCCTCGAATGGGATTTTAATCACCATTATAACCTTAACCATCTCGTTAGGATACTTGGATGGAGTTTACCGGTTCACTCTTAACCACTCCACATCCAAGGCGATTTTATTCACGGTGCACCCAATCCTATAGCCGGCTAACTATATCCGATCAAAGAAATCAAGAACCACTTACATCACTTGCCAATATAACCACCTTACCATATTAATCCTTTGATTCATATGCATAACCAATATGCAAAAACCATCATTTACCATCATCAAATCAATGTTTTTAAAGCATTACACAAGCCATTAAACAACATGCAACACCATGCATCAAAACCACAATTTCCATGTACAAAACCAAGGATCTCTTACCTTGAGCATCCTTCACATATGGCTTTCAAAACCAGCAGTAAACCATGCTAAAATATGCTTTCAAAACAGAATTCAAAACATGCAAACCACATGCATTGCAACCATCAATCACAATTGCTTTTAAAATCAATTTCACAACACAAAGCAAGAGCGAAAATC
This sequence comes from Hibiscus tridactylites, assembly GCA_958450335.1. Classification (NCBI taxonomy): domain Eukaryota; kingdom Viridiplantae; phylum Streptophyta; class Magnoliopsida; order Malvales; family Malvaceae; genus Hibiscus; species Hibiscus tridactylites. Next base: position 56,709,785 of record OY288285.1, read on the forward strand.
CATTTACTTACTCTTGAGCTTAGCAAAGTTGTTTAGACTTAAACTAAGCTCCCAAAACCTTCAAACCTTGGTTTAAAAAGCTGAAAACCCAACTTCACTCACCGATACACAAAACAAGACTAGCCAACAAGCCTTCCAAGCCTCCGAAATCTTCCACACCAACTCTAAAGCTCACGGATCAAACTCCCCTGTTTCAAGCACACAACAATAGAGGATTAATGCATCATCATGCATTAAAAACACCAGCAACACAACTAAACTCGCTGCTCTTAGCAAATCCAACATTTCGGCTACCAAACACAACCGAAATCACCTCCAAACACTTCCAAAACTTAACCCAGCCAAGATCCATCACTTCTAACCATTTGTAAACATCAATTAACATCCAAAATAATCACAAACACGTCCTTATACCTCCAGCTACAACAGATCATCAAAAACACTCCAAAAACGACCAAAAACTCAAGCAAAACTTAGGAAATTCAACCTATTCGGAATTGCATTGATAAAACCTCAATTCCTTATCAATTTAGCATTCATTTAACATCAATTTGACACCTCAAAACACTGCCCAAACAGATCACACGAAATTTCACCAAAATCAAGCAAATCTTGCATTTTAAAGCCAAAATCAAGATTCCAATTGTAAAACCTTTAATAAATCACAAATCAAGGATTGAGAACTTGAGAATTTCAGTAAAGAACTGAGAGTTTAGAGGATAAGGACGTTCTTACCTCCAAACTTGAGTTTCTCCCGTTTTGGAACCAAAATCTTGAAAATCCAATAAGCAATTGCTAAGGTTTTGTTGAAGGATTGATTAGAAATCAAATGAGAGTTGAAATCTAGTCTTTGGAAGTCAAAATCAGAGAGAATTTTGCTGGAGAAATGTGTTTGGGTTGAGAGAAAAGTTGAGAGAAAAGAAAATAGAAAATTTGAGAAAGTTAGTTAAAATGACAAAATATCTTCTTCCCTCCTTTTTACATTATTTAAAATACATTTATTAAACCTTAAATATTTTAGAAAAATCTGGAGAAACTCCATTGGGTAAATAGCTCCTTAAAGATTCAAAGTTTCAATCCTTTTTAAAACAGTCACATAGTTTTCAAAAATTACATTTTGGTCACTAACCCAAAATGTCACTCTTCCAAACCACATTTTTCAAAATTGATTCCACTTTCCACTTATATATAATAAAAGAGGATTTTAGAACATTTTTCCATATTTTTAATTCAACCCGAACCAGGCTTTCCTAAATTCACTCTTTTATATTCGAACAGCACTTTGACCGAACCGGTCCAAGCCCAAAACTTCTAAGCCCAAAACCGGGGCATTACAACTCTCCCCCTCTTAGGAAATTTTGTCCTCGAAATTTCAACTGGCGAAAAGAGAACAACCAAACTTCCCAAAGCAACACGCAAGGCAACACAGGAGACTTATCCACCACTGAACACTCTCTCCACAACTCCACCCAAACTCAACACCACCACTTATTGTTCCCAAATTCCAGAACACCCTAAGATAAGCACAACTTAACCCTTCACAACTCCGGAACACATATAGCCTCATCAACCACCTGAAGAACCTCAACCTTTTACAGCATACAACACTTTAACACACAACTCCCAAAACTTGTTCACACAGTGACACCAACCAATTCAATTCAGCCACCATGTAAACCACAACCTTCACTGCTTCTAACACTCTTTGCAAACTCCCCAACTTCTTTCAAAGATCTTTTTCCAACAAGAAAAAATTCTTAAGCATCAACTGCTTACTCAAACTCCTCAACGAATGCTGACATTCCTTCACATCCGCCGCTATCATTACCATAACGACTCACCATGACTATTCACCCAGATTCAAAAAATCACATCACAAAACCCCAACTTGACTCCGCCAGCCACTCCATTACACCACCAGCTGACTTCAGAAGAATTCACCTATTCACAACCAGCCAACCACTTCTCACAAGAACCCATTAAGCATCAAACACTTTCCCTTCTACCAACGTGCTATACCGCTCTCACTATTACTAGCAACTAACTTAATACTCTCCATTACTTCTAACTTCCACTCAGCACCAACACAACCTCTAAAAACCCATCATCCAACCTAACCCAACCACAACACTAACAGATTCGATTAGTTATTAGCAAGTGTGAACGTTCGTATGCATGGTCACCATTATGTCCTATCAATGCCTGATGTACATGTATGCAAAACCTCTAATGTCATGCCACATGTATGCATGGACCAACACATATATAATATAGCATATAACAAATGATTTTAACTGTGCATGAATGCCAGTTCACACCCTCCAATAACATCCTCAGAATCCGTCTAAGAACAACCTCTACCTCACTTCTAACTTGACCAATTCTCCCATTCTAACAACTCATTTTCCACAAGATACTCACTAAGCCCTCTTCACACTAGAGATGTTTCAAAATACAACAACAACAACCTCAACATGCTAGCAACAAGATCATACTCACTACGCAAGGAAAACCAACAGAAACCAAACTAAGATAGCTAGGCAAAGGTTACTTAGCAAGGTTACCTGAAAACACTCCACTGCCCCGAAGCTACAACAAACGAGCTCTCTTCCTCGCAAAACCATCATCCTCCAGCCGCACCGCTGCAGCATCAGCTAACATACTAAGATCACCACCAACCCCTTGCGGTAAGGAACCTTGGCTGTTCCGAGCCAACTTCAAACAATCACGCCTCCTATGTCCAGCAGACCCACATTTCCAACAGATTTCATTTCCCAAACTCTTCACAACTTTCTGCTCTTCCTGCCACCACCGAACCTTGCCTCGGCCGTACCCACGACCCTTCAGAGACCCTTTAGCTACCACTGAAGCTGACTTCACCCCAAGAGGACAATCTCGCTTCACATGCTCTTTAGAACCACAGTTCCAACAAGCACCTGCGCCCCAACAACCTCCAACATGTCGCCTTCCACAACGGTCACACACCGGTAGCCGAGCTTCCACTCCTTGTCCAACCAGCACTTGCCCCAGATCTGCACTACCTTCACACTACTTAACCCTTGGAAATTTCTCTCCAAGATACCTTTCATAAAAGGCAGACACAAAGAAGTCCCAATCAATATCATGGATGTGCGATGCCACCGCCACAGATGTCCACCAGGCACATGCGTCCTCCAATATCAAAGAGACAACGCTCCCTAGCTTGCATGCATAATCACAACCTTCCTGATCCAAAATCAGAATCACACTGGCCAACCAGGCCTCAAACGTCTCAGGTGTCGCACCATGATATTCCACAGCACCCAAATCAAGCAAACGCTGCTTCGACAAACCCACCAGCACATCTACCGACTTTACTTTTACCACAGCCTGAAATGTTCCCAACACCTCTTGAACAACAGGTAATGAACTCTTCATCACAGAACCAGCTTCTTTCTCCTGCCCTACTACCTCAACTCCAGGCACAGAAGACTGAGGCGAAACACTTCCATTAAAAGGTGAATTCCACGCCTTAACAACCTGCCCTAAGGCAGCAACCATCTCACCCAACTGCCATTCTTTCATCGACTTTGCCATACTACTAACAACAAACAATCACAACAAAACAAACAAATCAGTTAGACCAGCTTTAAGCAAGGATTCAAACTCCAACTCCAAAATAACACAATAGCTATAATAATAAGGCAATGGGTATCTCGAATCCTCCCCTTTTACATGACATAACAGTCAACACAAGCATGGATATCACAACATCAAGCATATCAAACAACATACTTCGATCATGCTTTCATCAAACAGCATCCACTCACAACAGCATAATATCATCAAAATCATGCCCATTACACATCCATCATTCATAAAATCAGCTCACAACATCAGCACAAATCCACCTTAACTCAACGATGATTCATAAACACAAAGCATGCTTGAAAACATCAACAACTTGCTCAGAAACACGTGTTTCAACCAGCTTTCAACAATACATCAGGATAAACATCAACACATACTACTACAACTTACCGTTTTCCCCAAGCCTTCGCAACTTAGCTCTGATACCACCAAATGTAACCCCCTTAACCCGGCCTAGACGATTGACCCGATTTAAGAAAGTCACACGGGGAAAACCAAAGTCAACCCGGAAGTCAACCTTGATTAACGACCCTTTTTTTTCTTTTTAAACTTGTCTAGATGCACATTAACCCTAGATGTGTTCATACAAACATCATACTCAAAGATCATAAACATCAGAGATCAAACAGGGACCCAATTGAACAATTTACAACTTTAGGGACCAAATTGTAAATTCTGCTAATTACAAGGACTTAACCCGATTAAAAGTTGCCATCTTGAAATTAGTCACATCTCATGCTCCACTGCCAAATTTCAGCTCAAACGGACTTCTCAAACTCAACCAAATACCAACACAAGTTTCAGGACCAAAACGCAAATATTTCAAAACATATAACTGCCAATGTTAGCCCCCAACGGTCAGATGTTCCGAAACAGGATGAACCTGTTTCGAAACACGGGGCCGTTCCGCAACGCGTTCCGAAACAAGGGCTGGCAGAGGGCTTTCCGTTTCGGAACGGTGTCTTCTGTTTCGGACGCCTGAGCTGCTACAAGGCAGCCGTTCCGAAACGGTAACTACTGTTCCGAAACGACCTGCACAGAATGCAGAAGATTGGCTGCCAAAACACTCAATGAATCAACCAAACATGCTCCAAAACCAATCAAACCACACCAGCAAGTCAATCAACAAACAAGGGACTTAAATGCATCAAAAACTAGATACATAACCACCCCTAGATGCACCAACACATTAAACACATCCGATACACACTCATGCTTTAGGAACAAATAGCATGGCAATACAACTTAAGCATAAAGAGATCCAAATGTTGCAACATTAATCCACATGATTCAACATCATATACCAAACTTATCCAACATACACAATCTCGTTACACATCACTATAAGAGATTCTTCCCCCATTGCCTTTATTAACTATAGCTATTAACCGAGACATACATCTCAAGTGGAGTCCTCCTTGAATCCCTTGCTCCTCGCTGTTCCAACTTCAATTATCTGCATTGATGGAAAAAAAGGAGCGTAAGCACATAATGCTTAGTGAGGAATGCTCAAAACCAAAACACCATCAATGCAGCGGGTCATAAAACCACTTTTAAAAACAAACCCGATTTGATAAACCCAAAGCAAAGTTTGAAAACCCTTTTCAACAACAAGCTCAAAATCATGCATTGCTCAAACATGAAAACCAACCCTTAGCTTAGCAAGCTAAGTAAACCTTTTCAAAGCAGAACTTGCAAAACATATGACCTTACAACACACAAGGTCCCCTTATGGAATTTTAACCACCATATGACCTTAACATTTACAAGGTTCCCATATATGGAATTTTAACCACCATATAACCTTAACATTCACAAGGTTCCCATATATGGAATTTTAACCACCATATAACCTTAACATTCACAAGGTTCCCATATATGGAATTTTAACCACCATATAACCTTAACATTCACAAGGTTCCCATATATGGAATTTTAACCACCATATGACCTTAACATGCACAAGGTTCCCATATATGGAATTTTAACCACCATATAACCTTAGCATCACCGATTGGTAGTTTTATAACATCACTAGCGAGATCCGGGACACCCTACACAAGATCCACACATGGACTTTACACCACCATTGTGATCTTAACAAGCATAAGGTCCTCAAATGGAATTTTAACCACCATTATTACCTTTGCTTACCCAAGGTCCTCGAATGGAATTTCAACCACCATTATGACCTTAACCATCTCGTTAGGATACTTGGATGGAGTTACCGGTTCACTCTTAACCACTCCACATCCAAGGCGACTTTATTCACGGTGCACCCAATCTTATAGCCGGCTAACTATATCCGATTAAAGTAACCAAGAACCATTTACATCACTTGCCAATATAACCATCTTACCACATTAATCCATCATTTAAAAGCATAACCAAAATGCATAAACCACCATTTACCATCATCAATCCACAGTTTTTGAAGCATTACACAAAGCCATTAAACAACATGCAACACCATACATCAATTCCACAATTCCAATGTACAAAACCATGAATCTCTTACCTTGAGCATCCATCACACATGGCTTTCAAAAACCAGCATTAATCCATGCTAAAATATGCTTTCAAAACAGAATTTAAAACATGCAAATCACATGCATTGCATCCAACAATCACAAGTGCTTTAAAAACCAATTCATACACAAACCAAGTGAGAAATTTCATTTACTTACTCTTGAGCTTAGCTAAGTTGTTTAGACTTATACTAAGCTCCCAAAACCTTCAAACCTCGGTTTAAAAGCTGAAAACCCAACTTCACTCACCGATACACAAAACAAGGCTAGCCAACAAGCCTTCCAAGCATCCGAAACCTTCCACACCACCTCAAATGCTCACGGATCAATCTCCCCCATTTCAAGCACACAACAACAGAGGATTAATGCATCATCATGCATTAAAAACACCAGCCACACAACACAACTCGCTGCTCTACACAAATCCAACATTTCAGCTACCAAACACAACCGAAATCACCTCCAAACACTTCCAAAACTTAACCCAGCCAAGATCCATCACTTCTAACCATTTATAAACATCAATTAACATTCAAAATGATCCCAAACACGTCCTTATACCTCCAGCTATAACAGATCATCAAGATCACTCCAAAAACCATCAAAAACACAAGCTAAACTTTAGGAAATTCAACCTATCCGGGATTGCATTAATTAAACCTCAATTTCTCATCAATTTAGCACTCATTTAACATCAAATTGACACCTCAAAACACTGCCCAATCAGATCATACGAAATTTCATCAAAATCAAGCAAATCTTGCATTTAAAAGCCAAGATCAAGAACACAACCTTAAAACCTTTTATAAAACACAAATTAAGGATTGAGAACTTAGGAATTTCAGTAAAGAACTGAGAGTTTAGAGGAGAAGGACGTTCTTACCTCCAAACTTGAGTTTCTCCCTTTTTAGAACCAAAATCTTGAAAATCCAATTAGCAAATGGTGAGGTTTTGATGAGGAGATGATTAGCAATCAAAAGAGAATTGAAAAGAGATATTTAGGTGACAAAATCAGATAGAAAAGCTCTGGAGAAAAGGTGTTTGGTTTGAGAGAAAAGATGAGAGAAAAATGGAAAATGGAAAAGTTAGTTAAAAGGCTAAAAATATCTTTCCCTCCTTTTAAACTTTATTTTAAACCATCAATAAATCATTTAATATCTTAGAAAAATCTGGAGAAACTCCCATTGGGTAAATAGCTCCTTAAAGATTCAAAGTTTCAATCCTTTTTAAAACAGTCTCACAGTTTTCAAAAATTACATTTTGGTCACTAGCCCAAAATGTCACCCTTCCAAACCCCATTTTGCAAAATTGATTCCACCATACTCTTATATATAATAAAAGAGGATTTTAGGACATTTTTCCATATTTTTAATGCAACCCGAACTAGGCTTTCCTAATTTCACCTTTATATATTCGAACAGCACTCCGACCGAACCGGTCCGAATCTCAAAGCTCCTAAGCCCAAAACTGGGGTGTTACAGGTCCTAAGTTGAAAAGATCACTAAAGTGGGTTAAAGCACAAGATCGACAGATTTGATCATGGAAAATCGCCTAATTTCGAACATTAAACTGTATTGATGTAGAAATGATAAAAATATGTGCTATACATGGTTAGAAATCTGATTGAATAAGATTTCTAGGGATGTAAAGAAATTGAAAATCCAATATGTTTACTGAAAGTTATGGGAAAAATACTGAAGGGTGTCCAAACTGCCTGAAACAGGGCAGTTTAGTGTATAATGTGAAAATCTTTGCTTGTATGTGATGTATAGATGAATTCTAATGATGTATTTGTGTTATTAATACATGAAATGATATCTTGTGATAATGATGTATAATGTGTACTTTATGAATCATGCTTAAAGAATGATATATTGTGATAAAGAACTAAGGTTCACTAGCCTAAGGGCTCCCTGATCTTGTTGAATGTCTAATGACATCTTGGATAAGCTTGAAATGTGCCTTGAACATGCCTTGATTATTGCCTTGTTTATCACATGTATCTTGATATATGAACACAAAAATAAATGATGCCTTGGTAGCTAGTGAGTCATAAGTAGGATGGCATGCCATAGAGTCTTGAGCTCATTTGTGTGTTGGGTGGTCTACGGACCGGGCTAAGGCCCTTAATTGGCGACAATAGGAGGGATGTGTGTTATGGTCTTTGGCGTCAGTAGGAGGGATATGACTAGCACTATGGTGCATCTTGATTTGGCAAAAGTTTGGTTGGTGACTCGATTACCTAGACTTGACTACATACCAAGGCCTAAACTTGAATAGATTATCTATTATTACTACAACAAAGCTTGGATATCCTATGTATTTGAAATGGAACTTGACTTGAGTTTATACTTGAATTGCATGGTATAACCCTGATAATGCAAAGTTGCTATCAGATGTGCATGATATGAATATTGAATCCATCGATTTTAACTTGTGATATGCCATGACATTTGAGATGTTGCTATGAATCCATGATCTAGATGATAACATGTAATGTTGGCTTGGAATTGACTAGTGATATGTATGCTCATGAATATGAAAAGCCATGGATATGGATTGAGTAATTATGTGAAATGATATTGTAACACCCCAATTTTGGGCTTGGAAGTTTAGGGTCTGAACCGGACTGGTATGAATTTTGGTTCGAATATAAAAGGAGGTTTTAGGGAAAGCCTAGTTCGGGATGCTTTAAAAATATGGAAAAATATCTAAAAATCTTCTTTTAATTTATATATAAGAGAGTGGTGAAATCAATTTTACAAAATGAGGTTTGGAAGTGCAACATTTTGATATAGTGACTAAAATGCAATTTTTGAAAAGTTCAGTGGTGACTATTTTGTAAGGATTGAAACTTTGAATATTTAAGGAGCTAATTTACCCAAGAATGATTTCTCCAGATTTTTCTTAGATTTAAATGATATAATTAATGTTTAATTAATTAAATGAAAAGTGGAAAACCACATTTTAGATTTTCATAACTAAATTTTCTTAAGACTTTCTCATTTTTTTCACTCAAAATACCCTCATCCAAACACTTTTCTCCAGCAACTTTTCCATTGGTTTTCAATTCAATTGATGAGGATTCAATCAGCAATTAATTCCTAATCCTTCCTACATCAAATCCTCTTGATTTGCTTATTGGATTTTCAAGAAAATTCGCTCTAATCAAGGAGAAATCTACATTTAGAGGTAAGGTTATTCTTCTCCTCTAAATACTCAGTTCTTTACTGAAATTCCCAAGTTATCAATCGTTAATTTAAGTTTTATAAATGGTTTTGATGATATGATCTTGATTTTGGCTTAAAACTCAAGATTTGGAAGAAATCTTGAAGAATTTCGTGGTGATTGTTTGGGCTCTGTTTTGAGATGGTTATTAAATGTATTTTGGATGTTTAATGATGTGTAAATGAGGTTTGATCAATGCAATCCCGAATAGGGTGAATTTCCTAAGTTTCTGCTTATGAAAATGGTGGTTTTTGGGGTGATCTTGGTGTTATGTTATAGCTGGAGGTATAAGGATGTGTTTAGGTTCATTTTGGATGTTAATTGATGTTTAGAAATGGTTAGAAGTGATGGATCTTGGTTGGGTTATGTTGTGGAAGAGTTTGGAGGTGATTTCGGTTGTGTTTGGTAGCCGAAATGTTAGAATTGGTTAGAGCATCGAGTTTAGGTGTAATGGCTGAAGATTTTAATGCATGATGATACATTGATCCTCTACTTTGATGTGTTTAAAACATGGGAGACATCTTCAGATACTTGTGGTGTTGATCAGGAGGCTTGATCGGCGTTTCGGCAAGCTTGCGAAACGGAATTGGTGAGTGAAGTTGGATTTCCCAAATGTAACCCCCTTAGCTGGAGGGGTTATTAAAAGTGTTTTATAAAATGCATTATTGTGTTGTTTATTCAGAGCATGCCTCACTAAGAAATTGTGCTTACACTCTCTCTCTTGAACCAATAATGCAGAAAATTGAAGTGTTTAAGGGCAACAATGAGTCTAAGAATCCAAGGGAAAGCTAAGCTCGTGTATGGTGATGTTTTCACAACGTTATTAGTTTTTGATATTTGGCAATGGGAACCTAGGATGTGATTTGGGAGGTGTTTTGGACTCCCTAGTTGTGGCATGATGCCTTTAATGTTTTGGAATTGTAAATGGCCATTTTGATGCTTGTTTTGGTGTATTGATGATTGTTTGGTTTTGGATATTAAGAAGCATGCCTATAGACTTGTGGATTTCCTTTATTGATGCCATGAACGTGTTTTAATGTTGCAAACATGTACCGTATATGTATGATGACTTGTTGGCATGATTAGGAAGTCATTAGGATGTGTTTGAGTGGCTAAATGCATGTTAAACCAGAAAATTATGCACTTTCTGGGCAACCCGTATCGATACACTCACAGGCGTTTCGAAACGGGGGCCTGTAATGGTCTTGGTGTTTCGAAATGGCTGGTGACCGTATCGAAATAGTTTGGCCACTGAAAGGCACTGTTTCGAAACAAGCCTCGAAACGAACCCGCGTATCGGAACGGTCAACACCGTTTCGAAACAGGTGACCGTTGGGCACTGATTTGAATGGTTTTGAGGTTTGCAAGCTTTACGTTTAGTCTCGAAAATTGTATTTGCAATTGCATGAGTTTGAGAAGTCTGATTGGGGTGAAATTTAACAGGGAAGCATGAAACATGACTAACTAAATGATGGTAACCTTAAAATCAGTTAAGACCATCTAATTTCCAGAATTTACATTTTGGTCCCTAATATTAGTATTTTGTGCAATTGAGTCCTTTATCGATATTTGATCGTTGTTCTTTTCACGTATGTGCTTCTCAAGTGTACGCCTAGGGTTAATGTGCATTTAGACAAGTTTAAAAAGAAAAGAAAAGGGTCGTTAATCAAGGTTGACTTTCGGGTTGACTTTGGTTTTCCCCGTGTAATCTTCGTAGTTCGGGTCAACCGTCTAGGCCGGGCTAAGGGGGTTACATTTGGTGGTATCAGAGCTGAGTTCTCGAGTAAATGGGAATTGTTATATGGGTGATGTATGTGTGATTGCATGATGTGCCTTTTAAATGAAAGTATGATGTATGGATTGTAAAGTATGTTGCAATGGTGATGTTATGCTATGTTGAAGCATGTTAGAGGAACTCATTGCCATATCAAAACTAATGAAAGGAATTGTTTTTGAAAAATGAGCTTGAGTGCTTGAATTACTTACCTTGTTGAGACTAATTATGTTTATTGCATTTGTGTCAGTGCATTGTTTTTCTTGTAAAATGGGGCCTCGTAGAGAAATGAGAATGAACACGATAGCTATGGCTCAGAATGAGAATAAGGAAAACGTTGAGAATGTTGTGGATATACCTCCTCCTCCTGGTGGTGGACCACCCGACGGTGGTGGTGCTGGAGGTGAAAATGCTGGTGCTGGGGTCGCTGGACCTGAAGCTGTGCAGGGGCAAGCTGCTCCTGACATGACTGTTTTGATGCAGGCTATTGCTGGAGCCTTTCAGGCGGCAGTAGTTGGAGCTCACGGAGCTGTGCATCAGGGTGATGCTAACGTGAGATTACCTTTGGAACGTCTTCACAGTCTGGGAGGGACTGAGTTCAGAGGTTTATCTCCTGAAGGTTCTGAATCTTGGTTGGAAAGTACCAAGAGGATATTGGGACAAATGAACTGCAATGATGTGCAAAAGTTAGGTTGTGTAGTATCGTTGTTACATGATGATGCGTATACTTGGTGGACGACCACTGTCTCCGGGATGGAGGAAGTTGATGTGACTTGGACGTTCTTTCTAAACGCGTTCAAGCGAAAGTATCTAGGTGTGCGATACCTGGATGAGAAGAAAAGAGAATTCATGTCTCTTGTGCAAGGAAGCATGACGGTGGCTGAATATGAGATCTAGTTTGTCCGTCTTAGTCAGTACGCACCTGAGCTTATCCAAGATGAGCGGGAGAGGTGTGAGCGTTTTTGATATGGTTTGGTGTCGGATGTGAAGACCTTTATGCTTGCAGCTGAGTATACGGATTTTGATGTGCTGGTGAGTAGGGCAAAGGACATTGAGCAGAACCTGGGTTTGTCCTCCAGAGGTGTTAGTTCTGGCTCGAGCAAAAGAGCTGCTGAGTATAGTTCCGGTGGTGGACGGAACAAGAGAGGACGAGATAAGAGGTATCAGTCTTCTGCTAGGCGTGGTAATGGAGGGCATGGTGCGCCTGTTCAGGGAGACATGATGAGAGCTGATCAGAACACGTGTTGGACGTGTGGATCGCGTGGCCATTTGAGGCGTGATTGTCCTCGAGCAGCGAGGGAGGTGCAAGCTCCTGTGGTAGTGACCGGTAATTTGTGCTAGAATTGTGGTTTGGCAGACCACATGAGGAGGGAGTGTCCTTTGTTGGCCGGTGGTGGTCAGGGACGTGCTCCTGGAGTTGTTGCAGCACAAAGAGGTCGTGGGCACGGCCGTGGTAACTTCCAGCGCAGAGATGACGGTGGGAGGAATGTGGCACATGTGGTGGTTGTCCAACCTGAGGGTGGTGGCCAGGCTCGAGTGTATGCTCAGCGAGAGGGGAGAAATGACACGGATGTGATCGCAGGTACCTTTACTTTGCAATCCTTGTCATTACTTTCCTTGATTGATTCTGGATCTACACACTCATACATATTGCGTGAACATGCTCAATTGCTTGGTTTACCTGTTGAGTCTTTAGATGTTGGTATGCGTGTAACTAGTTCCTTTGGTGAGACCGTTGTGACACGGAAGTTATATAAAAGATGTCCTTTGGTAGTGCAAAACCATGTTTTTCTTGTTGATCTCATGGAATTGCCATTATATGGTTTTGATGTAATCCTTGGTATGGATTGGCTTGTTGAACATCGAGCTGTGGTGGATTTTGAGAACAAGCGAGTTTCGTTGAAACTTGCAGATGATTATGAGGTATTGGTGGTTGGTTAGAATGTAAAGTTTCTTGCCAATGTGGTGTCTACATTGGAAGTAAGCTGAATGCTGAGGCAAGGTTGTGAAGCCTTCCCTTGCCTTTGTGATGAATCCTAGTTCTAAGGAGTTGCGAGTACAAGATATCAGGACGGTGTGAGAGTTTCTTGGTGTGTTTCTGGATGAGTTACCTGGTTTGCCTCCTAATCGAGAGGTGGAGCTTGGAATTGAGCTGTATGAAAACACAACTCCAGTGTCCTTTACTCCTTATCGAATGGCACCTAAGGAGTTGAAGGAGCTGAAGACGCAACTTCAGGAGTTGCTTGATCGTGGGTTCATTCAGCCGAGTGTGTCACCTTGAGGTGCACCGGTGTTGTTTGTGAAGAAAAATGATGGCACTATGAGAATGTGCATCGATTATCGTCGGCTGAACAAGTTGACTATCAAGAATCGGTATCCATTGCCGTGGATTGATGATCTTTTTGGTCAGTTTCGATCAGTTTCAAGGAGCGGCTGTGTTCTCTAAAATTGACTTAAGGTCATGTTATTACCAGCTCAAGGTGAAGGATGTGGATGTGCCAAAAACAGCCTTCAGAACGAGGTATGGGCATTATGAGTTCCTTGTGATGCCGTTTGGTTTGACGAATGCACCTGCAGCTTTTATGGATATGATGGATAGAGTGTTCCATGAATACTTGGACAAGTTTGTTGTGGTGTTCATTGATGATATCCTTGTGTACTCTCGTACTGAGGAGGAGCATGAGAGGCATTTGAGGATTGTGTTACAGGCTTTGTTGGAGAATCAACTTTATGCTAAGCTGAGTAAGTGTGAATTTTGGCTTAGGGAAGTTGTGTTCCTTGGTCATGTGGTTTCTGCTTAGAAGATTCGTGTTGATCCTTAGAAGATTGAGGAAGTGATGAATTGGAAGCCTCCTAAGTCTGTTCATGAAGTCCATAGTTTCCTTCGTTTGGCGGGATACTATCAGAGGTTCGTGGATGGATTTTCAAAGATTGATGCACCTTTGACGAAGTTGTTGCAGAAGGATGTCAAGTATGAATGGACAGAAGCGAGACAACAGGCTTTTGAGAAGCTTAAGGCATCTTTGACGCAAGCTCCTATCTTGGTTCAACCTGAATCAGGGAAAGAGTTTGTGGTATACAGTGACGCATCCTATGTTGGGTTGGGGTGTGTGTTGATGCAAGAGGGTAAGGTGGTGGCTTATGCATCGCGACAGTTGAAGGGGCATGAGCACAATTATCCTACGCATGATATTGAGTCAGCTGCGGTGGTCTTTGCTTTGAAAATTTGGAGACATTACATGTATGGCGAGAAGTGTACTGTGTACACAGATCACAAAAGTTTGAAGTATCTTATGTCTCAGAAAGAGTTGAATCTTAGGCAACGACGTTGGGTGGAGTTGCTTAAAGATTACGATCTTACGATCGAGTACCATCCGGGAAAAGCTAATGTGGTAGCGGATGCCTTGAGTAGGAAGGTGGCAGTGGAGTTGAGGGCTATGTTTGCCAGTTTGAGTATTTCGCGGGATGGATGTCTTGTGGCTGAATTGCAAGTGAAACCATCTTTGATTCAGTTGATAAACGATAAGCAGCTATCAGATGATTCCTTGGTGCCACATGTTCAGAATATTGCTGAGGATAGACCGTCAGATTTTTGTTTTAATGATGATGGAGTTCTATGTTTTGGGAGTCGGATAGTAGTGCTGAATGATGCTGAGTTGAGGCGTGCTATTCTGACTGAAGCTCATAGTAGTCCTTTTGCTATGCACCCTGGTAGTACTAAGTTGTATCGTGATCTTAGAGATGAGTACTATTGGGTGGGATTAAAGAACGATGTTGCTGAGTTTGTGAGTAAGTGCATGGTTTGTCAGCGAGTTAAGGCTGAGCATTAGTTTCCTTCTGGGTTGTTGCAACCATTGAGGATTCCTGAGTGGAAGTGGGAAAGGATTACCATGGACTTTGTGTCTGGTTTGCCTTTTTTGCCATCGAAGAAGAATTTAGTTTGGGTGATTGTGGATCGCCTTACGAAGTGTGCTCATTTCTTACTTGTGCATACTACGTACACCTTGGATAAGCTTGCAGAGCTGTACATTGCTGAGATTGTGCGGCTGCATGGTGTGCCAAAGTCTATTGTTTCGGATAGAGATCCGAGGTTTACATTGCATTTCTGGGAATGTTTGTATCAAGCTTTGGGTACACGGATGAATTTAAGTACTTCTTATCATCCACAGTCGGATGGACAGTCTGAGCGTGTTATCCAAGTGCTGGAAGATATGTTGAGGTGCTGTGTGATTGAGTTTCAAGGCTCTTGGGAGAAGCATTTGCCTTTGGTGGAGTTTTGTAACCCCCTTAACCCGGTCTAGACGGTTGACCCGAATTAAGAAAGTCACACGGGGAAAACCAAAGTCAACCCGAAAGTCAACCTTGATTAACGACCCCTTTTTTTATCTTATCTAGATGCACATTAACCCTAATTGTGATCACACAAGCATCATACTCAAAGATCACAAACATCAGAGATCAAACAGGGACCCAATCGAACATATTACAACTTTAGGGACCAAATTGTAAATTCTGATAAATTTGAGGACTTAGCACAAATTAAAGTTACCATCTTGAAATTAGTCAGGTTCCATGCTTCCCTACGAAATTTCAGCTCAAAAGGACTTCTCAAACTCATTTAATTGCATAAACAAGATTCAGGACCAAAACGTAAACAAAACAAAACATAAAAGATACTTTTAACCGAATTAACAGACAGGTATCGATACGCCTGGTGTCGTATCGATACTCGGGGAAGGCAGTAACCAAACTCTCAACACGGTATCGATACGAGTTTCCCCGTTCCGATACGGGATTCATACGGTATCGATACGGCATTCATACGGTACCGATACGCCTGGGCAGAAAGTGCATATTTGGCTCAGGCGTATCGATACGCAAGCCCGAGTACCGATACTCCTGCCTGCAATTGACTCGAAAACAACATCAAACATGCTTCAAACTTCAAATTAACAACTCCAAACCATATCACATAATCAACCAACATGCTAGGACCTCAATTGCATCACCAATTCAACATATGACCATCACATACGAAAAGCCCCAATTTAAGTGGCATGCTTCCTATTTAAGCTATCCATTCAAACTCCAAACTTGCAAAACAAGCATAAAAGGTTTCAAACCAAAAACCAACGATCTCCACAACATTCAACATACTTAGGGAGTCTCAAACACCTCCCAAAACATACACATAGGTCCCCCATTGCCAAATCAACCAAAAGCTAAAAGTACTTATAAAACCTTCATACATTGAGCTTTACTTGAACTTGTTTGCTTGCCCTTCCTTGCTGCCCCTCAAGATACACTATTGCTCTGCATTATTGAATTAAGAAAACAAGAGAGCGTAAGCAAAAGCTTAGTGAGGAGAGCTCTTTAAAAACCATTCAATAATGCAATTAAAACCATTATAAAACATGCTTATAATCAACCTTGTACATGCTCAAAAGCATACTTTAAGACAAGCAATTCCATGCTTCAAAATACATTTAAACAAGCATCACATGCTTCAACATAATCTTTAAACAAGCATCTCATGCTTCATAGAAGTCTTAACATGTCATATTGGCTCAAGTGATACATTTCATTTGTTAAAAACAAGTTCAACAACTTTCCCCAAGGACTTTTAAACACCTTGGCCATGGACTTTTAAACACCATGAATGAGGACCACACAAGGACTTCTAACCACCTTTGTGTCCAATGCTTGAATCACCCCAAGGACTTTTAAACACCTTGGCCCCATGGACTTTTAACCACCATGGAAAGGAGCACCTAAGGACTTTTAACCACCTTAGTGTCCGCAACAAGAAACATCCAAGGACTTTTAACCACCTTGATGTTCTTAAATAACAAGGCTCACTCAAGGACTTTTAACCACCTTAGTGACCTTCACTTTTACAAAACATCACTTGCCAATATACATATTTCACATCATATAATCCACTGTTTTAAAGCATTAAACCAAGCCATTTCACCATGCATTTCAAAGCATCAAATCCACATTTAAACAATGTATAAAATCAAGGAACTCCTACCTAGAGTTACCTTCACCTCATGGCTTAAAACATCAGCAAATATCATGCTAAATCATGCTTACAAAACAGTAATTAAAACATGCAAATCATCATTTTGCAACACACCAAAATATAGCCACCACTTAGAGAGAAATCCGAAAACTTACACTTGAGCTTAGCAAAGTTGTTTAGACTTAAACTAAGCTCCCCAAAACCTTCAAACCTTGGTTTTAAAGCTGAAAATCCATTTTCACAAATGCACTCACTCACCAATTTCCACTTTGCTTCAAGCCAAAGCACCAAATCAAGCCTCCGGATCACCAACTCTCGGATCCAAGGATGCCTCCCCTGTTTCAACACATTAAAGCAGAGGATTAATGCATCATCATGCATTAATTGCTTCATTGAAAGCATCTAACTCGCTGCTCTCACATAACCTCCACTTTCGGCCACCAAACACAACCGAAAATGCATCCAAAACACTTCCAAACAAAGCCCAGCCATAAACCAGCAAAACCTCACTTCCATTAACATCATATAACATCTAAAAACAACCTAACAACATCCTTATACCTCCAGCAACACCAGATCCACAAGATCACCACAAAAACTACCTTAAAACACAAGCTAAACTTAGGAAACTCAACCTATCCGGGATTGCATCAATCAAAACTCATTTCCTTATCAATTTAGAGATCATTTAACATCAAAAACACCTCTCAAATCACAGATTTAACAGATCAAACGAAAATCATGTGAAATCATCAAAATCTTGCATAATTAGCCAAGATCTTATAAATCAACTTAAAAACCTTTAATTAAAAATCAATTTAGGATTGAAAACTTAGGAATTTCAATAAAGAACTTGAAGTTCAGAGGAGAAGGACGTTCTTACCTCCAAACTTGAGTTTCTCCTCTTTTTGGAATGAAAATCCTTGATGAAACTTGTAGAAATTGAAGAGGTTTTGAAGATACAATGATTAGGGATTAAATGAGAGTTGAAAGGAGGAATTTAGGTGATAAAATCAGAAGCAAAACTCTGGAAATGGAGTGTTTGGGTTGAGAGAAAAGAGAGAAAGAAAATGAGAAGTTAGTTGAGAAAAATAGCAAAATGAGATTTCCCTCCTTTATGAAATCTTTAAAAAATCAGAATTATAACTCAAAATATCTTAGAAAAATCTGCAGAAACTCCCTTTGGGTAAATAGCTCCTTAAAGATTCAAAGTTTCAACCCTTTATAAAACAGCCACCAAACTTTCAAAAATTACATTTTGGTCACTAGCCAAAATGTCACCCTTCCAAAACTCATTTTCCAAAATTGATTTCACAGTTCACTTAATTATATTAAAGGATGATTTTAGAACATTTTTCCATATTTTTAATGCAACCCGAACTAGGCTTTCCTAATTTAACCTCTTACGATTCGAACAGCACTTTGACAAACCGGTCAACGCCCAAGACTTCTAAGCCCAAAACCGGGGCGTTACAACTCTCCCCCCCTTAAGAAATTTCGTCCTCGAAATTTACCTGAAGGAAAGAGATAAGGAAACTGCTTCAGCATGTCTTCCTTCCGCTCCCATGTGGCTTCCTCAACACCTCGATGCTTCCACATCACCTTCACCAACTCAATGGTCTTGCCACGAAGAACCTTGCTATCTGAATCCAGAACCTTCACCGGTTCCTCATCATAGGTCAAATCCGGATTCAATTCCACTTCCTCCACAAGCATCACATGCGAAGGATCAGATCTATACTTCCGGAGCATAGAAACATGGAACACATCATGAATCTTCTCCAGCTCTTGAGGTAACCTCAACCGATACGCAACAGGACCCACTCGCTCAACAACCTCATACGGTCCAATGTATCTAGGGCTCAACTTACCCTTCCGACCAAACCTCATCACCTTCTTCCAAGGCAAAACCTTCAAAAACACACGATCACCCACCGCAAACTCTATCTCCTTACGCTTCAAATCCGCGTAAGACTTCTGCCGGTCAGAAGCAGCCTTCAACCGCTCACAAATGAGCTTCACCTTCTCGGTGGTTCCTTTCAACAAAGCCGGCATCGAAACCAACTTTTGACCAGTTTCAGCCCAACATAGAGGAGTCCTACACTTCCTCCCATACAGAGCCTCATAAGGTGCCATCTGTATACTTGCCTGAAAACTGTTGTTATAAGCGAACTCAACCAAAGGCAGATGCTTCTCCCAAGAACCTTGGAACTCTAACACACAGCATCTCAACATATCCTCCAAAATCTGAATAACCCGCTCAGACTGACCATCCGACTGAGGATGATAGGATGTACTGAAATGCAACCTTGTACCCAAAGCTTGATGCAAACACTGCCAAAAACGCGATGTGAACCTCGGATCCCTATCCGACACGATCGACTTAGGCACACCATGCAGCCTCACAATCTCAGCAATGTACAGCTCTGCCAGCTTATCCAAAGAAAACGTAGTATGCACAGGCAAGAAATGCGCACACTTCGTCAAGCGATCCACAATTACCCAAACAGAATTCTTCTTTGATGGAGACAAAGGTAAACCAGATACAAAATCCATGGTAACCCTCTCCCACTTCCATTCAGGGATTCTCAACGGTTGCAACAAACCAAAAGGAACCTGATGTTCAGCCTTAACTCGCTGACACACCAAACACTTGCTCACAAACTCTGCAACATCCTTCTTCAGACCCACCCAATAGTACTCATCACGAAGATCACGATACATCTTAGTACTACCAGGGTGCATAGCAAAAGGACTACTATGACCTTCAGTCAGAATAGCATGCCTCAACTCAGCATCAGCAGGCACTACTATTCGACTACCAAAACACAACACACCATCCTCATTAAAGCAGAAATCTGAAGGTCTACCCTCCGCGATATCCTGAACATGAGACACCAAGGAATCATCCAACAACTGCTTATCCTTGATCAACTGAACCAACGAAGGTTTCACTTGCAACTCAGCAACAAGACCACCATCTCGCGATATGCTCAAGCTAGCAAACATCGCCCTCAGCTCAACAGCTACCTTCCTACTCAAAGCATCCGCAACAACATTAGCCTTTCCAGGATGATACTCAATCGTCAAATCATAATCCTTGAGCAACTCCAACCAACGCCGCTGCCTAAGATTTAACTCCTTCTGAGACATCAGATACCTCAAACTCTTGTGATCCGTGTACACAGTACACTTCTCACCATACAGATAATGCCTCCAGATCTTCAGAGCAAAAACCACTGCAGCCAGCTCAATGTCATGCGTAGGATAATTGCGCTCATGCACCTTCAACTGCCGCGACGCATAAGCCACAACCTTACCCTCCTGCATCAACACACACCCCAAACCAACATAGGATGCATCACTGTAGACCACAAACTCTTTCCCTGATTCAGGCTGAATCAAGATAGGAGCTTGCGTCAAAGCCGCCTTCAGCTTCTCAAAAGCTAGTTGTCTCGCTTCCGTCCACTCATACTTAACATCCTTCTGCAACAGCTTCGTCAAAGGAGCAGCAATCTTGGAAAAACCATCCACAAACCTCCGGTAGTATCCTGCCAAACCAAGGAAACTACGAACCTCCTGAACAGACTTAGGAACTTTCCAGTTCATCACCGCTTCGATCTTCTGAGGATCAACACGAATCCCCTCGGCTGAGACCACATGTCCAAGAAACACTACCTCCCTAAGCCAAAACTCACACTTGCTCAACTTGGCATAAAGCTGATTCTCCAACAAAGCTTGCAGCACAATCCTCAAATGCTCTTCGTGCTCTTCCTCAGTACGCGAGTACACGAGGATATCATCAATGAACACCACAACGAACTTGTCCAGGTATTCATGAAAAACACGATTCATCATGTCCATGAAAGCAGCAGGAGCATTTGTTAACCCAAACGGCATCACAAGGAATTCATAGTGCCCATACCTTGTCCTGAAAGCTGTCTTAGGCACGTCCACATCTTTCACCTTCAACTGATAATACCCTGACCTCAAGTCAATCTTAGAGAACACAGCAGCTCCCCGAAATTGATCAAAGAGATCATCAATCCTCGGCAAAGGATACCGATTCTTGATAGTCAACTTGTTCAGCTGACGGTAATCAATGCACATCCTCATAGTGCCATCTTTCTTCTTCACAAACAAGACAGGAGCACCCCAAGGCGACACACTCGGCCGGATGAAACCACGATCAAGCAGCTCTTGCAACTGCGTCTTCAGCTCCTTCAGCTCCTTAGGTGCCATTCTATAGGGAGTAATGGACACAGGAGTGGTATTTTCATACAGCTCAATTCCAAACTCCACCTCGCGATTAGGAGGTAGACCAGGCAACTCCTCAGGAAAAACATCAGGAAACTCCTTCACAACCCTGATATCTTGCACCCTCAACTCCTTAGAACAAGGATTCATCACAAAAGCCAGATAAGCCTCACAACCCTGCCTCAGCATCCTGCTCGCCTCCAAGGTAGAAACAACATTGGCAAGAAACTTCACATTCTCACCAACCACCACCACTTCATAATCGTCCGCAAGCTTAAGCGAAACCCGCTTATTCTCACAATCCACAACAGCACGATGCTCAGCAAGCCAATCCATACCAAGGATCACATCAAAACCATAAAAGGGCAACTCCATAAGATCAACATGAAAGACATGCTCTTGAACAACCAAAGGACACCTTCTATACAGCTTACGAGTCACAACAGTTTCACCAAAAGAACTAGTGACTCTAACACCAACATCCAAAGACTCAACAGGCAAACCAAGCAACTCAGCATGCTCACGCAAAATGTATGAATGCGTAGATCCAGAATCTATCAAAGAAAGCAATGACAAGGATTGCAAAGTAAAGGTACCTGCAATCACATCAGCATCATTCCTTCCCACGCGCTGAGCATACACTCTCGCCTGGCCTCCACCCTCAGGTTGAATAGCCACAACATGAGCTACTCCGCGACCACCTTCCTCACGCCTCTGAAAATTACCACGGCCGCGCCCACGACCTCTCTGCGGTGCTGCAACAACAGGAGCACGCTCTTGGCCACCAGCCATCCTCGGACAATCTCACCTCAAGTGGTCAGCAGAACCACAATTCCAGCACTCATAACCAGCTGCAGCAACAGGAGCTTGCACCTCCCTTCCAGCACGAGGACAGTCACGCTTCAAGTGACCACGGGAACCACAAATCCAACAAGCACTAGGGTCAGCTCTAACATTACCACCCCTAGCAGGTGCACCTCCACCTCTCTTAGCTGAGGACTGAAACCTCTGATCACGTCCCCTCTTGTTCCGTCCACCTCCGGAACTATACTCAGCAGTTCTCTTCCCATAACTCACTCCAGCACCCTTCGCAGACAAACTCAGATTCATCTCTATGTCCTTGGATCGACTAACCAACACATCAAAATCATTGTACTCAGCAGCCAACATGTAGGTCTTTACTTCCGTCACCAAGCCATAACGGAACCTTTCGCACCTCTCTCGCTCATCAGGTATCAGCTCCGGTGCATACTGACTGAGGCGTACGAACTGTACCTCATACTCAGCCACACTCATGTTCCCCTGGGTCAGAGACATTAATTCACGCTTTTTCTCATCCAGATATCTCACTCCCAGATATCTCCTCTTGAACGCATTCTGAAAGAATGTCCAAGTGATGTCAGCTTCAGCCATTCCAGAGATTGTGGTCGTCCACCACGTATAAGCATCGCCTTGCAGCAAAGACACAACACAACCCAACTTTTGCACCTCAGTGCAGCTCATCTATCCCAAGACACGCTTGGTACTCTCTAGCCAAGCTTCCGACCTCTCAGCTGACATACCCCTAAACTCAGTCCCACCAAGACTGCGCAGACGCTCTAAGGGTAGTCTAGCACCAGCATCTCCCTGATGCCCAGCTCCTTGAGCTCCAGCTACTGCTGCTCGAAAAGCACCCGCAATAGCTTGTACCAGCACAGACATGTCAGGCATCGCTTGCCCCTGACCAACCTCAGGTCCTGCAGCTCTAGCACCAGCTGCCTCAGCTCCAGCTCTTTCCCTCTCCGCACCACCACCAGGTGGAGGAGGAGGTAACACAGCACTACCCGTATTCTCTTCATTCATATTCCCTTCCGGGGTCGTAGCTCTCACGCTACTCCTTAACTCTCTACGTGGTGCCATACTTTTACCATGCATAACAATACAAAATAAAACAAGTCAGGCCCAGCAAGGTAAGCAATTTCAAGTATTCAAGCTCAATCTCTTTCAAAATCAAGATCATTTCTTTAGCTTTTGTTTGGCAATGGGTACCCTCATCATGCATCATCACAACATACATCTCAAAAACATCATCATTTCAAATCACTGAACATGCTTTCATTCAACAAGCATACAAGCCAAACCATGCTTCAATCATGCATAACAATATTCCCAGTTACTCGAGAACTCAGCTCTGATACCACCAAATGTAACCCCCTTAACCCGGTCTAGACGGTTGACCCGAATTAAGAAAGTCACACGGGGAAAACCAAAGTCAACCCGAAAGTCAACCTTGATTAACGACCCTTTTTTTTATCTTATCTAGATGCACATTAACCCTAATTGTGATCACACAAACATCATACTCAAAGATCACAAACATTAGAGATCAAACAGGGACCCAATCGAACATATTACAACTTTAGGGACCAAATTGTAAAATCTGATAAATTTGAGGACTTAGCGCAAATTAAAGTTACCATCTTGAAATTAGTTAGGTTCCATGCTTCCCTACGAAATTTCAGCTCAAAAGGACTTCTCAAACTCATTTAATTGCATAAACAAGATTCAGGACCAAAACGTAAACAAAACAAAACATAAAAGATACTTTTAACCGAATTAACAGACAGGTATCGATACGCCTGGTGTCGTATCGATACTCGGGGAAGGCAGTAACCAAACTCTCAACACGGTATCGATACGAGTTTCCCCGTTCCGATACGGCATTCATACGGTATCGATACGGCATTCATACGGTACCGATACGCCTGGGCAGAAAGTGCATATTTGGCTCAGGCGTATCGATACGCAAGCCCGAGTACCGATACTCCTGCCTGCAATTGACTCGAAAACAACATCAAACATGCTTCAAACTTCAAATTAACAACTCCAAACCATATCACATAATCAACCAACATGCTAGGACCTCAATTGCATCACCAATTCAACATATGACCATCACATACGAAAAGCCCCAATTTAAGTGGCATGCTTCCTATTTAAGCTATCCATTCAAACTCCAAACTTGCAAAACAAGCATAAAAGGTTTCAAACCAAAAACCAACGATCTCCACAACATTCAACATACTTAGGGAGTCTCAAACACCTCCCAAAACATACACATAGGTCCCCCATTGCCAAATCAACCAAAAGCTAAAAGTACTTATAAAACCTTCAAACATTGAGCTTTACTTGAACTTGTTTGCTTGCCCTTCCTTGCTGCCCCTCAAGATACACTATTGCTCTGCATTATTGAATTAAGAAAACAAGAGAGCGTAAGCAAAAGCTTAGTGAGGAGAGCTCTTTAAAAACCATTCAATAATGCAATTAAAACCATTATAAAACATGCTTATAATCAACCTTGTACATGCTCAAAAGCATACTTTAAGACAAGCAATTCCATGCTTCAAAATACACTTAAACAAGCATCACATGCTTCAACATAATCTTTAAACAAGCATCTCATGCTTCATAGAAGTCTTAACATGTCATATTGGCTCAAGTGATACATTTCATTTGTTAAAAACAAGTTCAACAACTTTCCCCAAGGACTTTTAAACACCTTGGCCATGGACTTTTAAACACCATGAATGAGGACCACACAAGGACTTTTAACCACCTTTGTGTCCAATGCTTGAATCACCCCAAGGACTTTTAAACACCTTGGCCCCAAGGACTTTTAAACACCTTGGCCCCATGGACTTTTAACCACCATGGAAAGGAGCACCTAAGGACTTTTAACCACCTTAGTGTCCGCAACAAGAAACATCCAAGGACTTTTAACCACCTTGATGTTCTTAAATAACAAGGCTCACTCAAGGACTTTTAACCACCTTAGTGACCTTCACTTTTACAAAACATCACTTGCCAATATACATATTTCACATCATATAATCCACTGTTTTAAAGCATTAAACCAAGCCATTTCACCATGCATTTCAAAGCATCAAATCCACATTTAAACAATGTATAAAATCAAGGAACTCCTACCTAGAGTTACCTTCACCTCATGGCTTAAAACATCAGCAAATATCATGCTAAATCATGCTTACAAAACAGTAATTAAAACATGCAAATCATCATTTTGCAACACACCAAAACATAGCCACCACTTAGAGAGAAATCCGAAAACTTACACTTGAGCTTAGAAAAGTTGTTTAGACTTAAACTAAGCTCCCCAAAACCTTCAAACCATGGTTTTAAAGCTGAAAATCCATTTTCACAAATGCACTCACTCACCAATTTCCACTTTGCTTCAAGCCAAAGCACCAAATCAAGCCTCCGGATCACCAACTCTCGGATCCAAGGATGCCTCCCCTGTTTCAACACATTAAAGCAGAGGATTAATGCATCATCATGCATTAATTGCTTCATTGAAAGCATCTAACTCGCTGCTCTCACATAACCTCCACTTTCGGCCACCAAACACAACCGAAAATGCATCCAAAACACTTCCAAACAAAGCCCAGCCATAAACCAGCAAAACCTCACTTCCATTAACATCATATAACATCTAAAAACAACCTAACAACATCCTTATACCTCCAGCAACACCAGATCCACAAGATCACCACAAAAACTACCTTAAAACACAAGCTAAACTTAGGAAACTCAACCTATCCGGGATTGCATCAATCAAAACTCATTTCCTTATCAATTTAGAGATCATTTAACATCAAAAACACCTCTCAAATCACAGATTTAACAGATCAAACGAAAATCATGTGAAATCATCAAAATCTTGCATAATTAGCCAAGATCTTATAAATCAACTTAAAAACCTTTAATTAAAAATCAATTTAGGATTGAAAACTTAGGAATTTCAATAAAGAACTTGAAGTTCAGAGGAGAAGGACGTTCTTACCTCCAAACTTGAGTTTCTCCTCTTTTTGGAATGAAAATCCTTGATGAAACTTGTAGAAGTTGAAGAGGTTTTGAAGATACAATGATTAGGGATTAAATGAGAGTTGAAAGGAGGAATTTAGGTGATAAAATCAGAAGCAAAACTCTGGAAATGGAGTGTTTGGGTTGAGAGAAAAGAGAGAAAGAAAATGAGAAGTTAGTTGAGAAAAATAGCAAAATGAGATTTCCCTCCTTTATGAAATCTTTAAAAAATCAGAATTATAACTCAAAATATCTTAGAAAAATCTGCAGAAACTCCCTTTGGGTAAATAGCTCCTTAAAGATTCAAAGTTTCAACCCTTTATAAAACAGCCACCAAACTTTCAAAAATTACATTTTGGTCACTAGCCAAAATGTCACCCTTCCAAAACTCATTTTCCAAAATTGATTTCACAGTTCACTTAATTATATTAAAGGATGATTTTAGAACATTTTTCCATATTTTTAATGCAACCCGAACTAGGCTTTCCTAATTTAACCTCTTACGATTCGAACAGCACTTTGACCAACCGGTCAACGCCCAAGACTTCTAAGCCCAAAACCGGGGCGTTACAAGTTTGCTTATAACAATAGCTACCAGGAAAGTATTCAATTGGCACCTTATGAAGCCTTGTACGGGAGGAAATGCAGAACTCCTCTTTGTTGGGGTGAAACATGTCAGAAGTTGGTTTCAATGCCAGCTTTGTTGAAAGGAACCACCGAGAAGGTGAAGCTCATTTGTGAGCGACTGAAGGCATCTTCTGATCGACAGAAGTCTTACGCGGATTTGAAGCGTAAGGAGATTGAGTTTGCGGTAGGTTACCGTGTGTTTTTGAAGGTTTCACCTTGGAAGAAGGTGATGAGGTTTGGTCGAAAGGGTAAGTTGAGCCCTAGGTACATTGGACCATACAAGGTGATTGAATGTGTGGGTCCTGTTGCGTATAAGCTGAGATTGCCGCAAGAGTTGGAAATGATTCATGATGTGTTTCGTGTCTCTATGCTTCGGAGATATAGATCGGATCCTTCGCATGTTATGCCTGTGGAGGAAGTGGAGTTGAATCCAAACTTGACCTATGATGAGGAGCCGGCTGAAATTCTGGATTCGGATAGTAAAGTTCTTCGAGGCAAAACCATTGATTTGGTAAAGGTGTTGTGGAAGCATCGTGGTGTTGATGAAGCCACGTGGAAAAGAAAGGATGATGTTGAGTGTGTAAAAGTTCTATTATTTACACCCTTTTTAACCCATATTTCTGCTGCATTCAAGCATCATTTCATTGCATTTAGGTTAGTTTACAGCAAAACATCACAATTGGATTAAAGGCATGGATTCTACTAAAAGATGGCTTATTTTGCAGGTTGCTTCCATCGTAGATGGAGAAGGCGGGCGCAGGGCAGAGAAGCAGGAAAGCTGAAATGGACAAGCAGACGAAGAGGACGATGCTGCCATGGAGCTGCCGTGACAGCAGAGGACGACAGCAAGTTAGTGGAGGAAAAGAAAAGTGGCCAAAGCTCAAGGAGAGGAAATCCCATGAAACAAGGAGGCGGCTGAAAAGTAGGATACTTAGAGATTAAGTCTTTATTAGAATCTTACTTTTAATTAAAGTTGTAATCCTTGTTAACTTAGACTACTTGAGCCCAAAGCTTATATAAGGGCATAGATTTTAACCTAGGAAAAATAATCCCCCCATAACCGACAACTAAACCCCTCCGCCGTTTACCCGTTGTCGACATGTTCTAAATTCCCCCTAGGGCCACGGGTTGTTTTGTAAAGTAGTTTCAAGGGTTGTTTTGTTTTAGGATTTTCCAAGCTCAATAAAATAAACTTCAAGTTCTCTTATTTTGGTTATTAATATCTTGCAAGAGCATCGGGAGAGCATTGTGAGGTTATCCATTTACTTAGCATCGGGAGAGTTAAGTATACGAAAGAAATAAGAGCAAGTTCTCTAGTTTTTAGTTGAACTATCTTGTGCCTAGGGATAGGGCAAGGTTAAGTGGCTAAGGAAGAATTCATACACATCGGTGTTCATCCTTCGATTCACGCCGGGAGGTATCATCAAAGACGTGATCATCGACAGACTTGGACCTAGGGATAGGCCAAGGCGGATCTAGGATTCTTGCCAAAATTGAAGTACGGAGTTGGTGTGTTTGCTTCCGCGACGACCAACGGACAGCTGCCGCGACAGGTGCTGCCGCGGCTGGCGCGACGACAGAACTGGAGTTCCTAAGCATCGCAAAACCTGCACTACTGAGCAATTCAATTCCAGCCCATTCTCTCTATCTTGATATTCCAACTCTTTTATTTATGTTTTCCTTATTATTTTCGTGACAATCTTCTCAATTATTTCCTTTACTTTCGTGCAGTGAAATAAGGTGAAGCTATAGCCCAATCCCTGTGGAGACGATATCCGATACTTCGTATCACTTACTACTTGCGTCGTGTACACTTGCACTACAATTGCGATAGACTATTTTACACGCAACAAGTTTTTGGCGCCGTTGCCGGGGATTGGCAACATAATTACACCTTTCTTTTATTGCACTTTTCGTTTTTTGTTTTTGTTTTTCTTTTAATTTTTCTTTTTCTATTTTTCTTTGGTGCTTTCAACTCTTGCTTTTCACGAGGTTTTCTTGTTTATGCGCAGATCTAAAAGAGGTGAAGATCCTGAGTATAAATTAGATCCGAAAATCGAACGTTCCTTCAATCTCAAGAAACAACTTCGCCACCTTTTAGCCAGGAACGCGTACCTTGAGGAACAGCTAGAGCAGATGGCCCGTAATCCGCCCGCTGGTGGAGGTATACCGCCTGTCGGCGACCTGCCTACGGCCGATGGACGACGGTCCTGTCGTGACTACATGTTGAACAATCATGTAGAGCTAGAGACCACGCTGCCGGATATTGAAGTTGATAACTTTGAGCTTAAACCTGTCATGTTTAGTATGATCAACAATGCCGGGCAGTTTAGTGGTGCTGTGACAGAAGATACTAAGGAGCATCTAAAGACGTTCCAGGAGATATGTGGTTCGTTTAGACTGCCAGGAGTTAATCCGGAGATACTGAGGCTTCGGTTATTTCCCCATTCATTGAGGGACAGAGCTAAAACTTGGTGGAATAAACTTACGCCGGGTTCAATCGTAACTTGGGCAGATTTATCTCGTGAATTCTTATCTCGTTTTAATCCTTCGCATTTATCTGAGCGATTACGTAATGAAATTGCTACTTTTCAACAGGAAGATGACGAGCCGATGCACGAGGCCTGGGACAAATTTACTACTCTTCTTCAAAACAGCCCTATGCATGGATTCCCCGTCTGGAATCAGGTAACTAAGTTTTATAATGCTGCCAACTTACAATCTCGCATTCGAATTGATTCTGCAGCAAACAGACTATTATTGGATAAAGATCCAGACAAGGCATTGCAAGTTTTGAAAAATCTAGCTAAGAATGAGGAGCAGTTTCCGACAGCTAGAAGAGGGGGTAAACGGGTACTTGCTGTCAAGGATTATGAGGCTGACAACACTATGAAATCACAGGTAGCATTCCTTACTAAAGCAATGAAAAGGTTATTGAATAAAGATGAATTACAAGGATTTGCTGTCGAGGAAGTTTGTACCATCTGTGAGGGAAATCATAGTCGGGATGAGTGCCCAATACAAATAGAAGAGGGAAAATATGTTGGAAATTACAATCCAAACTACAATTCCAACAATTATAATCCCAATTGGAGGAAGGATCCCAAATTTTCCTGGAGTAATCCTAACAATGCCCTGAATCCGCAAGCACACAATCAGAATCAGGGAGGACCTAGATTGCTAACGCGACAGCAACTGCCGCCGCAGCAGCAACAGCAGCCACCACCTGCCACGAGCAGTATATTGGAACAGACTCTGGCCACCTTTATGTCTCAGACCGGTACGTATATGGAAAATATGAATCAGTTTGTCAAGAAGACAGAAACCTTTATGGATAAAACCGAGATGAGGATGACAAATCATGAAGCTACCTTGAAATCTCTGGAGACACAAATGGGTCAGGTTTCGCAACATATTAAGCCGAGGCAGAATGGAGGATTCCCTAGAAATACTGAAAATGCTAGACCGCCCACACATGAGCAATGTAAGACAATTACTACTAGGAGTGGGAAGAAACTACCATGGCCGGAAAAAGAAGCTGAAACAGAAAAGGAACCTGTCGTGAATAAACCTGCCTAGGAAGCTGCCCCGACAGGTGATAAACAGACTGCTGCCGATGAGCCTGTCACGGTAGCAGAAGCGACAGAGGAGAAAAACGATGATATTCGTCCTCAGATTCGATGTTAAACTAGAAAATTATGCACTTTCTGGGCAACCCGTATCAATAAACTCACAGGCATTTCGAAACGGGGGCCTGTAATGGTCTTGGTGTTTCGAAACGGCTGGTGACCGTATCGAAACGGTTTGGCCACTGGAAGGCCCTGTTTTGAAACAAGCCTCGAAACGAACCCGCGTATCGGAACGGTCAACACTGTTTCGAAACAGGTGACCGTTGGGCACTGATTTGAATGGTTTTGAGGTTTGCAAGCTTTACGTTTTAGTCCCGAAAATTGTATTTGCAATTGCATGAGTTTGAGTTGTCTAATTGGGGTGAAATTTAACAGGGAAGCATGAAACATGACTAATTAAACGATGGTAACCTTAAAATCAGTTAAGACCATCTAATTTCTAGAATTTACATTTTGGTCCCTAATATTTGTATTTTGTGCAATTGAGTCCTTTATCGATATTTGATCGTTGTGCTTTTCACGTATGTGCTTCTCAAGTGTACGCCTAGGGTTAATGTGCATTTAGACAAATTTAAAATGAAAAGAAAAGGGTCGTTAATCAAGGTTGACTTTCGGGTTGACTTTGGTTTCCCCCGTGTAATCTTCGTAGTTCGGGTCAACCGTCTAGGTCGAGCTAAGGGGGTTGTAGATATAATGTGTTGCATGATCTAGACTATTTGAATGTCTTGAATTCTTGTATAGGCTTGATCTTCATGAACCTAGCTAGGTCTCCTTTGAATAAGATACACTTGAAAACTTGAATAAACTCGCCTAGCTTAGGTTGCTACCTCACTAAGTACTTAACCGTACTTATCACTCTCGTTTTCATTCTTCCCAAAATACAGGTTAATAGATTGCAAGCTACGCTGAGTTGGAGGCAAGGCAAGACAAGCTAAAATACAAGTATGGTTATGACTTTTTGTATACTCCTAGTTGGTGGCCATAGTCTTGTATCTAGATTTCATATTCATGCATTTTGAGCCCAGCAAAGGCTATATATATATATATTTGCTATGATATGACATGAATAACTTGCTAATGTGACTTGTTTGGTAGCCTAGTTAATTTAGGTATTATGCTATGGTATATGAGTATGTATGGCTTTATGTTGTGATATATGATGTCCTTGAAGCTTTGATGTTTCATAGGTGTATTGATTCGTGCTTTGATTTCTTATCATGATTTAAGAATGATGAATGCTCATTTGCTACATCATATTATTGTTATGCTCAGATGATATTGTAAATGATATAGCATGTTTTGATGATTTTATTTAAATTGATTAGTTGAGTTAACAATGCAAGTGTTTAATATCTGGTTTGCTTGGCATTTTAAATGGTTAGTTTATCCATGTACATGTTGTTCAAATGTTATGGTTTGAATGTAATATGATTCATGATGATTGTTTGATTAGAAGTCTAACTTACCTATTAGAGGAAAGTTAGGCAAAAGTTTTTGTTGGTTCGTGTTTTTCCTTGCGTGAGTAACGCTTCTTATCCGATTTACGACTAAATCGGGTGAGGGGTGTTACAATGAATTATGGGGTAAAGCCTAGGTTTTTCTCATTCTTGATGTGGAAATTCTTTTCATGAACAAACATCTTCAAAGCAAAGTGATCTTCATAGTTTTTGTGTATCTCCTCATTGAAGAAAGTTTTGAACGGGGCCGATGAAGAAGCCATGAAAGCTCGAAGAGATTTGTTCGACTATTGAAAAAAGTGAGGGAAGATTGTGTTTCTTTGATTCTTGCTTGGCTAAAGAAAGAAGAAAGTGAAGGGGTGATGAACGGATAAGGTAGATGAAGTAAAGGTTGAGTGTGTAATGGGGTTTAATGAGTGTTTGAATTAAAGAGGGTAATTATAGTAAGAAGCATATTTGGGGAAGATAAAAATGTGATTCGATAAGGTGATAGGTGATAGGGAACGGGTAAGAGTGATACAGATGGAAAGTGATAAGGGTTTAAGTTGAGTTTAAATGTAACTTATCCGGTTAATTGGGTGGCTAGGGTTTTAATCTCTTACTTAGCGAGCAAGCTAGGGTAAATCACTTCTTCCAAATTACTTCTACCGCATGTCAAGATGGGTGCTGGCACACAAAAATATCTTTACTCACATTCGTGTCATGGTCCCTTATACTTTGGCATAATTCCTGAATATGCACACTCTCAATGAAAACCTTTCAACTTAGTAAAATAAGAATTAAAAACTAAAAGAAAAAATAAACAAATAAAGAAAATACTGAAAAAGAAAAACCTCTAATCCTAATATTTACAAAAAAAACTAAATCATGATGATGTTACGGTATCTCTGCCAAGAGGATAAATGATAAGTGCCCAAAAGTCCTATATTTTGACCCCTTTTTCATGGCAATTATCACTCAACCTACACCCATTTGAACTACATTATAGACTTTCATGCATAGATTTCATCACTTATCCATTTGAGCCTTATATTCTGTTTATTCTATGAAAATGGTTACTATTTAATACATGATTTGTATTTTTGCAGGATGTATACTGCTGGAGTATGAAGATGCTGCCACAACACAAAAATTATGAGGGAAGATGAGGCTGAATTAGCAAACAATAGACCCTAATCGAGCAAAGCCACATGACAGCTTCTACTGAGGGAAGCTGATGAAGCCTTGCGGAGCAGAGCATACCAAGGCCGAGGCAGCAAAAGGCCAGGCCGCGGCAGCATTCTGCCAGAGGGGAAAATGAGCAAAGTGGTAGCCGACTTGTAGAGCCGTAAACGCTAAATTTTTCTATACATTTTACATGGCGATCGAAGCATGGGAAGATGACGAAAGCATGGAATGAAGGTTAATGATAGAATTCGGCCAAAGAGGATTAAATGCATTAAATTAAAGAGATTCACCTCTTTAATGAAGACAAGTCCAACTCCAACTTAACTTCCTATTCAAGGACTTTTCCTACACCCCTCTTATATAAAAAACCCTTCGGTCAAGAGGAGAGATGTCGAATATTGAGAGTTTGAGAGGCTTAGCATGTTCTAGTTCTTAGTCTAAGGGTTATTTTGTTTAGTAGTTATGGAAAAACAATTTTATTTTGTTTAAGTTTTTAATGCAATAAAGTTAGGATTTGCTTATTCTTGGTTTTAATCATTCTTGCATTCTATTCGAGAGAAGGTTTGTGAGGTTATCTATTTGTTCAGTATTAGGAGAGTTGAACTCACGGAATGAATAAGCACGGTTATCACCCCACGTGGTGTTAGCTAACTCGACCTAGGGATAGGTTAATATTTTCAGCGGTTAAGAGAAGCGTAAACATCGTTGGTGTTTGTCTTTGGTTCATGCCGAGAGGTATCATCAAGGTTCATTCATCAACCAGTGTTCTGAGCTTAGTGATAAGGAGGAACCATCAAAGGAAGCTTTGCAAAACCATAACAACATCTTCCAAGAGCAAGGGATTGTCGCGGCAGAAACTTCAACCATTGCGGCCACGGCAGGGACGTTGCTGCCGGGGCATCACTATGTTCGTTGCATGCAAAGACGGAGACAAGTCAATTGGATTCCACACTACGACGCAACTTTACCCGACCAAATCTTCTCTCTTATTCGTCCTATCTATTTATCTTATATTTTTTAGTTAAATAAAACTCTTTCAATCAACTTATCTATGTTTTTACTTTAATTGTTTTGTAGTGCGAGAATATAGGACCAAAAGGTGAGTACCAATCCCTATGGAGACGATACTCGATATACTTATCACTTTATTACTTGGGACGTGTATACTTGCACAATTGTGGGGACTATTTACACGCAACAAGTTTTTGGGGGCGTTGTCGGGGATTGGCGACTTTTGTTTTTATTTTCTTACACTCTTTTATTTTATTTTTCTTTAGTTTATTATTTTACTAACTTTTCCTTTTTTTTATTTGTTTTATTTAAAAAAATTCAAGGTGCACTACAAGTTAAGGGACATCAACATGTCGAGAAATAAAAGTAAAACTATTTGAGAGTTGATGTTGGAAGAGATGAATCAACCGAGAAAAGCATATATCGTGGAAAACTCTTGTTCTATGTGCGGAGAAAATCATGTGTTTGCCCTCATATTTTCGATGCATATGACTACAAGGAGGACCATAGATGGAACCAGCAGCAAAATCCTTCATGGTATGATTAGAAAGCTCAAAAGTTTGCTGCATCAAGGGACATGCTTTTGCAATGTAATGCCTCGACAGCAGACATGCCCTCATATTTTTGATGCATATGACTACAAGAAGGACCATAGATGGAACCAACATCAAAATCCTTCATGGTATGATTAGAAAGCTCAAAATTTTGCTGCAACAAGGGACATGCTTTGGCAATGTAATGCCTCGACAGCAGACATGCCTTGACAAAGTAGTCTTTATCAATAGTAGAGTGTCATAGAAACATATATGTCATGGCAAGGTAGTCCTCGTCAAGAGCTATTAAATTTCATGGATGCGTGCATTGCCATGATGGCTGAACTCATGAGAAAATCGGAAAATCGATTGAAGAAATCTACATATGCCATGGAGAACATGCACCAATAACCCATTCCTAGGGATACTGAAGTCCCAAGGCAAGATGAAGAGGATACCAATGAGAGAGACTGCCCAACACATGATGAGCCTCAGCAACAAATTTCCTTGGCAATGATTGAGGAGCTAGAACAGAAAAGTGCCGCAACAACACTTAGTGGGGTTGAGAAAAGCATGGCAAATGCCACGACAACACCACATGCCACGGTAGCACCACATGCCACGACAGCACCTCATGCCACGACATCACCACATACCTCGGCAACTACACATGCCTTGGCAAGACCTGATGCCTCGGTAATTCCATCATCTCAAATAGATGAAAAGATTGAGGATGTTCGACCTCCACCATATCAACAAGATTACAATACTTTTCCAATGGAATATGAGCAGGTAATGGTTGAACCTTTTGAATTCTTAAAAAACTCACCTCTTCCATTGCAGGTATTCTTTGAGGAACCAACATTGGTAGAATTGAAGCCAACAAAATCTCTACTGATGGATATGTTTGAGGGACCTAAAAAATGGGGTTTTGATTCACAAAGATTTTTCAGAAAATTGGGTTTTCCCTTAACTTGCACCGAGTTATGGCATAAGATTGCCACGGCAGTTGGTTGCCGACGCAACTGCCACGACAACAAAGGCTACATCCAACCACAACAGATTTCGACGAGAATGAGGTAAGTAAATGGTTGGATATTGATTTAATTTTTCCTAATAATCTATTCATGCCTTTAGAAAAAGTCCCAAGGTGGAGCGTATACATGGACTACAAGGGAACAAAAAAGAAAGATGCATCCACCATGGTAACGCCAAAGGGAGTAGCTGCGAGCACATTGGCCCAACTCTTTTTGGGAAATATTGTCACTCGATGGAGGGTGCGGATGGACTATAAGAAGTATCGGAAACGACCATCCTCAAGCTTTCTCGGATATGCAGTAACCTTAGAAGAGGCATGAAAATGTTCTTTCTAAGAATTTTTAATTTTTAATTTTTGAACCTTTATTTTATTTTTCAGTTATTTTAGGAGATATTTTATTTGTCTTTAGTATAATTAGTTTTCAGGTTTTCTTTGTTTTCCACATCAAGAAACAAAACCACCATGGCCAAGAACCTCAAAACCATGGCAAGCCCGAGCTCAACCAAAGGAGCAAACATTTGTCCCAAAACCGCTGCCAAAACGAACGAGATGATGCATGCCTCATCAATACCCGATGCCTCAGCAACCCCTAAAGCTCATGCCTCAGCAAGACCTGCTACCTCGGCAATGCCTATTGTTAATGCCCAGGCAACAATGCACACCGGCACATAGGATGCATATGTTACATACCCACCAAACGAGTCAAGCATATGGCAACGAGGAGACTGATCATCCAAAGCCATGACTCATTCGAGTCTCAACCACTATAGTTTTCTTCTCTTTTCCTTTATTTTCTGCTCTTAATTTTAGTGCATATATTTCCTATATTATATATTGTGATTAACGCATTGAGGGCAATGCTTATCTTGAGTTCGGGTGTAGGTTGAGGGGCCGAGGCACTACCATATCGCGCCAATGTAATATAATTGCAGTTTTTGTTCATAACTGTCAAATTTTTTATTTACTGCAATGCCTTTATTCGATATAGCATGCCACGTCAGTACTTTCTACCAAATGCCTTAGTTTAATTTTAATTAAATATTCTTACTTGGTAATAGAACTCTCTCTTCTTATCATTGTTTAGAACTGTTTAGAACCTTTATTTTTAGGATTCTTAAAGAAAGATAACTTAGGATCACACTATGAGATTAGAACTCTAAACACCTTTGTGACTTGCATGATTTAAGGAATTGTAGTACACTTAGGACATAGACTAGCTTAAAAAATTTGGGTAAAAGTTAGAGGTGCCCACCACCAGCTCTAGCTTAAGGAAGCCCTAAAGGTGCCCAAAACCGGCTCTAGGCTAATCACTAGAGGTGCCCAAAATTGGCTTTAGTTGGTTAGGTTGCTTATAAAAAAATTAATTACACAAGTTAAGTAAGTTAATGCTTAAGTGTTTACTTAGAATCCTTGTAATCATCTTGTTCACAATACATGCACAAACTCACAAATCTTATAGTTTGATTCCAGAAAATTCCTAAGGTATCCAAAGATTTAAGGGCTGAAACGTTCTTTTCCATGGTTTGAAGAGAGAAGGAAAAGTAAGACCAATAAGATGGTTTATAAAAACTAAGGTTTGGCAATTGATGGTTTGCATTGCTTGAGGACAAGCAATAGTTTGAGTTTGGGGTGTGATAAGTGCCCAAAAGTCATATATTTTGACCCCTTTTTCATGGCAATTATCACTCGGCCTACACCCATTTGAGCTGAATTATGACCTTTCATGCATAGATTTCATCATTTATGCCTTTGAGCCTTAAATTCTATTTATTCTATGAAAAAGGTACTATTTAATGCATGATTGGTATTTTTGCAGGATGTATACTGTTGGAGCATGAAGATGCTGCCACATCATTGAAAGAAGAAGGGAAGATGAAGCAGAATTAGCAACCAACAGACCCTGATCGAGCCAAGCCACATGACAGCTTCTACTGAGGGAAGCTGATGAAGCCTTGCGGAGCAAAGCAAACCAATGTCGAGGTAGCAAAAGGCCAGGCCACGACAACATTCCGCCAGAGGAAAAAATGGGCAAAGTGGTAGCCGACTTGCAGAGCCGTAAACGCTGAATTTTTTTACACAGTTTGTATGTCGATCAAAGAATGGGAAGATGACGAAAGCGAGAAAGGAAGGTTAAAGATGGAATTTGGCCAAAGAGGATTAAATGCATTAAAGTAAAGAGGTTCACCTCTTTAATAAAGACAAGTCCAACTCCAACTTAACTTCCTACCCAAGGACTTTGCTCTACACCTCCTCTTATATAAAGGACCCTTCGGTCAAGAGGAGAGATGTTGAATATTGAGAGTTTGAGAGGCTTAGAATGTTCTAGCTCTTAGGCTAAGGGTTATTTTGTTTAGTAGTTATGGGAAAACAATTGTATTTTGTTTAAGTTTTTAATGCAATAAAGTAAGGGTTTGTTTATTCTTGGTTTTAATCGTTCTTGCATTCTATTCGGGAGAAGGTTTGTGAGGTTATCTATTTGTTCAATATTGGGAGAGTTGAAATCACGAAACAAATAAGCACGATTATCACCCCAAGTGGTGTTAGCTAACTCGACCAAGGGATAGGTTAAGAGTTTCAACGGCTAAGAGAAGCGTAAATATCGTTGGTGTTTGTCTTTGGTTCACGCCGGGAGGTATCATCAAGGTTCATTCATCAACCAGTTTTCTGAGCTTAGGGATAAGAAGGAACCATCAAAAGACGCTTTTTTGAACCTTAACAACATCTGTCAAAAGCAAGGGACTCTCACGGCAGAAACTTCAACCATTGCGGTCGCGGCAAGGACGTCACTACTGGGGCATCACTATATTCGTTGCATACAAAGACGAAGACAAGTCAATTGGATTCCACACTATGACACAACTTAACTCGGCCTACTCTTCTCTCTTATTCGTCCTATCTATTTATCTTATATTTTTTAGTTAGATAAAACTATTCCATTCAACTTATCTGTGTTTTTACTTTAATTATTTTGCAGAGTGAGAAGATAGGACCAAAAGAAGAGTGCCAATCCCTGTGGAGACGATATTCGATATACTTATCACTTTATTACTTGCGACATGTATACTTGCACAATTGAGGGGCACTATTTACACGCAACAATAACCTCCTTGGCATTGTGTTGATTGTCTTCCCAATAGTGCTTTAAAAGCTGAC
This sequence comes from Hibiscus tridactylites, assembly GCA_958450335.1. Classification (NCBI taxonomy): domain Eukaryota; kingdom Viridiplantae; phylum Streptophyta; class Magnoliopsida; order Malvales; family Malvaceae; genus Hibiscus; species Hibiscus tridactylites. The sequence continues at coordinate 56,748,703 of OY288285.1, forward strand.
CGTTTACCTTGAAAATTTCTCTTGCCTTCAAATGGCTACTTCAAGTTGTCTTGGCATGATTCCCCTGTCATGCTCGTGTTTTGTTCTCTCCTTGTATAGTTTGGCATTCACATAGGCTTGTGATCTAAACTCCTCCAACTCGTTTAAGTCTAGTAACCTCTTTTCTCCAGCAGCTCCCCATGCCGTATCAAGCATTTTAATAGCCCAATATACACGACGCTCCACCTCTACTAGAAGATAGCACGGTTTTCCAAACACAAGTTTAAATGGTGAAGTGCCCAAGGGAGTTTTAAATGTTGTCCTTTAAGCCCACAAGGATTCATCCAATCTCAAAGACCAGTTCTTCCTTGATGAATTCACTATTTTTTTCAAGGATATTCTTGATCTTCTTGTTGGAAATCTCAGATTTCCCATTTGTTTGAGGATGATATGCCGTGACAATCCTTTGTTGAATCCCATATCTGCACAAAGCTCTAGAGATTAGTTTACACTTAAAATGGATACCCTCATCATGAATAATCATTCTAGGGGCACCAAATCAAGTAAAAATGTGTTTTTGCAAAAATTTGGCAACAACCTTGTCGTCGTTTGTTGGTAATTCCACAACCTCAACCCATTTGGATACGTAATCTACAACTATAATAATATACAGGTTACCGAATGATGGGGGAAATGGGCCCATAAATCCTATCCCTCATACATAAAATAAATCCACAAGCATAATGTTTTGGAGCGGCAGTTGATGTCTGCCTGATATGTTCCCCGTTCGTTGGCACCGATCACATGTCGTGGCATAGTTGTGGGCATCTTTGTATAGTGTGGGCCAAAACAATCCGGACTGTAGCACTTTGGCAACAGTCTTCATTCCGGCAAAATGTCCTTCATATGGAGCGGCGTGGCATAAATTCAAGATGTTGTAATGCTCCTCTTCTGGCACACATCGCCTTATTACTTGGTCGACACACTGTTTGAATAAAATCGACTCATCCCAGTTGTAACCCCCTTAACCCGGCCCAGACGGTTGACCCGAATTAAGAAAGTCACACAGGGAAAACCAAAGTCAACCCGAAAGTCAACTTTGATTAACGACCCTTTTTTTTTCTTTTTATACTTGTCTAGATGCACGTTAACCTTAGATGTGATCACACAACAACATACTCGAAGATCATAAACATCAGAGATCAAACAGCGACCCAATTGAACAATTAACAACTTTAGGGACCAAACTGTAAATTCTGAAAACTTTAAGGACTTAACCAGATTTTAAGTTACCAACTTAAAATTAATCAGGTTTCATGCTTCTCTGCCAAAATTCAGCTCAAACGGACATCCCAAACTCATACAATTGCACAAACAAGTTTCAGGACCAAAATGCAAACATTCCAAAACATTTAACTGCCACTGTCAGCCCCCAACGGTCACGTGTTCCGAAACAGGTAGAGCCCGTTTCGAAACGCGGGGCCGTTCCGCAACGCGTACCAAAATAGGTGGCTGGCAGAATGCTTTCCGTTTCGAAACGGTGTCTACCGTTTCGGACGCCTGGGCTGATTCAGGGCATCCGTTCCGAAACGTTAGTCCCTGTTCCGAAACGCCCTGCACAAAATACAGAAAAAGACATGCTTAAACACGCAATTGACCATCCGAACATACTCCAAAAGCCACCAAACTTTACCAACATGCAATTCAACATATAGGAGACATACTTGCATCAACAATTCAACACATTATCATCATATACGTAAAGCCCCAATTCTATAGGCATGCTTCCTACACAAGCAACCATTTAAACACAAATCTCCAAATCCATCTCATATAAGCCAAAACATGTTCCAACAACATGAACAACATAAAACCATCCTTGTCCGAACATATACGAACACATAAACATCAACCCAAGAGATTCTACCCCATTTCCTTTATTAACTATAGCTATTCACCGAGACATACATCTCAAATGGAGTCCTCCTTGAATCCCTTGCTTCTCGCTGTCCAAACTTCAAGAATCTACATTGATGGACAAAAAGGAGCGTAAGCACATAATGCTTAGTGAGGAATGCTCAAAACCAAAACACCATCAATGCAGCGAGTCATAAAACCTCTTTGAAAAGCAACTCGATTTGTTTACCAAGCGAAGTTTGAAAACCCCTTTTCAACAACATGCTTAAACCATGTATTGCTCAAACATGAAAACCAACCCTTAGCTTAGCAAGCTAAGAAAACCTTTTCAAAGCATAATTTGCAAAATCATCCATTTAACAATTCTATGCATAAACACCATATGCAAAGTTAAATTCAAACCTTGGAAAACACTTCCATTTCACAACATACCTTTCTTATACTTGAAAGTCATTCCAAGCAAGAAACCCTTTAAAACCATTTACTCAATCAATCCGACACATGCATCAAACAAAGGCAACTTATGAACCACAACATCATCATCACATGCCTTTTTAAAACAAGTCTTAACAAGACTCCAATGCATTAAAGAGATTTCATGCACACATGCATCATTTACCAAATGATAATTAACACTTGTTCAACTTAACAAGTAAACATGCATTCACAAGCATTTAACACTTTTCATGCAACCATGCATCTTTTCGAGCATCTCATGCTTCTTTATAATCAAGAACATTATATTGGCTCCCAAGTGATCAACCACATCCACTTTTCAACTCAACACCCAATCGGATACGCGGATCACAAGCGTTGTCCCCCACGCTTCATACACACTACCAATCCAAGGTCTCCAAATGGACATTTAAACACCATTTGACCTCACCATCCTAAGGTTCCCATGTATGGACTTTTAAACACCATACAACCTTAGCTTTTTACAAGGTTCCCATGTATGGACTTTCAAACACCATACAACCTTAACTTTTCCCAAGGTTTCCATGTATGGACTTTCAAACACCATACAACCTTAACGTTTCCCAAGGTTCCCATGTATGGACTTTTAAACACCATACAACCTTGACATGCACAAGGTTCCCATGTATGGACTTTTAACCACCATACAACCTTTGCATTCACCGATTGGTAGTTGTATAACATCACTAACGAGATCCGGGACACCCTACACAAGATCCACACATGGACTTTACACCACCATTGTGATCTTAACAAGCACAAGGTTCCCATATATGGACTTTTAACCACCATATAACCTTTGCTTAACCAAGGTCCTCGAATGGGCATTCAACCTCCATTATGACCTTAACCATCTCGTTAGGATACTTGAAGGGAGTTTACCGGTTCACTCTTAACCACTCCACCTCCAAGGCGACTTTATTCAGGGTGCACCCAATCCTATAGCCGGCTAACTATATCCGATCAAAGAACCAAGAACCACTTACATCACTTGCCAATATAACCATCTTACCACATTAGTCCAATGATTCACATGCATAACCAATATGCAAAAACCATCATATACCATCATCAATCCACTGTTTTAAAGCATTACACAAAGCCATTAAACATCATGCAACACCATGCATCAAAACCACATTTTCAGTGTACAAAACCAAGGATCTCTTACCTTGAGCATCCTTCACATATGGCTTTCAAAACCAGCATCAAACCATGCTTAAAATATGCTTTCAAAACAGAATATAAACCATGCAAATCACATGCATTGCAACCACCAAACACAATTGCTTTTAAAGCCAATTCACAACACAAACCAAGAGCGAAAATCCATATACTTACTCTTGAGCTTAGCAAAGTTGTTTAGACTTAAACTAAGCTCCCAAAACCTTCAAACATTGGTTTAAAAGCTGAAAACCCAACTTCACTCAACGATACACAAAACAAGGCTAGCCAACAAGCCTTCCAAGCATCTGAAACCTTCCGCAATGCCTCTAAAGCTCACGGATCAAACTCCCCTGTTTCAAGCACACAAAAACAGAGTATTAATGCATCATTATGCATTAAAAACACCAGCAACACAACCAAACTTGCTGCTCATCACAAATCCAACATTTCGGCTACCAAACACAACCGAAATCACCTCCAAACACTTCCAAAACATAACCCAGCCAAGATCCATCACTTCTAACCATTTTTAAACATCAATTAACATCCAAAATGATCACAAACACATCCTTATACCTCCAGGTATAACAGATCATCAAAAACAGTCCAAAAACAACCAAAAACTCAAGCCAAACTTAGGAAATTCAACCTATCCCGGATTGCATTGATTAAACCTCAACTTCTAATCAATTTAGCATTCATTTAACATCAATTTGACACTTCAAAACACTGCCCAAACAGATCACACGAAAATTTCACCAAAATCAAGCAAATCTTGCATTTTAAGCCAAAATCAAGATTTCAATTGAAAAGCCTTTAACAAATCACAAATCAAGGATTGAGAACTTAGGAATTTCAGTAAAGAACTGATAGTTTAGAGGAGAAGGACGTTCTTACCTCCAAACTTGAGTTTCTCCTCTTTTTGAAATAAAAAACCTTGATGAATCAAGTAGCAAATGATGAGGTTTTGTAGATATGTTGATTAGGAATCAAAAGAGAGTTGAAAGGAGGGATTTAGGTGAGAAAATCAGAAACAATTCTCTGGAAAGAAAGTGTTTGGGTTGAGAGAAAATGAGAGAAAGGAAAATAGGAAGTTAGTTATCAAAATGGCCAAAATGGCTTTCCCTCCACTTTTGATATGTTTTAAAATCAGAATAAATCCTTAAAATATCTTAGAAAAATCTGGAGAAACTACTTTTGGAATAATAGCTCCTTAAAGATTCAAAGTTTCAACCCTTTATAAAACAGTCACGCAACTTTCAAAAATTACATTTTGGCCACTAGCCAAAATGTCACCCTTCCGAACCTCATTTTCCAAAATTGATTTCACAGTTCACTTTTATATATTAAAAGATGATTTTAGAACATTTTTCCATATTTTTAATGCAACCCGAACTAGGCTTTCCTAAATTCACTCTTATATATTCGATCAGCACTTTGACCGAACTGGTCAACGCCCAAAACTTCTGAGCCCAAAACCGGGGCGTTACAACTCTCCCCCCTTAGGAAATTTCGTCCTCGAAATTTCAACCGACGAAAAGGGAACCACAACCTTCCCAAAGCAACACACAAGGCAACACAAAAGCCTCAACCACCACTGAACATTATCCACACAAAACTCCACCAACTCAACACCACCACATACTGTTCACAAAATCCAGAACACTCAAAGATAGCCACAACTTGACCTTTCACATTTCCAGACTGTACACAGCCCCAACATCAACCTGAAGAACCTCAACTTTTACAGCACACATCACTGTAACACACAACTCCCAAGACTTGTTTACACAGTGACATTAACCAAACCCATTCAGCCACCATGCAAACTTCTCTGCTTCTAAAACTCTTGCAAACTCCCAAACCTCTTCCAAGGATTTTCCCAACAAGCAAAAATTCTTAAACATCAACTGTTTACCCAAACTCCTCAACGAATGCTGATAATCCTTCACATCTGCCGCTACATTACCATAACGACTCACCAGGACTACTCACCTACAATCCAAACTTTACATCACAACCCCAATTCAACTCTGCCAGTCGTTCCATACACCACCAGCCGACCACAAAAGAAGTTCACATACTCACAACCGGCCAACCACTTCTCACAAGAATCCTTTCAAACCACACTGGCCTTCGACCTTTCATTGCTTTTCCACTTCAAACTTTGACCACAACACCTGCCTTACCAGAACTTCGTCCAACCTAAACATACATATCAACTTCTCAACTCCTCAAAGGTTGCTAAGAACCAACACTTACAACCACAACCCTTCGACAACAACTTAAATGCTAAGCTACTTCAGCACTTGGGAACATAACCACTAAACTGCAATATCACTTAGCACCAAGGAACTACCCCTTCCACTTAACTATTCAAACCACTTGACCGATTCTAACCTCAACCGGTACTCCTCACCACCAAACCACTAAACTCTTTAAGCATCAAACACTATCCTTCTACCAACAGGCTATACCACTCTCACTATTACTAGCAACTAGCTTAATATACTCCATTACTTCTAACTCTCACCCAACACCAAAACAACCTCTAAAGAACCCATCATCCAACCTAACCCAACCACCAATCTAACAGATTCGATTAGTTATTAGCAAGTGTGAACGTCGTATGCATGATCACCTACATGCCCTATCAATGCCTGATGTACATGTATGCAAAACTTCTAATGTCATGCCACATGTATGCATGGACCAGCACATATATAATATAGCATATAACAATGATTTTAACTGTGCATGAATGCCAGTTCACACCCTCCAATAACATCCTCAGAATCCGTCTAAAAACAACCTCCTAACTCACTTCTAACTTATCTAACTCCATCGTACCAACAACCATTAACCACAAGATACTCACTAAAGCCTTCTTCACAAAAGATGTTTCCAAACCACAACTATTACCCCCAACCTGCTAGCAACAAGACTAAACTTACCACGCAAGGAAAAACCAACAAAAACCAAACCAAGGTAACTAGAGCAAAGATTACTTAACAAGGTTACCTGGAAACACAACACCACCCTGAAGCTTCATCAGACGAGCTCTTTTCCTCGCGAAACCATCATCCTCCTGCCGCACCGCTGCAGCACCAGCTAACACTTTAAGGTCATCACCATCTCCCTGCGGTAAAGAACCCTGGCTATTCCGAGCCAACACCAAACAATCACGCCTCCTATGCCCAGCAGACCCACATTTCCAGCAATTCTCATTTCCCAAACTCTTCACAACCTTCTGCTTTTTCTGCCACCTCTGAACCTTGCTTCGGCCGTGCCCACGACCCTTCAGAGACCCTTTGGCTATCACCAAAGCTGACTTCACCCCAAGAGGACAATCGCGCTTAACATGCACTTTAGAACCACAGTTCCAGCAAGCACCCGCGCCCCAACAACCTCCAACATGACACCTTTCACAATGGTCACATACCGATGGCTGAGCTTCCACTCCTTGCTCAAGCAACACTTGCTCCACAACAGCACTACCTTCACATTGCTTAACCCTTGGAAACTTCTCTCCAAGATACCTTTCACAAAAGGCATATACAAAGAAATCCCAGTCAATATCAGGGATATGTGACGCCACCGCCACAGATGTCCACCAAACACATGCATCCTCCAACATCAAAGAGACAACACTTCCCAGCTTACAAGCATAATCACAACCTTCCTGATCCAGAATCAGAATCACACTAGCCAACCAGGCCTCAAACATCTCAGGTGACGATCCATGATACTCCACAGCACCCAAATCCAACAAACGCTGCTTCGGCAAACCCGCACATCCCACAGCCAGCACATCTACTGACTTTACCTTTGCTACAGCCTGAGATGTTCTCAACACCTCTTGAGCAACAGGTGATGAACTCTTCATCACAGAACCAGCTTCTTCCTCCTGCCTTACCACCTCAACTCCAGGCACAAAAGACTGAGACAAAACACCTCTACAGAAGGGTGAATTCCAAGCCTTAACAACCTGCCCTAAGGCAGCAACCATCTCACCCAACTGCCATTCTATCAACGACTTCGCCATACTACTAACAACAACAAACATCACAACAAACAAACAAACCAGTTAGACCAACTTTAAGCAAGGATTCAAACTCCAACTCCAAAATAACACAATAGCTATAATAATAAGGCAATGGGTATCCCGAATCCCCCCCCCCCTTTACATGACATAACAGTCAACACAAACAGGGTTATCACAACACCAAGCATATCAAACAACATATTTGATCATGCTTACACCAAACATCATCCACTTGCAACAACATATTAGCAACATAACATACTCATTTCACTTTCATCATGCATTAAACCAACTCACTACATCAGCACAAATCCACATAAGCTCAACTAAGATTCATAACCATAAAGCATGCTTGAAAACATCAACAACTTGCTCAGAAACACGTGTTTCAACCAAATTTCAACCTCCCAACAAGGTAAACATCAACACACATCACAACAACTTATCGTTTTCCCCAAGCATTCGCAACACAACTCTGATACCACCAAATGTAACCCCCTTAACCCGGCCCAGACGGTTGACCCGAATTAAGAAAGTCACACGGGGAAAACCAAAGTCAACCCGAAAGTCAACTTTGATTAACGACCCTTTTTTTTCTTTTTATACTTGTCTAGATGCACGTTAACCTTAGATGTGATCACACAACAACATACTCGAAGATCATAAACATCAGAGATCAAACAGCGACCCAATTGAACAATTAACAACTTTAGGGACCAAACTGTAAATTCTGAAAACTTTAAGGACTTAACCAGATTTTAAGTTACCAACTTAAAATTAATCAGGTTTCATGCTTCTCTGCCAAAATTCAGCTCAAACGGACATCCCAAACTCATACAATTGCACAAACAAGTTTCAGGACCAAAATGCAAACATTCCAAAACATTTAACTGCCACTGTCAGCCCCCAACGGTCACGTGTTCCGAAACAGGTAGAGCCCGTTTCGAAACGCGGGGCCGCTCCGCAACGCGTACCAAAATAGGTGGCTGGCAGAATGCTTTCCGTTTCGAAACGGTGTCTACCATTTCGGACGCCTGGGCTGATTCAGGGCATCCGTTCCGAAACGGTAGTCCCTGTTCCGAAACGCCCTGCACAAAATGCAGAAAAAGACATGCTTAAACACGCAATTGACCATCCGAACATACTCCAAAAGCCACCAAACTTTACCAACATGCAATTCAACATATAGGAGACATACTTGCATCAACAATTCAACACATTATCATCATATACGTAAAGCCCCAATTCTATAGGCATGCTTCCTACACAAGCAACCATTTAAACACAAATCTCCAAATCCATCTCATATAAGCCAAAACATGTTCCAACAACATGAACAACATAAAACCATCCTTGTCCGAACATATACGAACACATAAACATCAACCCAAGAGATTCTACCCCATTGCCTTTATTAACTATAGCTATTCACCGAGACATACATCTCAAATGGAGTCCTCCTGGAATCCCTTGCTTCTCGCTGTCCAAACTTCAAGAATCTGCATTGATGGACAAAAAGGAGCGTAAGCACATAATGCTTAGTGAGGAATGCTCAAAACCAAAACACCATCAATGCAGCGAGTCATAAAACCTCTTTGAAAAGCAACTCGATTTGTTTACCAAGCAAAGTTTGAAAACCCCTTTTCAACAACATGCTTAAACCATGTATTGCTCAAACATGAAAACCAACCCTTAGCTTAGCAAGCTAAGAAAACCTTTTCAAAGCATAATTTGCAAAATCATCCATTTAACCATTCTATGCATAAACACCATATGCAAAGTTAAATTCAAACCTTGGAAAACACTTCCATTTCACAACATACCTTTCTTATACTTGAAAGTCATTCCAAGCAAGAAACCCTTTAAAACCATTTACTCAATCAATCCGACACATGCATCAAACAAAGGCAACTTATGAACCACAACATCATCATCACATGCCCTTTTAAAACAAGTCTTAACAAGACTCCAATGCATTAAAGAGATCATGCACACATGCATCATTTACCAAATGATAATCAACACTTGTTCAACTTAACAAGTAAACATGCATTCACAAGCATTTAACACTTTTCATGCAACCATGCATCTTTTCGAGCATCTCATGCTTCTTTATAATAAAGAACATTATATTGGCTCCCAAGTGATCAACCACATCCACTTTTCAACTCAACACCCAATCGGATACGCGGATCACAAGCGTTGTCCCCCACGCTTCATACACACTACCAATCCAAGGTCTCCAAATGGACTTTTAAACACCATTTGACCTCACCATCCTAAGGTTCCCATGTATGGACTTTTAAACACCATACAACCTTAGCTTTTTACAAGGTTCCCATGTATGGACTTTCAAACACCATACAACCGTAACTTTTCCCAAGGTTCCCATGTATGGACTTTCAAACACCATACAACCTTAACTTTTCCCAAGGTTCCCATGTATGGACTTTTAAACACCATACAACCTTGACATGCACAAGGTTCCCATGTATGGACTTTTAACCACCATACAACCTTTGCATTCACCGATTGGTAGTTGTATAACATCACTAACGAGATCCGGGACACCCTACACAAGATCCACACATGGACTTTACACCACCATTGTGATCTTAACAAGCACAAGGTTCCCATATATGGACTTTTAACCACCATATAACCTTTGCTTAACCAAGGTCCTCGAATGGGCATTCAACCTCCATTATGATCTTAACCATCTCGTTAGGATACTTGAAGGGAGTTTACCGGTTCACTCTTAACCACTCCACCTCCAAGGCGACTTTATTCAGGGTGCACCCAATCCTATAGCCGGCTAACTATATCCGATCAAAGAACCAAGAACCACTTACATCACTTGCCAATATAACCATCTTACCACATTAGTCCAATGATTCACATGCATAACCAATATGCAAAAACCATCATATACCATCATCAATCCACTGTTTTAAAGCATTACAAAAAGCCATTAAACATCATGCAACACCATGCATCAAAACCACATTTTCAGTGTACAAAACCTAGGATCTCTTACCTTGAGCATCCTTCACATATGGCTTTCAAAACCAGCATCAAACCATGCTTAAAATATGCTTTCAAAACAGAATATAAACCATGCAAATCACATGCATTGCAACCACCAAACACAATTGCTTTTAAAGCCAATTCACAACACAATCCAAGAGCGAAAATCCATATACTTACTCTTGAGCTTAGCAAAGTTGTTTAGACTTAAACTAAGCTCCCAAAACCTTCAAACCTTGGTTTAAAAGCTGAAAACCCAACTTCACTCACCGATACACAAAACAAGGTTAGCCAACAAGCCTTCCAAGCATCCGAAACCTTCCGCAATGCCTCTAAAGCTCACGGATCAAACTCCCCTGTTTCAAGCACACAAAAACAGAGGATTAATGCATCATTATGCATTAAAAGCACCAGCAACACAACCAAACTCGCTGCTCATCACAAATCCAACATTTCGGCTACCAAACACAACCGAAATCACCTCCAAACACTTTCAAAACTTAACCAAGCCAAGATCCATCACTTCTAACCATTTTTAAACATCAATTAACATCCAAAATGATCACAAACACATCCTTATACCTCCAGGTATAACAGATCATCAAAAACACTCCAAATACAACCAAAAACTCAAGCCAAACTTAGAAAATTCAACCTATCCGGGATTGCATTGATTAAACCTCAACTTCTAATCAATTTAGCATTCATTTAACATCAATTTGACACTTCAAAACACTGCCCAAACAGATCACACGAAAATTTCACCAAAATCAAGCAAATCTTGCATTTTAAGCCAAAATCAAGATTTCAATTGAAAAGCCTTTAACAAATCACAAATCAAGGATTGAGAACTTAGGAATTTTAGTAAAGAACTGATAGTTTAGAGGAGAAGGACGTTCTTACCTCCAAACTTGAGTTTCTCCTCTTTTTGAAATCAAAAACCTTGATGAATCAAGTAGCAAATGATGAGGTTTTGTAGATATGTTGATTAGGAATCAAAAGAGAGTTGAAAGGAGGGATTTAGGTGAGAAAATCAGAAACAATTCTCTGGAAAGAAAGTGTTTTGGTTGAGAGAAAATGAGAGAAAGGAAAATAGGAAGTTAGTTATCAAAATGGCCAAAATGGCTTTCCCTCCACTTTTGATATGTTTTAAAATCAGAATAAATCCTTAAAATATCTTAGAAAAATCTGGAGAAACTACTTTTGGAATAATAGCTCCTTAAAGATTCAAAGTTTCAACCCTTTATAAAACAGTCACGCAACTTTCAAAAATTACATTTTGGTCACTAGCCAAAATGTCACCCTTCCGAACCTCATTTTCCAAAATTGATTTCACAGTTCACTTTTATATATTAAAAGATGATTTTGGAACATTTTCCATATTTTTAATGCAACCCGAACTAGGCTTTCCTAAATTCACTCTTATATATTCGATCAGCACTTTGACCGAACAGGTCAACGCCCAAAACTTCTGAGCCCAAAACCGGGGCGTTACACCAGTAGTAATGTCTAACTTATATGAGAAATCTTTTCTTGGCATTGTATGCCAAGTCTGGTGGCATAATGTTGCTTTCCAAATAGTTGACTATGTCAAGGTACCATGGCACAACAAAAACTGCAAGCAAATGTTCGTTAAGAAATTCGTCTCGTATGGCAGGTGTCTTACATGTAACCCCTTACACCCGGTCCAAAAGAAATAGGTTGAATCTAGGAAGTCGCGTTTGAAATCTTGTCCCTCAAGAAACGTCATAAGTTTTGAAAATTTAATAAATGTATTAATTAGTAAAATCTAATTAAACATAATAATATTCAATTATATATAACGTATTCATATAATAGTATTCTGAAAAGTTGATGAAATATTTAGAAATAGTCATATGTATTCTAAAAACAATAAATCCCCAAATAAAAGTTTTCGAGTCTAAATTACATATAAATCCAATGATAAAATAAAGTCCATAAATCTGAAATAGTCCATATTGTTAATATGTAATAAGTCTGATAAACGAGGTCCTCCAAGTACCGTATGCCTAAGTCTGAGAATCTGAAATAAGAACTAAGGGGGAGTCAGCTATAAAGCTCAGCGTGTCTTTAAAGTGCAAAACACAAAACATATATCAAGACAATCTGATCAACATGCTCAAATTCAAATAGACATTCCAATATACAAGTATGTATAAAAATGATGCATGGGATACAATGACATGCACCTGTTGAGTGTGTAAAAGTTCTATTATTTACCCCCTATTTAACCCATATTTCTGCTGCATTCAAGCATTATTCATTGCATTTAGGTTAGTTTACAGCAAAACTTCACAAATATATTAAAAGGCACAGTTTCTACTAAGAATGGATATTTTTGCAGGTTGCTGCCGTAGCAGACGGAAAGGGCAGGCGCTGGGCAGTGAAGCAGACGAGCTGGAACTGGACAAGCAGTCAAGGAGGACGATGCTGCCATGGTTGCCACCGTGACAGTAGAGGACGATAACAGTTTTGAGGAGAAGAAGCAAAGTGGACCTCGACGGATAGAGAAAATTCAGCCCGTCTGTCGTGTGAAATCCCCATATTTTTCCAAGCCCCAGATCAAAAGGAATGTCAAGCCCAAAGTTCAAGGAGAGAAAATCCCAAGCAAGAAAGATGAGGGCTGGAAAGTAGATTCCTTGAAGATTTAGTCTTTATTAGAATTATACTTTCATTTAAAGTTGTATTCTTGCTATTTTAGATAACTTAGACCCAAAGCTTATATAAGGGCATATATTTTGACCTAGGAGGCAGAACCGATTGCCTAGCTTCCTTCCCAAAACTCTAGCCGTTTTTTTTCCCACAACATGTTCTAAATCCCCCCTAGGGCCACGGGTTGATTTGTAAAGTAGTTGCAAGGGTTGTTTTGTTTTATGAATTTTGAGTTCAATAAAAAAACTTCAAGTTCTCTTATTTTGGTTATTAATATCTTGCAAGAGCATCGGGAGAGCATTGTGAGGTTATCTATTTACTTAGCATCGGGAGAGTTATACGAAAGAAATAAGAGCAAGTTCTCTAGTTTATAGTTGAACTATCTCGGACATAGGGATAGGACGAGGTTAAGTGGCTAAAGAAGAATTCATCGACATCGGTGTTCATCCTTCGATTCACGCCGAGAGGTATCATCAAAGACGTGATCATCGACAGACTTGGACCTAGGGATAGGCCAAGGCATATCTGGGATTCTTGCCAAACTTTAAGTGCTGAGTTGATTGTTCGCTGCCGCGACAAGCAACGGACTGCTGCCGCGACAGGGACGACGATAGAACTGGAGTTCCGACACTTAGCAATATCTGCACTACTGAGCAATTCAATACCAGCCCATTCTCTCTATCTTGACTTCTCTACTCTTTTATTTAAGTTCTCTTTATTATTTTCGTGACAACTTCTCAAATATTTTCTTTACTTTTGTGCAGTGAATTATGGTGAAGCTATTAGCCCAATCCCTGTGGAGACGATATCTGATACTTCGTATCACATTACTACTTGCGTGGTGTATACTTGCACTACCATTGCGATAGACTATTTTACACGCAACAAGTTTTTGGGGCCGTTGCCAGGGATTGGCAACATAACTCTACCTTTTCTTTTACTGCACTTTTCGTTTTTGTTTTTATTTTTAGTTTTCTGTTTTTCTTTGGTGCATTCAACTCTTGCTTTTCACAAGGTTTCTTGTTTATGCGCAGATCGAAACGAGGTGAAGATCCTGAGTATCCATTAGATCCGGAAATCGAATGTTCACTCAATCTCAAGAACCGACTTCCTCACATTCTATCTAGGAACGAGTACCTTGAGGAACAGTTAGAGACAATGGCCCACCAAGGAAACGACCCGCCTGTTGGAGAAATCATACCTCCTGTCGGCAACCCTGCTACCGCTTCCGGACGACGGTCCTGTCGTGACTACATGTTGAACGATCATGTAGAACTGGAAACCACACTGCTGAAAATATATGTTGACAACTTCGAGCTGAAACCTGTCATGTTTAGCATGATCAACAATGCCGGTCAATTCAGTGGTGCTGTTACAGAGGATGCTAGGGAACATCTAAAAACGTTCCAGGAAATTTGTGGTTTGTTTAGACTGCCAGGAGTTAATCCGGAGATACTGAGACTTCGGTTATTTCCCCATTCATTGAGGGATAGAGCAAAAACTTGGTGGATTAAACTTACGCCGGGTTCAATTAGAACTTGGGCAGATTTGTCTCGTGAATTTCTATCTCGTTTTAATCCTTCGCATTTATCTGAGCGATTACGTAATGAAATTGCAACTTTTCAACAGGAGGATGACGAGCCGATGCACGAGGCCTGGGACAGATTTACCACTCTTCTACGAAACTGCCCAATGCATGGATTCCCCGTCTGGAATCAGTAACTAAGTTTTATAATGCTGCCAACTTACAAACTCGTATTCGAATTGATTCGACAGCAAACAGATTATTATTGGACAAAGACCCAGACGAGGCAATGCAAGTATTGAAAAATCTGGCTAAGAATGAAGAGCAGTTTCCGACAGCAAGAAGAGGGGGTAAACGAGTACTAGCTGTTAAGGATTATGAGGCCGACAGCACAATGAAATCACAAGTGGCATACCTTACTAAGGCAATGAAAAAGCTTTTGAATGATGATGCACAACATGGATTTGTTGTTGAGGAGGTATGTGAAATCTGCGAGGGAAATCTTAGTTCGGATGAGTGTCCTATACAGTTAGAAGAGGGAAAGTATGTTGGAAACTACAAGCCGAATTACAACTCCAACAACTATAATCCCAACTGGAGAAAGGATCCCAAGTTTTCCTGGAGTAATCCTAATAATGCCATAAATCCTCAAGCACACAGTAATCAGAATCAGGGAGGACCTAGATTGTTGACTCGACAGCAACTGTAGCCGCAACAACAGTAACAACAGCCACCAGCTACCACGAACAGTATACTGGAACAGACTCTAGCTACTTTTATGTCTCAGACAGGTACTTATATTGAGAATATGAATCAGTTTGTCTAGAAAACAGAGACATTCATGGATAAAACAGAGATGCGGATGACGAATCATGAAGCTACTCTGAAATATTTGGAGACACAAATGGGTCAGGTTTCCCAGCATATCAAGCCAAGGCAGACTGGAGGATTCCCTAGTAATACTGAAAATGCTAGGCAGCCCACACATGAGCAGTGTAAGGCCATTACTACTAGGAGTGGGAAGAAATTACCAGGGCCAGAAAAGGAAGCTGAAACAGTAAGGAAACCAGCCTTGGACAGACCTACCGAGGAAGCTGCCCCGACAGGTAATAAACAGACTGCTGCCGATAAACCTGTTACGACAGTAGAAGCGATAGAGGAGAAAAATGATGAACCCAAACCTCCACAGATTCGTATGCAGTGGGAAGGACGTATTGCTGATTATCGTCCCCCCACCTCCTTTTCCTCAACGGTTATAGCAAGCGAAGCAAAAATCTCAGCTCAAAAAGATTTATGATATTTTAAGCAGGTTCATATTAATATTCCGCTGTTAGATGCCGTTAGGGAGATGCCCAGTTACGCCAAATTTGTCAAGGATATCATGTCAAAGAAATCTAAACTTGGGAAATTTGAAACGGTTAAGATGACAGAAGGATGCATGAGTATTCTTCATGGCAGCCACCCCAGAAAAAGAAGGATCCGGGGAGCTTCATCATACCTTGTGTAATCGGAGATAAATATGTGGGTAAGGCACTTTGTGATCTTGGTGCTAGTATTAATTTAATGCCAAAATCTGTTTTTCAGAAATTAGGTATTGGAAAAGCTCGGCCTACGACAGTAATTCTGCAGCTGGCAGACCGCTCTTATGTTCATCTGGAAGGAAAAATTGAAGATATTCTGGTAAGAGTGGATAAAATTACTTTTCTTGCTGACTTTCTTGTTTTAGATTGTGAAGCAGATGAAAACGCATCAATCATCCTTGGGCGACCCATCTTAGCCACAAGAAGATCACTGATTGATGTGGAAAAAGGAGAACTCACCATGAGAGTGAACGACCAAGAGATTAAGTTGAATGTTCTCCAAGCTATGAAGCATGTTGATGCAGACGAGGAATGTAAGGTTATCACTCAAGTTACCTTTGATCAACCCTGCATCAGGTCGGGCTGTCACGACATCAAAATTGGTCACTGCCTCGGCAGCCACTTACAGGACTGTCACGACAACACCGACGACAACAACTCCTCTGAATCCGATACATCTCTTCCAAGTTGATGCAGAAGCAGGAACAACAGTTAATAGGGATGTTGCAGCAGCACAAAAAGGCAATTGGATGGACGATAACTGATATTCAAGGCATTAGTCTGGCGTTATGCATGAATAAATTCCTTTTAGAGGAAGATCATAAGCCGACTGTAGATGCTCAAAGGCGGCTAAACCATGCGATGAAAGAGGTGGTGCGTAAAGAGATAATCAAATGGTTAGATGCTGGTATAGTTTATGCCATCTCCGACAGCAAATGGGTAAGCCCGATGCAATGCGTTCCCAAGAAAGGTGGAATGACCGTGGTGACCAATGAAAACAATGAGTTAATCCCAACTAGGACTGTGACCGGTTGGAGGGTTTGTATGGACTATCGGAAGCTTAACAAAGCTACCCGAAAGGACCATTTTCCTTTACCCTTTATTGATCAAATGCTTGATAGATTAGCGGGTAAACCTTACTATTTTTTTCTTGATGGTTATTCAGGTTATAATCAAATAGCTATCGCACCGGAAGATCAAGAAAAGATGACTTTCACATGCCCCTACGGAACGTATGCTTTTAGGAGAATGTCGTTTGGATTATGCAATGCACCCGCCACCTTCCAAAGGTGCATGATGGCCATATTCTCCGATATGGTGGAGGACTTCCTTGAAATTTTTATGGATGATTTTTCAGTTTTTGGGGACGATTTTGAGAGCTGCCTAGGCAATCTACAAAAGGTACTTGAAAGATGTGAAAAAGCAAATCTAGTCTTAAATTAGGGAAAATGCCACTTTATGGTGGATGAAGGGATAGTCCTTGGCCATAAGATTAGCTGTCGTGGCATAGAAGTCGACAGGGCCAAAATAGAAGTTATCGAAAAGCTGCCGCCGCCGACCACAGTCAAGGGTATTAGAAGTTTCTTGGGACATGCTGGTTTTTATCGGAGATTCATTGCAAATTTCTCAAAAATCACCAAGCCCCTATGCCATCTTCTAGAGCAGAACCGACCCTTTGACTTTAATGATGAATGTACTGAAGCATTCAAGGTTCTAAAGGAAAAACTGGTAACAGCCCCAATAGTACAGCCACCAGACTGGACACAGCCATTTGAGATTATGTGTGACGCTAGTTACTATGCTGTCGGGGCAGCACTTAGGCAGTGGAGAGATAAATTATTTCATGTCATATACTATGCCAGCAAGACAATGAATGACGCCCAAGTGAACTACACCACCACAGAAAAGGAGTTATTAGCTGTGGTGTTCTCCATTGACAAGTTTCGTTCTTACATACTTGGAACGAAGGTAATAATGCACACAGACCATTCTGCCTTAAAGTATTTGTTCGCGAAAAATGATGCAAAGCTTCGATTGATACGGTGGATCCTGCTATTGCAAGAATTTGACCTTGAAATCAAGGACAAAAAAAGGGTTAGAAAATCAGGTGGCAGATCACTTGTCAAGGTTGGAGAAGGGATAGAGTCTACCAACATATGAGACAAACATACTGGAGACCTTCCCAGACGAGCAGCTCTTTGTTGCCGTAATCACTGTCGCAACAGCCATGGCGGCAAGTAAGTCTTCTGAAATCCCCTGGTATGCCGATTTCGTTAATTTCTTAGTTAGCGGAATAATTCCTTCTGAACTTAATTATCAAGCCAGGAAGAGGTTTCAAAATGATGTTAAGCATTATTATTGGGACGAACCTCTTCTTTTCAAAATCTGTGCAGATCAAGTTATAAGGAGGTGTGTACCACAAGAAGAGCAAGAAGACATACTTCATCACTGCCACGATTCACAGTATGGAGGTCACTTAGAAGGCAACAAAACTGCTGCCAAGGTGCTGCAGTCAGGGTTTTATTGGCTGTCACTGTATCAAGATGCGCAAATCTTCTACAAGAGCTGTGACAGGTGCCAAAGGACAGGAAACATCTCAAGGAGAAACGAGATGCCGCTGTAGAACATTCTAGAAGTCGAGATCTTCGACGTTTGGGGGATTGATTTTATGAGACCATTCCCATCTTCATGTGGGAATCTATACATCCTTGTAGCAGTGGATTATGTCTCTAAGTGGGGTGAAGCTATCGCAACTCAAAAGAATGATGCCAAGACAGTCCAAAGGTTTTTACACAAAAACATCTTTTCTAGGTTTGGCATCCCTAAGGAGATTATCAGTGATGAAGGGAGACATTTCGACAACATGGTTATTGCTGCTACCATGAAGAAATATGGTGTCAAGCATCGGATCGCGACAACATATCACCCACAAACCAATCAACAAGCTGAAATATCTAATAGGGAAGTTAAGAACATTCTTGAGAAGATGGTTAAGCCAACTAGGAAAGACTGGACTTTACTCCTCAATGATGTGTTATGGGCATATAGGACAGCTTTTAAAACTCCATTGGGCATGTCTCCGTACGGATTGATATATAGGAAAACATGTCATCTACCTGTCGAGATAGAGCACAGAGCATACTGGGCGATCAAGGCAGTGAATATGGACTTGGACAGGGCAGGGCAAAAAAGGCTGTTAGATCTGAACGAAATTGAAGAAATCCGGACAATGGCCTATGAAAATGCAAGAATCTACAAGGACAAAACCAAGAAGTAGCATGACAAGAAGTTGCTGCCATGACAGTTCTACCCAGGGCAGCTTGTATTGTTATTCAATTCTAGACTGAAACTCTTCCCAGGGAAGCTAAAATCTAGATGGCCTGGCCCGTTCCAAGTCGTACAGGTTTTTCCCCATGGTGCCATAACAATCCGATCATTAAAAGACGGGCACCAATTTAAAGTCAACGGACAGCGCTTGAAGCATTATCAAGGTACTGAAGCCCCAGGAATGCAGGAAGTGGTTACCTTAGGAGATGCCCCACATGGCATCCTTAATTTAACCTAAATTTCTTTTTTATTTTTTATTATTTATTAGGAAATAAGTTTATTTTATTTGAATAATTTTTTTATGTTTATTGTTTTAGGAAATAAAGGAGTCAAGAAGAACAGGAGAAGTGAACTCTGCACACCATCTATCCATCAGCCCAACAAAGCCCAAATATTGAAGCCTGTCGTTACAGCTGTCGCGATAGACGCGGAAAATACAGGCTGTCATCACGCTGTCACAACAGATGCGGAAACACGTCACAGACGCGTAATAAACGCGGAAATGTGTGTCAGCCGCGTCAGACACGCTAACGTACAACAGCTGGCCCCGTTATTCGCGCCTGCCGTTACAGCTTCAACGGGCAGCAAATTCCTATCTATATAACCCTGTTTCATTTTCATTTTCACTCACTTCTGCATTTCTTACTTGCTCTCCCTCTTTAGTTTTCATTTGCTTTCATTTTACTTTTCACAACCCTTGCACAAATATGTCTTCTAGGAAAACGCGACGACATGCTGCCTCCAGTTCCACACCGACAGCAACTCCCCCACGTTCCTTTGCTAGCAGAGACATGTGGGAAGAGAGAGGATTCATCTACACACCGACGGAGGAAAATCTGGTCCTCAAACCATTCATAGCCCAGAAGATTAGAGCTTTACAGTGGCAAACCTTTGCGGAGCAGCCGAAGGAAATGAATGTTACACTGGTTCGAGAGTTCTATACTGCTATCAGTAGCAGGACAGCGACAACAGTGTTCATTCAAGGGAAGGAGGTGCCATTTGAAGCAGAATACATTAATACCTTGTATGGCTTCTACATCGGTATCAATGACGACACCCACCAGCAATTCCTGAATACATTAGAAACTGCTGCCTACGACGCTGTCATGGCAGAGTTGACCAATGTTGGGACTCAATGGAACACCAGCAGAAAAAATCCAAGGACTGTGAAGAGGACCCAGTTGCTACCAGAGGCAAAGCTGTGGAAGACCTTCATAAAGAAGAGGATCATGCCATCATCCCACAACACCACCGTCGACCAACCAAGGTTAGCGTTGATACACTCAATTCTGCATGAACGGCCCATTAATGTGGGTAGCTTTATTCGAGAAAGTATTTTGGAGTGTGCGCATAAACCGACGGGTCCCCTCTACCTGCCATACCTCATCACCTCGCTCTGTCGCGGCCACAATGTCCCCGATGTGAACACTAATTTTATAGTCGAAGGAAGAGGGTGGACTGAAAAGAACATCCTCAGCCTTATGGAGCTGACTGCTGCCACCCCTCTGTCGTCATTCGACCCCGCTGCCGCCACAGCAGAAACGACAGAGCAGCAACACACTGAACCAGCTGCCGCAGCAGCTGCCCCAACAGACTCCTCTGCCCGAATATTAGCTGCCATTCAGAAACTGGAGGAACGACAGCTGGGCTTAATGACTTTCATCAGGGACTTTGCTGCCTCTACGGTAACATTTATACAAAGTTCTTTAAATTTTCCTGATGCTGCCTTCCCTACTTTTCCTACCCACTACTTTATTGTCACTACTCCTGCCCATACTATTACACCTGCTACTACCCCACGAACGCCCTCTGCCACCTCAACACCATCGCCTGCCCCGACAGCAGCAGGCAGCACCCATGCCGAGCCATCTGCCCGAGGAACAAAACGTCGTATGGCATCGGAGGATCTAGATGCCTTTGTTGCTGGATTCTCCTCCTTTTCTGTTTGGGCTGCCAGCGATACTGAACCCTCTATCAAGAGGAATTTGTCAAAGGAATTCTCCCCCATGAAGAGGACCAAGCGGATGGCCGATAAGAACAACATGCCAAAGGCCAGCATCAGCAGCAGCAGTAGTGACAACAACAGTGGGGACAACAGCAACAGTAGCTCGGACATTCATGTGGTGGAGCAACAACCTCACATCTCCCCAACCAGAGTCCAGCCACCACGGGAGGCCAAGGCTAAGAACACATCCGCATCCCCCGTGCCCCAGCCCGCCCCGAAAGCCAGAGCCCGCCACCAGATCTGCCTTAGCAGCAACAGCGAAGACAACGATTAAATCTAAGTTTCTTATCTTATATTTTGCTGTATGCTATATATTTTGTGATGTACTGCCTTATATTTTGTTTTTTAATTGTCATTTGCATTGAGGACAATGCAACTCTCAAGCTTGGGGGTGGCAACCCTCCATTAATGGAGTACATCTTAGTTTAAATCTGTGTCTTCACTTAGCTTATTTTTAATTTAAAAAAAATGATGAAAATATTGAAAATTTTGGCTGAAAACTGTGAACTGAACTTACCTGTCGTGACAGCTCTGTCGTGGCAGTGACTTTAGGATAATTTTTAGGAGAAGTTTAGAGCCTTTCTATAGTTCTGAAAACTTAAACACCATTGTGACTGTTATACTGCTTAGACTTCTTTTAGCCAAACTAGAATAGGAAGCTTAGCACTTGAATAGCCCTTAGAGGTGCCTAACACTGGCTCTAGGAAAGAAGTTTAGCAAAAGAGACTCAACAGCCCTAGAGGTGCCCGAAACTAGCTCTAGGAAGTTAACTAGAGGTGCCCAAAACTGGCTCTAGTGAAACTTTAGCTAAAAAAATAGAGAACTCGAGTCAAAACAAAGAATTCAAAGGAGCATGAAAAAGTGCCTTCAAAAGACAAACTTTGACATAAAAATTCGAGTTAAGAGCTGAAATATTCTAGTGAAACTAAGAGAGTCTTGGCATATAATTGTTCACAAGCATGCACACACTGCACTAGGACTATAGTGAGACTCCAGACATATCCTAAATTATCCGACAGGTTGCTGCCGTCACAGGGAACGAACGACGGGTAAGGGAAAGTTCACTGTTTGAAAGCCAAAACAAAAATATTTCATTTTTCTTTTAAGTCTTAGTTGCTTGAGGGCAAGCAAAAACTTGAGTTTGGGGGTGTGTTGAGTGTGTAAAAGTTCTATTATTTACCCTCTATTTAACCCATATTTCTGCTGCATTCAAGCATTATTCATTGCATTTAGGTTAGTTTACAGCAAAACTTCACAAATATATTAAAAGGCACAGTTTCTACTAAGAATGGATGTTTTAGCAGGTTGCTGTCGTAGCAGACGGAAAGGGCATGCGCTGGGCAGTGAAGCTGACGAGCTGGAACTGGACAAGCAATCAAGGAGGACGATGCTGCCATGGTTGCCGCCGTGACAGCAGAGGACGACATCAGTTTTGAGGAGAAGAAGCAAAGTGGACCTCGACAGATAGAGAAAATTCAGCCCGTCTGTCGTGTGAAATCCCCATATTTTTCCAAGCCCCATATCAAAAGGAATGTCAAGCCAAAAGTTCAAGGAGAGAAAATCCTAAGCAAGAAAGATGACGGCTGGAAAGTAGATTCCTTGAAGATTTAGTCTTTATTAGAATTATACTTTCATTTAAAGTTGTATTCTTGCTATTTTAGATAACTTGGACCCAAAGCTTATATAAGGGCATATATTTTGACCTAGGAGGCAGAACTGATTACCTAGCTTCCTTCCCAAAACTCTAGCCGTTTTTCTTCCCACAACATGTTCTAAATCCCCCCTAGGGCCACGAGTTGATTTGTAAAGTAGTTGCAAAGGTTGTTTTGTTTTAGGAATTTTCAGTTCAATAAAATAAACTTCAAGTTCTCTTATTTTGGTTATTAATATCTTGTAAGAGCATCAGGAGAGCATTGTGAGGTTATCTATTTACTTAGCTTTGGGAGAGTTAAGTATACGAAAGAAATAAGAGCAAGTTCTCTATTTTATAGTTGAACTATCTCAGACCTAGGGATAGGACGAGGTTAAGTGGCTAAAGAAGAATTCATCGACATTTGTGTTCATCCTTCGATTCACGCCGGGAGGTATCATCAAAGACGTGATCATCGACAGACTTGGACCTAGGGATAGGCCAAGGCATATCTGGGATTCTTGCCAAACTTGAAGTGCTGAGTTGATTGTTCGCTACCGTGACAAGCAACGGACTGCTGCCGCGACAGGCGCTGTCGCGACAGGGACGACGACAGAACTCGAGTTCCGAGACTTAGCAATATCTGCACTACTGAGCAATTCAATACCAGCCCATTCTCTCTATCTTGACTTCTCTACTCTTTTATTTAAGTTCTCTTTATTATTTTCGTGACAACTTCTCAAATATTTTCTTTACTTTTGTGCAGTGAATTAAGGTGAAGCTATTAGCCCAATCCCTGTGGAGACGATATTCGATACTTCGTATCACTTTACTACTTGCGTGGTGTATACTTGCACTACCATTTCGATAGACTATTTTACACGCAACAACACCCATCTACATCACCGTCCAAAGAGTAAGGTTCCCCAGAACCACTCTCTACATTGTCACCATGTTTGAAGTGGATTTCAGCCCGAAGGGTGAAACCACTGATCTTTCTCGTACATTTTCCTAACCCATATGATATGATGTGTTATTCCGATTTTTGAATCTGAATGCATTCTTGTTTAATAAACAAAGATGCATGTACAAATAGTCTGATATTAATTATTCTGATTCTGATACATAATGCATGGCATGTCATCATACCAATCATGTCATAAGTCACAAGTCAAATAGATCATGTCATAAATCATAAATCACAAATTATACCAGCCATGTCATATTAGCAAATCATATCATTTATGTCATACTCATAAATCATATCAGTCATGTCCAACACAAGTCATACCAATATACTAACATACATACACAAAGCACGAGACATGTAGCACAAGAAGAGAACACGCCTTAGGCAGCTAATAACTCAACATTGAGAGTGGCGTCTCACACGCTCATCCCTAGCACTAGGTCGGACAAAATCAACACCTACGAGAGTAAGTACTACATAAGTTCCACTACTACTATGCCATATCACTAATATATTAATACCCAAAAATATCAAATTAAACTCACGAGCAGATCTCAAAGATTGAGCAACAGAAGGTCGCCCATGTGGAGGAGGAGGAAGGATCTCTATATCCAAACCAATGTCACCTGAACATAATAATATTCGAATCAAATTATGATGTTCACAATTTCATAAAATACTAAGTACAAATAAATGTAACTAGTAAAATAGTCTTTCGGGTTCAAATTTGAGAAAACAGGCAGTGGATTTGGAATCAAAATGTCGAAAAATGTAAAGTTAACTTTGACTGAAAAACTCAATGCCAGAAGTCATCAGTCAACAGCAGCGGTCAAAGTCAACGATGGCGGTTAACGGTCAAAGGCAGAGGTGATGTCATTAAGGTTAACACTGACGTCATACCCCACTGTCAGTGATGATGTCACCCGGTTCAGTTTAGATACTAGTTCGGTCCAATTTACGGTTCAGTCTGATAGGTCTGGTTCATTATTGACTTAGTTCGGTTCGGCACATTCGACCGATTTGGTTTACAAAACTAGTTCAAGCTTCTCCCTCACTTGGGCTCGGTTTAGATTTGGGCTCCCTTCTTCACTCACTCACTCGGGCTTCACACAAAAATTGGGTTAAACCCAATTACCCACACACAATAGGCCCATGCCCCTCACCCCTTTTGCAAAATTGGAAACCTAAGGTTTGCTAACCCCGACGGCGACTCCCCGACAATGTTTTCCGGTGACCATAATGGTTAAGATCTAGTCATCATAAAATGTATAAAGAGGGTTTCTGAATATACTCAAACACAACACAACAACAAGAAACAGACGAGGCTTACCCAAAACAGATTCGAACGAGGGATAAGGCGGAGAGGACAGCGAAGCAAAGTTTTTCGAATGGTTTTGAACCATTTCCGAACAAAAGGACGGTGAAAGAAAGAAGATGAGGGTAGGGTTTTGTTTAAGACGACAAAGGGGAGCGTTCTAGTAGTTTCAGATTTATAAACGACCGACGTTGGCCCCTTCGTCGGAGCGTGATCGAAAAACAAGTGAGGTGGGGGTTATGGGTTGAGAGATTGAGATAGATAAATGACGGCTAAAAACAAATTAGAAGATGAAAAGCTATTAAGGCTGAAAAACAAATATTTATACCCCGAACTATTGGGTAAATTACTCGATAAAAGCCTCAAAAAAGAATGCCTTTCAAATTGGCCATACAAATTTTGATTATCACAATTTAGTCACTTAACCCATTTAGATTTAAAGATCAAAATTACCAAAATAATTAAGGTTCCGAATTAGGGATTTACACATTTAGGTTTTTTAATTTGGGGGAAAATTGGGGTGTTACAATTTTCACATTGATGTTCTAGGCGTGATAAGTGATCAGCCACAAAATTCTCATTGAGGTTTTTTATCTCAGATCTCAAGGTTAAACTCCTGTAGTAGAAGTGTTCAGCGGATCAATCTGGGTTTGGCATCCTTCTTTACCAAAAGGTACTTTAGTACTGAGTGATCTCTATACAACACAACCGTATTACCAACCAGATAAGATCTAAATTTGTCAAAAGCAAATACAAAAGCTAGAAATTCACTCTGTTGTGGCGTAATTGAGTTGCGTTTCACTCAAAGTTCGGCTGGCATAGTATATGGAATGAAAAATCTTGCCATAACATTGTCCCAGTATTGCTTTGACGGCACAGTCGCTAGCATCGCACATGAGTTCAAACCGCTTAATTCAATCCGGTGCTACGACTATAGGAGCATTGATTAGTCTCTCCTTAAGTCCCTGAAAAGCTCTCAAACAAGCATTATCAAACGTAAAAGTGGCATTATGTTCTAATAGTGAGCACAAAGTTTTAGAAATTTTAGAAAAGTCTTTAATAAATCGGCGATAAAAACATGCATGACTTAGAAAACTTCTTATACCTTTGACACTTGTAGGCGGTGGCAACAATTTAATTACCTCCACTTTTGCCTTATCGACTTCCAAACCTCGCTCGGTCGATTTATGACCTAGAACTATGTCTTCTTTCACCATGAAATGGCATTTTCCCGGTTCAAGAACAAGTTGGTCTCTATGTATATTTTCAAAACAAGCTCTAGACTCTGTAAACATTCATCAAATGTCTTACCAAAGACCGAGAAGTCTTCCATAAAGACTTCTAATTTTTGCCTAATCATGTCTGAAAAGATAGGCATCATGCAACTTTGAAATGTTGCCGGTGCATTAAACAAACCGAATGGCATCCTTCTAAAGGAAAATGTCCTATGTGGACATGTGAATGTGGTCTTCTTTTGGTCCTCCGGAGCTATGGAAATTTGATTATATCTTGAATAACCATCTAAGAAGAAATAGAAAGCTTTACCTGCCAATATGTCTAACATTTGGTTAATGAAGGGCAACGAGAAGTGGTCCTTTTTGGTGGCATTGTTCAACTTCATGTAATCCATGGACACTCTCCATCCGATGATAGTTCTGGAAGGGATTAACTCGTTCTTTCCGTTTTGAACCACAGTCATGCCACCTTTCTTTGGCACGCAATGTATCGGGCTACCCCACGAGCTATCGGATATGGCATAGATTATCCCGACATCCAGTCACTTGATAATCTCCTTTTTAACTACTTATTTCATGCTTGGATTCAATCTCCTGTGGCATTCAATGGGTTTGCCATGATATTCCTCTATGTTTATCTTGTGCATGCATATGGTCGGGCTAATACCTCGGATGCCTACCAAGGTCCAACCCAATGCTTGCTTGTGTTTACTTAAAACTTCCAACAATCTTTCCTCCTGATCATTGGTTAGATCAGCAACACTGATTACTGGCAAAGTTGAGTGCTTACATAAATATGCATATTTGAGGTGGTCTGGCAATGGTTTCAACTCCAATTCTGGTGGTTCCTCTATTGATGGCTTAGGTGCCTTAATCTCTCTGCCAGCCAACTCTACTAGCTCAAAATAGCTCACTTCTTTAGCTTCAAAAATTTCATATTAACTACCGGTCTCACTGACATCATCATCAGTTTCTTGGCACAACTATGCCATGTATACCTTGAAAATGGACTCCATCCTATCATCTGCTTGACATTCTTCTGATTCATCTGCACATTTCAAAGCTTGAAACACATTAAATGTAACCTACTACTCATTCATGTGCATTGTCAATTCTCCTTTATGCACATTAATCAAACCTCTACCAGTAGGAAAAAATGTCTTCCCAATATAATTGGGATATTAGCATCAGCTTCATAATCTAAAATAATAAAGTTGGCTGGAAATATGAATTTATTTACTTTTACCAGCACATCCTCAATCTTACCCTTAGGATGTGCGATAGATCGATCCGCCAATTGAAGTGTCACGGTAGTGGGCCTTAATTCAATGTCAAGCTTCTTGAACACCTACATCGGCATCAAGTTAATGCTAGCCCCCAGGTCACACAATGACATACCCATGAATCTATTGCCAATGGTGCACAGGATAATGAAACTCCCTGGATCTTTCAATTTTGGTGGCAACCGATTAACATGGCGCTGCACCCTTCGGTGAGAGCTATAGTCTCAATGCCTCCCAATTTTCTTTTTTTGGAAAAGACGTCTTTCATGAATTTCGCGTAATTAGGCAACTGCTCGAGTGCTTCCACTAATGGAAGATTGATATGCAATTGTTTTAGCACTTCCAAGAAACACTTAAATTGTTGATCCTTCTTATGCTTCTATAACCTTTGCCGAAAGAGCAAATGTGGACAATGTAACCCCCTTGTCCTGGCCTAGCCAACAGACCGAACAGAACGGGTTACACGGGGAAAACCGAAGCGAAACCCGTTAAGGTCTCACTCCGATTAGCAACCCTATTTTTTCATTTTATTTATCTTGTCTAAATATCACTTTTAATCCTATGTGTGAAGGCAACAATGGGAAAACGGAAGCAGAATACGAACCAATCAGAGGGCATACGATAATTTAAACTTACCAAGTAGTTTGTTAGTAAAGATTACATGCACACGAAGCAAAACCATCACAAAGGTAACATATGAGCTCATTTAGGAAGCATACAAGCATTAGGGACTAAAACAAGACATTTGGAAACCCTCGAAGATGCCTTTTAATAGTTTTAACTACCTACGTTTCGAAACATGCATGCCCTTTCCGAAACGTGGGCTTCATTCAAAAAGTAACATCAAGTCGTTCTAGAACGGTCCCACCTTGTTCTGGAACGCGAGCCTCCAGTGGCCAAACGTACTGAAACGGCCCTATATGGTTCCAAAACAGGAACCCACAGTGGAAAATCGTACCGAAATGGAACCACCCCCGTTCCGATACGGGTACCCTTAGAGCTCGACCGTTCCGAAACCATATCAGGCGTTCCAAAACACCTGGACACAGTTTGGCCCGAAAACACATTTTGGCATCACCAAGTGTTCCCAAACTTACCCCGAACCATCACAAACCACATAGCAACTGTTGCGTGTGAAAGAGTCTATCGCAATTGTAGTGCAAGTGTACATGACGCAAGTAGTAAAGTGATACGAAGTATTGGATATCGTCTCCACAAGGATTGGGCTAATAGCTTCACCTTATTTCACTGCACGAAGTAAAGAAAATATTTAAGAGAATTGTCACGAAAATAATAAGGAAAATCGCAAATAAAAGAATTGAGATATCAAGATAGAGAGAATGGGCTGGTATTGAATTGCTCAGTAGTGCAGGTATTGCAATGCTTAGGAACTCCAGTTCTATCGTCGCGCCTGTCACGGCAGCACCTGTCGCGACAGCTGTCCGTTGGTCGTCGCGCAAGCAAACACACCAACTTCGTACTTCAAGTTTGGCAAGAATCCCAGATCTGCCTTGGCCTATCCCTAGGTCCAAGTCTGTCGATGATCACGTCTTTGATGATACCTCCCGACGTGAATCGAAGGATGAACACCGATGTGTATGAATTCTTCCTTAGCCACTTAACCTTTCCCTATCCCTAGGCACAAGATAGTTCAACTATAAACTAGAGAACTTGCTCTTATTTCTTTCGTATACTTAACTCTCCCGATGCTAAGTAAATGGATAACCTCACAATACTCTCCCGATACTCTTGCAAGATATTAAATACCAAAATAAGAGAACTTGAAGTTTATTTTATTGAACTTGGAAAATCCTAAAACAAAACAACCCTTGCAACTACTTTACAAAACAACCTGTGGCCCTAGGGGTTTTTTAGAACATGTCGACGACGGGTAAACGGCGAAGGGGTTTGGTTGTCGGTTATGGGGTATTTCGATATTCCTAGGTTAAAATCTATGCCCTTATATAAGCTTTGGGCTCAAGTATTCTAAGTTAACAAGGATTACAACTTTAATTAAAAGTAAGATTCTAATAAAGACTTAATCTCCAAGTATCCTACTTTTCAGCCGCCCTCCTTGTTTCATGGGATTTCCTCTCCTTGAGCTTTGGCTTGACATATCTTTTGATCCGGGGCTTGGAAAAATATATGGTTTTCACACGACAAATGAGCATAAATTTCTCTATCTATCGAGGTCCACTTTGCTTTTCCTCCACTAACTTGCTTTCGTCCTCCTGTCACGGCAGCACCATGGCAGCATCGTCCTCATCGTTTGCTTGTTCGGTTCAGCTCTCCTGCTTCTCTGCCCTGCACCCGCCTTCTCCGTCTACGATGGCAGCAACCTGCAAAATAAGCCATCTTTTAGTAGAATTCGTGCCTTTAAACCAATTGTGATGTTTTTCTGTAAACTAACCTAAATGCAATGCAAAGATGTTTGAATGCAGCAGAAATATGGGTTAAAAAGGGTGTAAATAATAGAACTTTTACACACTCAACACACCCCCAAACTCAAGTTTTTGCTTGCCCTCAAGCAATTAAGACCTAAAAGAAAAATGAAAATTTTTTGTGTTGGCCTTCAAACTGTGAACTGTCCGTTACCCGTCGCTCATTCTCTGTGGCGGCAGCAACCTGTCGGAAAATTTAGGATCTGTCCGGAATCTCACTATAGTCCTCGTGCAGTGTGTGCATGCTTGTGAACAGTTATATGCTAAGACTCTCTTAGTTTCACTAGAATATTCAACTTTTTAACTCGAATTTTTATGCCAAAGTTTATTTTCTTGAAGACACATTTTCATGCTTCTTTTTCTTCTATTTTCAAGCTAAGTTTTACTAGAGCCAGTTTTGGGCACCTCTAGTTAGCTTCCTAGAGCCGGTTTCAGGCACCTCTAGGTTTTTGAGTTTCTTTTGCTAAACTTCTTTCCTAGAGCCAGTGTTAGGCACCTCTAGGGGCTATTCAAATACTAAGCATCCTATTCTAGCTTGGCTAAAAGAAATCTAAGCAATATAACAGTCACAAAAGTGTTTAAGTTTTTCAGAACTATAGAAAGGTTCTAAACTTATCCTTACACTGTCCTAAAGATGCTGTCACGACAGAGCTGTCATGACAGGTAAGTTAATTTCACAGTTTTAAGCCAACAATTTACTCTTTTCTGATTTTTTTTTAAAGAACTTAATTAAATAAAAGACACAACAATTAATTAAAGATGTACTAAGACTCCATTAAAATGGAGGGTTGCCACCCCCAAACTCGAGGGTTGCATTGCCCTCAATGCAAATGACAGATTAAATGAAGGCAGGTACAACACAAAATAGAAATAAAGCAGGCAGCAATAAAAAGAAAATAAAAGACTTAGATTTTAATCGCTGTCTTCACTGCTGCTGCTGACACGGATCTGGTGGCGGCGTCTGGGTGGTGGGGCAGGCTGGGCAGGTTGCTGCACGACCTGGATGTCTGAGCTACTGCCGCTATCCCAAGTGCTGCTGGTGATGGTGCTGGCCTTGGGCATTCGTTTTCTGTCTGCCACATGTTTCTGCCTCTTGACAGGCGTGAACTCCTTCTCCAAATTCCTCCTAATAGAAGGGTCTGACTCGCTGTCATGTGAGGCAGGTCGCTTCGTTCCTCGGGCGGAGGTTGCGGCCGTTGGATTGCCAGCTGCCGTTGGGGCAGGTGATGGGGTGGAGGCAGCAGAGTGTGCATGTGGAGAGGCAGGTGGTGTAGGTGTGTGGACAGGAGAGGGGATGTGGAAATAGTGGGCAGGGAAAGAGGGGAAAATAACATCGGGGTAATTTAAAGTGTTGGTATTGAAATTTACCGTTGAATTTGCGAAATCCCGGATGAATGTTATCAGCCCCATCTGTTTGTTTTCCACCCGTTGTATTGCAGCAAGTATTTGGGCAGATTGGTCTGTCTGGGCAGTTGCGGCGGCATGTTTAGGGGCAGGCTCCTCGGATGATTCTGCTGGGGAGGCAGCCGGGTTGGAGAAGGAGACGGGGGTTGCGACTATCAGCTCCATGAGGCTGGTAATGTTGTTGTCGGTCCAGCCTCGTCCTTGGACCATTTTATCGGTGGATGCCTCTGGGACAGCAGCGCATCGGCAGAGAGATGTGATCATGAATGGTAGGCAGAGGGGGGAGGTGGAGCGAAATGTGCAATCCAAGATGCTGTCCCTCATATAGCGGCCCACGTTGATAGGCCAGTCGTTCATGATCGAATGAATGAGGGCGAGCCGCTGCTGGTCCACCGTCGTGTGATGGGAGGACGGCAGGATACGCTTCTTGATGAAAGCGTTCCAGAGTTTGGCTTCTGGGAGTAACTGCCCCCTTTTTACAGAGTTGGGGTTCTTTTTGCTCGTGGTCCATGTTGTTCCTTCCTCTGTCACTTCCGCCATGACAGCACTGTAGGCGACAGAATCGAGGGTGTCTAAAAATTGCTGATGGGCATCATCGTTGGGACCAAAATAGAGGCCATACATGTGGTTGATGCTGTCAGCTGTAAATGGTACCTCTACCCCTCGGACGGTGACTGATGTTGCCGTTCTGCTGCCGATGGCAGCATAAAACTCCCTCACCAGCGTATCATTTAGTTCTGCAGGTTGTGCGGCGAACTGCTCCCATAGCTGAGTCCTTATCGCCTTAGCGATGAATGGTCGGAGCACCATGTTGGCTGCCTTGCGGACGTAGATGAATCCTCTTTCCTCCCATAATTCCTTGGTGGCGAACGACTGTGGTGTGGGTGCTGCTGTTGAAGAGGTGGAAGCAGCACTTCGACGGGTACGTCTAGAAGACATTTTAGTTGCAAGGGTTGTGAAAGTAAAGAAAACAAATAAAACGAGAGGAGAAAGAAAGTAAGAAGAAGCAGAAGTGAGGAAAATGAAATTGAAAACGGGGTTTTATAGCGGTCGAGTTGCTGCCCGTTTAATGCTGTAACGGCAGACGTGAATAACGGGGCGACTGATGAGTTTTGGCGTGTCTGACGCGTCTGACACGTAATTATGCATCTGTTACGCGTCTATCACACGCTTCTGCATCTGCCGTGTCAGTCTGTTGACAGCCTGTCTTTTCCGTGTCTGCGGGACAGCTGGAACGACATGCTTCAATAAATGGGCTCTGTTGGGATGATGGATGGATGGTGGGCTTGGGTCACTTCTCCTTTTCTTCTTGACTCCTTTATTTCCTAAAAACAGAAAATATAAAAACATTATTCGAATAAAATAAACCTAATTTCCTAATAAATAATAATTAATAAAAATAAATAAATAAAAAAATAAAAATAAAATTTAGGTTAAATTAGGGATGCCTTATGGGCCATCTCCTAAACTAACCACTTCCTGTATTCCTGGGGCTTCAGTCCCCTGATAATGCTTGAGGCGCTATCCATTGACTTTGAATTGGTGCCCGTCTTTTAATGATCAGATTGTGATGGCACCATGGGGAATAACTTGTACAACTTGGAACGGGCCAGACCATCTAGATTTAAGCTTCCCTGGGAAGAGTTTAAGTCTAGAATTAAACAACAACACAAGCTGCCCTGGGCAGAACTGTCGTGGCAGCAACTTCCTGTCATGCCACTTCTTAGTTTTCTCCTTGTAAATTCTTGCATTGTCGTAGGCCATTGTCCGTAATTCCTCAATCTCGTTCAGATCTAATAGCCTTTTCTGGCCTGCCTTGTCCAAGTCCATATTCACTGCCTTGATTGCCCAATATGCTTTGTGCTCGATCTCGACATGCAAGTGACAGGTTTTTCCATAAATCAATCGGTATGGAGACATGCCTAATGGAGTCTTAAAAGCTGTCCTATATGCTCATAATGCATCGTTAAGGAGTAAAGACCAATCTTTCCTAGTTGGCTTAACCATCTTCTCAAGAATGTTCTTAACTTCCCTATTGGATATCTCAGCTTGTCCATTGGTCTGTGGGTGGTATGCTGTCGCGATCCTGTGCTTGACACCATATTTCTTCAAGGCGGCAGCAATTACCCTAATATCAAAATGTCTCCCTTCATCACTGATGATCGCCTTAGGGATGCCAAATCTAGAAAAAATGTTTTTGTGCAAAAACTTTTGGACTGTCTTGGCATCATTCTTTTGAGTGGCGATGGCTTCAACCCACTTAGAGACATAATCCACTGCTAGGAGGATGTATAGATTTCCACATGAAGATGGAAAAGGTCCCATAAAGTCAATCCCCCAAACGTCGAAGATTTCTACTTCTAGAATGTTCTGCAGTGGCATCTCGTTTCTCCTCGAGATGTTACCTATCCGCTGCCACCTGTCACAGTTCTTGTAAAAGTCTTGTGCATCTTTATATAGTGTCGGCCAGTAGAACCCTGACTGCAGCACCTTGGCAGCAGTTTTGTTGCCTCCTAAGTGACCTCCATATTGTGAAGCATGGCAATGATGGAGAATGTCTTCTTCTTCTTCTTGTGGTACACACCTCCTTATAACCTGATCTGCACACATTTTGAAAAGAAGAGGTTCGTCCCAATAATAATGCTTAACATCATTTTGGAACCTCTTCCTGGCTTGATAATTAAGATCAGAAGGAAGTATTCCGCTAACTATAAAATTAACGAATCAGCATACCAGGGGAGTTCAGAAAACTTACCTACCGCCATGGCTGTCGCGGCAGTGATTGCGGCAGCAAAGAGCTGCTCGTCCGGGAAGGTCTCCAGTATGTTTGTCTCGTCGATTGGTAGACTCTGTCCCTTCTCCAACCTTGACAAGTGGTCTGCCACCTGATTTTCTGTCCCCTTTTTGTCCTTGATCTCAAGGTCGAACTCTTGCAATAGCAGGATCCACCGTATTAATCTAGGATTTGCATCCTTCTTTGCGAACAAATACTTCAGGGCAGAATGGTCTGTGTGCACTATTACTTTCGTCCCAAGTATGTAAGAACGAAACTTGTCGATGGAGAACACCACAGCTAAAAGCTCATTTTCTGTGGTGGTGTAGTTCACTTGGGCGTCATTCAATGTCTTGCTGGCATAATATATGACATGAAACAGCTTATCTATGCGCTGCCCAAGTGCTGCCCCGACATCATAGTCACTAGCATCACACATAATCTCAAATGGCTGTGTCCAGTCTGGTGGCTGTACTATGGGGGCTGTCACTAGTTTTTCCTTCAAAACCTTGAATGCTTCAGTACATTCATCATTAAAGTCAAAGGGTCGGTTCTGCTCTAGAAGATGGCATAGGGGCTTGGTGATTTTTGAGAAATTTGCAATGAATCTCCGATAAAAACCAGCATGCCCTAAGAAACTTCTAATGCCCTTGACTGTAGTTGGCGGCGGCAGCTTCTCGATCACTTCTATCTTAGCCCTGTTGACTTCTATCCCACGGCATCTAATCTTATGGCCAAGGACTATCCCTTCGTCCACCATAAAGTGGCATTTTTCCCAATTCAAAACAAGGTTAGCTTTTTCACATCTTTCAAGTACCTTTTGAAGATTGCCGAGGCAGCTCTCAAAATCGTCTCTAAAGACGGAAAAATCATCCATAAAAATCTCGAGGAAGTCCTCTACCATGTCGGAGAATATGGCCATCATGCACCTTTGGAAGGTGGCAGATGCATTACAGAGTCCAAACGGCATCCTCCTAAACGCGTATGTTCCGTAGGGGCATGTAAAAGTCATCTTTTCTTGATCCTCCGGTGCAATAGCAATTTGATTGTAACCTAAATAACCATCAAGAAAACAATAGTAAGGTTTTCCCGCTAATCTATCAAGCATTTGATCAATAAAGGGTAAAGGAAAATGGTCCTTTCGGGTAGCTTTGTTAAGTTTCCGATAGTCCATACAAACCCTCCAACCAGTCACAGTCCTGGTTGGGATTAACTCATTGTTCTCGTTGGTTACCACGGTCATTCCTCCTTTCTTTGGAACACATTGCACCGGGCTCACCCATTTGCTGTCTGAGATGGCGTAAATAATACCAGCATCTAACCATTTGATTATCTCTTTACGCACCACCTCTTTCATCGCATGGTTTAGCCGTCTTTGGGCATCAATAGTCAGCTTATGATCTTCCTCTAAGAGGATTGTGTGCATGCATAACGCCGGACTGATGCCTTGAATGTCTGCTATCGTCCATCCAATCGCCTTCTTGTGTTGCCTTAGCATGCCGATTAGCTGTCGTTCCTGTTCCTGCGGCAGCTTAGAAGAGATGATTACGGGCAGTGTGTCATTTGAACCAAGAAAAGCATATTTAAGCTGCCCTGGCAGGGGCTTAAGTTCTAAGGCAGGTGGTTCAACAGTAGATGGTTTTTGGATTAAATGGTTATCCGAAGTATAATTCAAAGGTTCGAATAACTTACCTAGACGATTGCCTAACCAGTTTACCTCCTCCTGATCTTCAGTATCAGATGTATCGGAGTCAGAGGAGTTGCTGCCGTTAGTGCTGTCGTCGTTGCTGTCGTGACAGTCCTGTAGGTGGCTGCCGCGGCAGTGACCAAATTTAATATCGTGACAGCCCGACCTGATGCAGGGTTGATCAAGGGTAACGTCAGTGATAGCCTTGCATTCCTCGTCTACATCAGCATGTTTCATCGCTTGGAGAACATTCAATTTAATCTCTTGATCGTTTACTCGCATGGTGAGTTCTCCTTTCTCCACATCAATCAGTGATCTTCCCGTGGCTAAGAAGGGTCGCCCAAGGATGACTGGTGCGTTTTCGTCTGCTTCACAATCTAGAACAAGAAAGTCAGCAGGAAAAATAAACTTATCCACTCTTACCAGAATATCTTCAATCTTTCCCTCTGGATGAACGTAAGAGCGGTCTGCCAGCTGCAGAGTTACTGTCGTGAGCCGCGCTTTTCCAATACCTAATTTCTGAAAAACAGACTTTGGCATTAAATTAACACTAGCACCAAGATCACAAAGTGCCTTACCCACAAATTTATTGCCGATTACACAAGGTATGATGAAGCTCCCAGGATCCTTCTTTTTCTGGGAGGGCTGCCGATGAAGAATACTCATGCAACCTTCTGTCATCTTTACCGTTTCAAATTCCCCAAGTTTAGATTTTTTCGACATAACATCCTTGAGAAATTTAGCATAACCGGGCATCTCCCTAACGGCATCTAACAGTGGAATATTAATATGAACTTGCTTAAAAATATCATAAATCTTTTTAAGTTGAGATTCATGCTTAGCTTGCTGTATCCGTTGAGGAAAAGGTGGTGGAGGACGATAATCAGCAATACGTCCTTCCCACTGCATACGAATCTGAGGACGAATATCATCGTTTTCTCCTCTGTCGCTTCTGCTGTCGTGACAGGCTCATCGGCAGCAGTCTGTTTATCACCTGTCGGGGCAGCTTCCTCGGCAGGTTTATCCAAGGCAGGTTCCTTTTCTGTTTCAGCTTCTTTTTCCGGCCCTGGTAGTTTCTTCCCACTCCTAGTAGTAATTGCCTTACATTGCTCATGTGTGGGCGGTCTAGCATTTTCAGTATTGCTAGGGAATCCTCCATTCTGCCTTGGCTTAATATGTGGAGAAACCTGACCCATTTGTGTCTCTAGAGATTTCAAGGTCGCTTCATGGTTTGTCATCCTCATCTCGGTTTTATCCATAAAGGTTTCTGTCTTCTTGACAAACTGATTCATATTCTCCATATATGTACCGGTCTGAGACATAAAGGTGGCTAGAGTCTGTTCCAATATACTGCTTGTGGCAGGTGGTGGCTGCTGTTGCTGCTGCGGCGGCAGTTGCTGTCGCGTTAGCAATCTAGGCCCTCCCTGATTCTGATTGTGAGCTTGTGGATTCAGGGCATTGTTAGGATTACTCCAGGAAAATTTGGGATCCTTCCTCCAATTCGGATTATAATTGTTGGAATTATAGTTCGGCTTGTAATTTCCAACATATTTTCCCTCTTCTATTTGTATTGGGCACTCATCCCGACTATGATTTCCCTCACAGATGGTACAAACTTCCTTGACAGCAAATCCTTGTAATTCATCTTCATTCAATAACCTTTTCATTGCTTTAGTAAGGGATGCTACCTGTGATTTCATAGTGCTGTCGGCCTCATAATCCTTGACAGCAAGTACCCGTTTACCCCCTCTTCTTGCAGTCGGAAACTGCTCCTCATTCTTAGCTAGATTTTTCAAAACTTGCAATGCCTCGTCTGGATCTTTATCCAATAATAGTCCGTTTGCTGCAGAATCAATTCGAATGCGAGTTTGTAAGTTAGCAGCATTATAGAACTTAGTTACCTGATTCCAGACGGGAAATCCATGCATTGGGCAGTTCCGTAGAAGAGTAGTAAATATGTCCCAGGCCTCATGCATCGGCTCGTCATCTTCCTGTTGAAAAGTAGCAATTTCATTACGTAATCGCTCAGATAAATGCGAAGGATTAAAACGAGATAAGAATTCACGAGATAAATCTGCCCAAGTTACGATTGAACCCGGCGTAAGTTTATTCCACCAAGTTTTAGCTCTGTCCCTCAATGAATGGGGGAATAACCGAAGCCTCAGTATCTCCGGACTAACTCCTGGCAGTCTAAACGAACCACAGATCTCCTGGAATGTTTTGAGATGCTCCCTAGCATCTTCTGTCACAGCACCACTAAACTGCCCGACATTGTTGATCATACTAAACATGACAGGTTTAAGCTCAAAGTTATCAACTTCAATATCCGGTAGCGTGGTCTCCAGTTCTACATGATCGTTCAACATGTAGTCACGACAGGACCGTCGTCCATCTGCCGCAGGCGGGTCGCCGACAGGCGGTATACCTCCACCAACGGGC
The DNA here is from genome assembly GCA_958450335.1 of Hibiscus tridactylites. NCBI lineage: Eukaryota > Viridiplantae > Streptophyta > Magnoliopsida > Malvales > Malvaceae > Hibiscus > Hibiscus tridactylites. The sequence goes on from OY288285.1 coordinate 56,787,383, forward strand.
AGATTACGGGCCATCTTCTCTAGCTGTTCCTCAAGGTATTCGTTCCTGTCTAAAAGGTGGCGAAGTTGTTTCTTGAGATTGAAGGAACGTTCGATCTCCGGATCTAATTTATACTCAGGATCTTCACCTCTTTTAGATCTGCGCATAAACAAGAAAACCTCGTGAAAAGCAAGAGTTGAAAGTACTAACAAAAAATAGAAAAAGAAAATTAAAATAAAAATAAAAACAAAAACGAAAAGTGCAATAAAAGAAAGGTGTAGTTATGTTGCCAATCCCCGGCAACGGCGCCAAAAACTTGTTGCGTGTAAAAGAGTCTATCGCAATTGTAGTGCAAGTGTACACGACGCAAGTAGTAAAGTGATACGAAGTATCGGATATCGTCTCCACAGGGATTGGGCTAATAGCTTCACCTTATTTCACTGCACGAAGTAAAGAAAATATTTAAGAGAATTGTCACGAAAATAATAAGGAAAATCGCAAATAAAGAATTGAGATATCAAGATAGAGAGAATGGGATGGTATTGAATTGCTCAGTAGTGCAGGTATTGCAATGCTTAGGAACTCCAGTTCTGTCGTCGCGCCTGTCGCGGCAGCACCTGTCGCGGCAGCTGTCCGTTGGTCGTCGCGGCAGCAAACACACCAACTTCGTACTTCAAGTTTGGCAAGAATCCCAGATCTGCCTTGGCCTATCCCTAGGTCCAAGTCTGTCGATGATCACGTCTTTCATGATACCTCCCGGCGTGAATCGAAGGATGAACACCGATGTGTATGAATTCTTCCTTAGCCACTTAACCTTGCCCTATCCCTAGGCACAAGATAGTTCAACTATAAACTAGAGAACTTGCTCTTATTTCTTTCGTATACTTAACTCTCCCGATGCTAAGTAAATGGATAACCTCACAATGCTCTCCCGATACTCTTGCAAGATATTAAAAACCAAAATAAGAGAACTTGAACTTTATTTTATTGAACTTGGAAAATCCTAAAACAAAACAACCCTTGCAACTACTTTACAAAACAACCCGTGGCCCTAAGGGGTTTTTAGAACATGTCGACGACGGGTAAACGGCGGAGGGGTTTGGTTGTCGGTTATGGGGTATTTCGATATTCCTAGGTTAAAATCTATGCCCTTATATAAGCTTTGGGCTCAAGTATTCTAAGTTAACAAGGATTACAACTTTAATAAAAAGTAAGATTCTAATAAAGACTTAATCTCCAAGTATCCTACTTTTCAGCCGCCCTCCTTGTTTCATGGGATTTCCTCTCCTTGAGCTTTGGCTTGACATATCTTTTGATCCGAGGCTTGGAAAAATATATGGTTTTCACACGACAGATGAGCATAATTTTCTCTATCTATCGAGGTCCACTTTGCTTTTCCTCCACTAACTTGCTGTCGTCCTCCTGTCACGGTAGCACCATGGCAGCATCGTCCTCATCGTTTGCTTGTTCGGTTCAGCTCTCCTGCTTCTCTGCCCTGCGCCCGCCTTCTCCGTCTACGATGGCAGCAACCTGCAAAATAAGCAATCTTTTAGTAGAATCCGTGCTTTTAATCCAATTGTGATGTTTTGCTGTAAACTAACCTAAATGCAATGCAATGATGTTTGAATGCAGCAGAAATATGGGTTAAAAAGGGTGTAAATAATAGAACTTTTACACACTCAACAGCAACTTATCATACAAACAATCTAGAGGGAAAACACCCTAAACACGACTTCAAACATGCATACACGCAACAAAGTGGATCTCAACTCAAATCACATAGGAGACTTAGCTTCAAAATCACCAACAAGTTAAAATGCAAGGTAATCTACCAAAAGCCATAACGAGCCTCAACATATCATGGTTTCAACATTTAAAACATGCTAGCAACTTAAACAAAACCATACTTTGAGATTAGCAAGAACTCCTCCTCGAAGTCTATAACGATCTGCATTGTTGGAAAAAGAGAGCGTAAGCTTAAAAGCTTAGTGAGCGGAGCTCTAAACACAACAATAAAGCAGATTAAAACATTAATTTTTGTTTTAAAAGCAAGAACATTAAAGGAAGAGATATAACGAAATGGAAACAACAACGGAACAAGGTTTGCACAACCACAACCATCCTCGGTGGGACTACACATCACCATATACAACAACAAGCATTTTTCCGATAGGACTACACATCACCGTAGTCATCTACTAGTCACTTCCAGTGGGACTACACATCACCGTAACAATGACTAACTATCACGTGAGGCTTGACATCCACTACGACAACACAACAACAATAAAATGGGAATAAAAGCATTTTGAAATCAACATCACGACACGCATAAACACGTACACCAACGATCAACCAAGCAAGGCAAGTATAGGCGAACATACACTTGGGTTTAGGTTAGCCCTTAAGGCTCCACCCAAACCCCCAAGAAACCACTTTGAATCATTTTAAACTTCAAAACATTACCACTCACCGATAGAGCCAAAATGAAAGCCAAAACATCGATCTCAAGCCTCCGCAACACCCGATATCGCGCCCGAAGTACCCGAATTAATCTCCTCTGCTTCAAGAAAACCCAAAACAGAATATTAGAATGCTAAAATTCTTGTAACCCATCAACAAATCGGAAATCCAATTTGTTGCAACCAAAACCCATCGATTCAACCCAAACTTCACCCAAAACCTCACAAATTTCGTTCTAGACAAACCCCAAACTGAATCCATCAATTTCAACCATCAAAACACATCCAAAATCATCTAGAAACATCCCTTAACATCAAAGGAACCACCAGCCACGATTTCAACACAAAACCAAGCGAAAAACTCACCATTTTCAACCCAAAAATCCCATTTTTAGACTCATTTCGGGTTTCCTACCATTAGCCACCATTTTAGCATTTTTAAGACACCAAAACATGATTAAAAACACCCTTAAACATGACATCAAAAGACCCAAACGAAAATCCCATGAAAATACCCATTTCTCCAACCCAAAACCAAAAATGCATTTTAATGGGTTTAAAAGAAAGTTTTTCAATGAGAACAAGTTAAATATGTAAGAATCTAAGCAAGGAGAAGATAACCTTAAAAACTCTTGCTTGGATGAGGCGTTTGAGGCAATGGAATAGTGAAATAGGGTTTTTGAGAGGTTTTTGGTGAATAAGGGGATTTTTTTAAAGAAGATGGATTTTCAATCTTTTCTTTTCTTTCTTTATTTTATTTACTCAAAATTCCCATTTCCCCCCTTAAATAAAAGACCCCTTCCGTATATTAAAATTGTTTTCTTTCAAATAAACTAACCTGAACCGGTTTAACCAAACCCGATTATCTTTCGGGCCTGAAACCTGGTTGTTACAACCCTCCCCCGCTTAAGGAATTTCGTCCCCGAAATTACCTGACAGAAAAAGATACGAAAACTATTTTTCCATGTCTTCCTTCATCTCCCAAGTAGCCTCTTCTACACCTCAGTGTCTCCACAAAACCTTGACTAACTTGATAGATTTCCCACGCAACATTTTTCTGTCCGTAGCAAGAATTTCAACTGGCTCTTCCTTATACGACAGGTCGGGGTTCAACTCAATCTCTTCCACTGGCATTACATGAGACAGATCCGATCTATACTTTCGGAGCATCAAAACATGGAGCACATCGTGAATCTTCTCTAACTCCTTCGGTAGTCTCAATCTATAAGCAACGGGACCAATCCTCTCAACTACCTCGTAAGGACCAATGAATCTCGGATTCAACTTACCTTTCCTTCCAAACCTCATCACCTTTTTCCAAGGTGAGACTTTCAAGAACACTTTGTCACCTACGACATACTCTATCTCTTTTCGTTTCAAATCAGCATACGACTTATGTCGGTCTGAAGCTGCCTTCAAGCGATCACAAATCAGTTTTACCTTCTCGGTAGTGCCCTTAGCAAGTCTGACATCGGTACAAGATTCTTTTCGGCCTCGGCCTAATAGATAGGTGTTCTACACTTCCTACCATACAGAGCTTCATACGGTGCCATCTGAATACTAGCCTGATAACTATTATTGTATGCACACTCTACTAACAGTAGGTGCTTCTCCCAAGAACCCTGAAAGTCGATGATGCAACACCTCAACATGTCCTCCAACATCTGAATAACTCTCCCTGACTAACCATTTGACTCCGAGTGATACGAAGTGCTGAAGTTCAACCAAGTATCCAAAGCACGATGCAAATACTCCTAAAATCTAGCTATAAACCTCGGATCTCGGTCTGATACGATCGACTTCGGTACCCTATGCAACCTCACTATCTCACTGACGTATAGATCGGCCAATTTATCTAAGGTGTAGGTAGTGTGTACATGTATGAAATGGGCACACTTAGTGAATCTATCGACAACCACTCACACTAAATTCTTCTTCGAATGAGTCAACGGTAAACCCGACACAAAGTCTATGGTAATACGCTCCCACTTCCATTCTGAAATCTTCAACGGCTGTAACAAACTTGAAGGAAATCGATGCTCGGCTTTAACTCGCTGACATACCATACACTTACTCACAAACTCGGCCACATCTTTCTTCAGCCCAATCCAGTAGTACTCTTCTTTTAAACCGCGGTACATCTTCGTACTACCCGGATGCATAGTAAAAGGACTGTTATGTGCTTCATTCAAGATGGTACGCCTTAACTCGACATCTTCTGGAACTACTATCCTATACTTGAAACATAGGATCCCATTCTCACCAAAGCAGAAATCCGTGGGTCTACCCTTGGCTATATCTTGCACGCGAGGTGTCAAAGACTTGTCTTGCAACTGTTTCTCTCGAATTAACTTAACCAACGAAGGTTTAACTTGTAGCTCGGCTATCAAACCGCCATCTCGTGACACACTCAATCTCGCAAACATGGCTCGCAACTCAACTACCACTTTTCTACTCAAAGAATCGGCCACTATGTTTGCCTTACCCGCATGGTACTCTATCGTAAGGTCATAATCCTTATGAAGCTCTGTTCACCTATGTTGTCTAAGGTTCAACTCTCTCTGAGTCATCAAGTACTTCAAACTCTTGTGGTCGGTATAAATTGTGCATTTCTCACCATAAAGATGGTGTCTCCAAATCTGCAGAGCAAACACTACTACGGCTAACTCTGTTTCATGAGTAGGGTAGTTCTTCTCGTGAACCTTCAACTGTCTCAAGGCGTAAGCTACAACCTTACCCTCTTGCATAAGCACACAACCTAAACCTACATACGATGCATCAATGTAAATCACAAACTCTATCCCCGGTTCAGGCTGAATCAAAATAGGAGCTTCGGTCAAAGCTTTCTTCAACTTCTCAAACTCTTGTTGTCTTGCATCTGACCATTCATACGGATTTTGGTCACTGACTTTGGTTGCTTCCAATTCACTACGGCTTCTATCTTCTTGCGGTCCACACTAATTCCACTAGCTGAGATCACATGACCAATGAAGACAACCTCCTTAATCCAAAACTCGCACTTACTCAACTTGGCATTAAATTGATTTTCAAGCAAGGTCTGAAGCACTAGCCGCAAGTGCTCATCATGCTCTTCCTTGGTCCTAGAGTACACTAAGATATCATCTATGAACACTACCACAAACCTATCCAAGAACTTGCGAAACATTCAATTCATCATATCCATAAATGCAGCTGGAGCATTAGTTAAGCCGAAAGGAATTGCCAAGAACTCGTAGTGCCCATAACGTGTACAGAAGGTTGTCTTCGGTATGTCCACATCCTTTACCTTCAACTGATAGTAACCCGATCTCAAATCAATCTTCGAAAACATTGAAGTACCTCTAAACTGATCAAGCAAGTCATCTATCTATGTCAAAGGGTACTTGTTCTTCCTTGTTACCTTGATCAGCTGCCTATAGTCTATACACATCCTCATATTGTCGTCATTTTTCTTCACAAACAAGACCGAAGCACCCCACGGAGAAATACTAGGCCTAATGAAACCTCTATCTGACAGTTTCTGAAGCTGTGTCTTCAACTCTTTCAACTCTTTTGGTGCCATTCTATACGGAGCAATAGACACGAGTACGTAATTAGAATACGTCTCAATAGCAAACTCAACTTCCCTATCTGGAGTCAAACCTGGAAACTCTTCTGGAAAAACACTCGGAAAATCACAAACTGTTCTGATGTCTTACGGTCTAACCTCACTCATATTCGAATTCATCACATAAGCCAAATACGCCTGACAACCTGAATCCATCAATCTCTGAGCTTCTAAAGTAGAAACAACATTGGACAAGAACTTATTGTTCTCGCCAACCACTACAACTTCAAGATCATTCGTAAGCCTTAAGGAGACTCTCTCGGTCTCAAAGTCTACCCTAGATCTATGCTCTACGAGCCAATCCATGCCCAAAATCACATCAAAATCATAGAACGACAATTCCATCATGTCAACCGGAAACACATGGCCCTGAATCATCAAAGGACACCTCCTATACATCTTCCTAACTACCACGGTCTCACCGAAGGAATTAGTAACATTCACACCTATTTATAACCACTCATACGGTAAACCTAGAGATCTTGCATGTTCACCCAAAATGTACGAATGTGTCGAACCCGAATCTATCAAAGAAAGAAAAGTCAAAGACCGTAACAAGAAATTACATGCGATGACATTTGTATCAGTCCCAGCCTCTCGCTGTGCATACACTCTAGCTGGTCCTCCACCCTCTGGCTGAACTGCTACCACATGAGCTAAGTTCCTTTGACCATCGTTCATTGGCTGAAAATTACCTCGACCGTGCCCACGACCTCTCTGATGCTCAAACCCCCTAGCTAAAGTCGGTCCGCCCCTAGCCGGGTGTGGACAGTTACGCCTCAAATGATCTCGAGAACCATAGTTCCAATATACCCCAAAGGTACCCATACACTCTCCCGATTGGCGTCTCCCGCATCTAGTGCACTTAGTAGTGTGAACAACAGCTCCTTGGCCCTGATGGCCCCGTCCATGGTTACCGCCCCTATGCCTCGAATCGGGCTGATACCTCCTATCTTTGTGCCTCTTAGCATGATCTCTGTCCCAATCTGCGTGTCTCTTTCTAGAATCAGGCCCACTAGCACAAGCACTCCAGCCTAAGTTTTTCTCAATATCCTAGGCCGTAGAGACCAAAACATCAAACTCGGTGTAATAAGAAGCGAGCATATACGTCTTCACATCCCTAGTCAAACCATATCGAAAACGCTTACATCGTTCCCTCTTATTGGGGACCAACTCGGGAGCATACTGGCTCAACCTCACAAACTGAACCTCATACTCGGACACCGTCTTACTACCCTGAACCAAGGTCATAAATTCTCTCTTCTTTTCATCCTAATATCGAACTCCAAGGTACTTCTTCTTAAAGGCGGTTCTGAATAATTCCCAAGAGACATCCGCTTCTACCATACCCGAAGTAACGGTAGTCCACCAAGCATACGCATCTCCCTGAAGCAAGGAGACAACACAACCCAACATACAAGCGTCTGAGCACTCCATCTGACCTAAGATTCGTGTAGTACTCTCGAGCCAAGCCTCTGAACCCTCAAGAGTCAGACCACGGAACTCAACTCAACCCAAACTACGAAGTCTCTTAAGGGTAAACCATTCCCTGCACCCTGAGGTGGTGTTGCAGCATGCATACCGGCCAAAGCTGTCTGAAAAGCCACGGCTATAGTCTGAATCAAATGAGTCATGTTCGCACCTGTCTAACCCTGACCCGCCTGAGCTCCATTACCCCCAACATTTGCACCAGCCTGAGGTCCATTACCATTACCTCCAGCATTCGCACCGACCTGAGGAACATTACCTTCGCCAGCCACCCCATTACCATCGGGAGCAAGAGGAACATGAGGATCATCCACGGGTGCCTGGTCACCCGCTCTAGGTCGTCCTCTCGGTCTTACCATAACGAAGATAAAATCTAAAACAACAAACACATCCAACACAAGAAAACATTATGTTAGCAAGGGCAAGGATCCAAGTTCTCAAGCTCTTTAAACCAAAACCATTTTCCAATAACAACACCTAGCAATGAGAACACTTGATTAAACTTCAACCAACAACAGGAACAATAAAACATGCTTTCATACACCGTACAATGGCAAGCAAACTAAAAAAACCAACTTACCTAACTTACCTTCCCGAGAGACCTCGTAACCGAGGCTCTTATACCACCAAATGTAACCCCCTCGTCCCGGCGTAGCCAACAGACTGAATCGAACAGGTTACACGGGGAAACCAAAGCAAAACCCATTAAGGCCTCACTTTAGCAACCATATTTTTTCATTTTATTTATCTTGTCTAAATATCACTTTTAATCCTATGTGTGAAGGCAATAGCGGGAAAAACGAAAGCGGAATATGAACCAATCAGAGGGCATACGATAATTTAAACTTACCAAGTAGTTTGTTAGTCAAGATTACATGCACACGAAGCAAAACCATCACAAAGGTCACATATGAGCTCATTTAGGAAGCATACAAGCATTAGGGACTAAAACAAGACTTTTGGAAACCCTCGAAGATGCCTTTTAACAGTTTTAAAAACCTACGTTTCGAAACAGGCCTCCCTGTTCCGAAACGCGGGCTTCATTCAAAATGTAGCATCAAGTCGTTCCAGAAAGGTCCCACCTTGTTCCGGAACGAGAGCCTCCAGTGGCCAAACGTACCGGAACGGCCCTACATGGTTCTAAAACAGGAACCTCCAATGGCAAATCGTACCGAAACGGCACCACCCTCGTTCTAATATGGGTACCCCTAGAGCTCGACCGTTTTGAAACCATACCAGTCGTTCCGAAACACCTAGACATATTTTGGCTCGAAAACACATTTTGGCATTGTCGGAGTATGCCCAAAGACCAATCATATGATGATTGAATAGACATACTATTTTACTAGATTTATCAAGTAATGACATTGTTGTTATTATCATTTGGTATGTTTCTGTGCATCAAACTAACCATTGAATAAGAATCTCCATACAATAATACGATTATTGTTAAATAGGATCCTTTGTCGAATATTATTACGGGTATGGACAGCGATAATATATAAAGACTAATATGTAGTTGTTGACAAGCGTTGTCATTGACATAGAGATGTCAAAATCAACACATAAGTATTTATTAGAGAACAACATACTGGATTGACCCGCTATGAGCATGTTTCTTGGGTAATTATGTGACAGTCACAACATTGCTCATGATAAACATATGTATAATCCTCAGACTTGAGATCAACATGATTTCAACATAAAGATTTACGTATTTTGACATAGTCAAACGCGTGTCGTAACTGACTACATTATAAAGACTGATGATTGGATACGTGATGACCTATGTAGTGAAATATGGTTGATCAAGAAAGGATTTGTCCCTCCTACATAATGGGAGAAATATCTTCGGCCACTTGATTGAGTGAGATTAGAAAATGCATGGCCATTCTCGAATATTATGATATGAGATATCATAGAGATTCGATTATAATAATCTACTCAAGACATCAAGAAACACTAGATGGACAACGCAAGTGTGACTAACCCATGACTTGTGTTCATCTAAGATATACAGGACAAAAGGATGAAATACATAAAAGAAGTTTATTCAGGAATTAGGAAAGTCAAACCATGACTTCATGCAACGTAGGTAGCAAGTATGTATTGCTAGATGCCACTCATTGTTTGTAAAATTAGAACAGTTCTAATTTTGCTGCTAACGTTGCATGAACCTACAAGGGTCATACCCTTCGAATGAAACGAACAAAAAATTGGAAACCATACTCCCTATTTTAGGGAGGTTGCCGAAAAACCCCTATGGGATAGGGGAAATCGACAACTCCCTTAAATGGGAATAATATTGGATAAATATTGTACTTATCAAATATTATTTAGAGTATGGAAAATATTTAGAGACTTAAATATTATAGAATAAGATTCTAGAAATTTAAATATATATTTGGAATTTATATAATGTATATTTAATTCCAAGTTTATGTAGAATTAGATTCTACATAATTAAAAATATATATTTAAATCCAAGTAAAGATAGAATGAGATTCTATATAATAAAAAAATATATATTTGGATTATATATAATGTATATTTAAATTCATGTTTTATGAAGAATAAGATTCTACATAATTAAATATATATATACATCATTTAATATTATTAAATATAATGTATATTTAATATAAACCAATTTCAAGTAGAATTAGATTCTATGAATTTTGGTTGAACTTGGATTTAAGGAATTCAACAAGAATTAAGTCTCTGAATACTATTTAAAGGGACAAGGGCTAGAACCCAAATCATCCCTATTCCTCCTTTCAAATTTCGACATATCCTTGGGAATTCCCCTCTGGAATTTTTGACAAGTCCCAGATTTCTTCTGAGAAGCTGCTCGATATTTTTCTGGTGTTCCTCTTACCCCTGGAAAATTCCTGGCGATATCCTAGTTCGAATCCAAGTCCCGGTAGAACCCCTGGTCGATTTCAGACTCCCTCAAAAATCCCTGGAGGGATTTCGACTTCCTTCTGGATGGTGTTCAAACCTTTCGAAATTTATCCCAAAGTGTTAGGGAGGCAGAAACTTTGTTTGTTTTGTTCGGGTGGACTCCGTAGAGGTCATTGCGAACCTGTGATGATTCCGGTTTTACTTGACGTGGTTATTCCGACATACCGTCGGTTTTCCAGTTTCTAGAGTTTTAAAAGGTAACTTTTCATCTCTTCACCCCGGATTCGTTCATGTACATGGATCCTGGCTGGATTACGTCGAATTATTTTTTTGGATGCGCCATGGGGCGTGCCGACGTGACTCAACAAGCATCACCAAACATTCCCAAACTTACCCCAAACCATCAGAAACCACATAACAACTTGTCATACAAACAATCTAGAGGCAAAACACCATAAACAAGACTTCAAACATGCATACACGCAACAAGGTGGATCTCAACTCAAAGCACGTAGGACACTTAGCTTCAAAAACACCAACAAGTCAAAATGCAAGGTAATCTACCAAAAGCCATAACGAGCCTCAACATATCATGGTTTCAACATTTAAAACATGCTAGCAAATTAAATAAAACCAAACATAGGAGTTTGAACACCAACTCCCTAACATGAAAGTCTAGTATTCCCAATGTCTAAGCATTATTACAACCACAAAACCATACTTTGAGCTTAGCAAGAACTCCAAGAACTCCTCCCTTGCCCACTTGCCTCCAGGAGTCTCTAACGATCTGCATTGTTAGTAAAAGAGAGCGTAAGCTTAAAAGCTTAGTGAGCGGAGCTCTAAACACAACAACAATGCAGTTTAAAACATATATTTTTGTTTTAAAAGCAAGACCATTAAAGGAAGAGATATAACGAAATGGAAACATCAACGAAACATGGTTTTCACAAGCACAACCATCCTCGGTGGGACTACACATCATCGTACACAACAACTAGCATTTTTCTGATGGGACTACATATCACCGTACTCATCTACTAGTCACTACCGGGGGCACTACACATAACCGTATACAACGACTAACCATCATGTGAGGCTTAACATCCACTACGACAACACAACAACATTAAAACGGGAATAAAAGCATTCCGAAATCAACATCACGACACGCATAAACATGTACACCAACGATCAACCAAGCAAGGAAAGTATAGGCGAACTTACACTTGGGTTTAGGTTAGCCCTTAAGGCTCCACCCAAACCCCCAAGAAACCACTTTGAATCATTTTAAACTTCAAAACATTACCACTCACTGATAGAGCCCAAACGAAAGACGAAACACCAATCTCAAGCCTCCTTAACACCCGCTATCGCGCCCGAAGTATCCGAATCAATCTTCTCTGCTTCACGACCACCCAAAAAAGAATATTAGGGCGCTAAAAACTTGTAACCCAGCAATAACCTGGAAATCCAACTCCTTGAAACCAAAACCCATCGATTCAACCCAAACTTCACCCAAAACCTCACCGATTTCGTTCTAGACAAACCCCAAACTAAATCCATCAATTTCAACCATCAAAACACATCCAAAATCATCTAGAAACATCCCCCAACATCAAAGGAACCACCAGCCACGATTTCAACACAAAACCAAGCCAAAACTCACCATTTTCAACCAAAAAATCCCATTTTTAGACCCATTTCGAGTTTCTTACCATTAGCCACCATTTTAGCATTTTTAAGACACCAAAACATGATTAAAAACACCCTAAAACATGACATCAAAAGACCCAAATGAAAATCCCATGAAAATACCCATTTCTCCAACCCAAAACCAAAAATGCATTTTAATGGGTTTAAAAGAAATTTTTCAATGAGTACAAGTTAAATATGTAAGAATTTAAGCAAGGAGGATATTACCTTGAAAAATATTGCTTGGATGAGGAATTTGAGGCAATGGAATAGGGAAATAGGGTTTTTGAGAGGTTTTGGGTGAAATAGGGGATTTTTTAAAAGAAGATAGCTTTTCAAACTTTTCTTTTCTTTCTTTATTTCATTTACTCAAAATTCTTGTTTTGCCTTTTAAATAAAAGACCCATTTTTGTCTATTAAAAATGTTTTCTTTCAAATAAACTAACCCGAACTGGTTAAACCAAACCCGGTTATCTCCTAGGCCCCAAACCCGGGCATTATAGATAAACATATACTAGTTCTACTAGCATTGCTAACAGTTTGTTGGCATTAGACTATTGTCCGGCCTTGTTCTAATCGTTGGCATCAGTCTGCTTATTGACATTAGCTTGATGGTTGGCAATGCTTCCATCCTTTTCATTGTTCTCTGACTCTTGTGGTACATTTATTGGTCTCTTCTCTACTTTTTGACAAGGAACTGGCTAGTTTTTGGATGTCTCAGCCTCACATTACTTGCCACTCCGAAGAGTTACGACTTTACATTGTTCACTATTCCTCTTCCTGGCGTCTTCTGTGTCACTTGGCAAAGCTCCCTAGGGTCTGATGCTGAGTGCATTGGCAATCTACCCAAATTGGACCTCCAAATTTCGCATCAAGGCTACCAAACTCTAGACAGTAGCATCATTCCTCTCAATGTATTATGTCAAAGCCCCTAGTTTGTCTTTTGCCCTTCATGAAAATCATTTTGTACACACTGCACAACATTCCGATTGACTTCTAGCATGGCATTATTCTGAAGTTGGGCATTATATTGACGATGGACATTATGTTGGTTAGATCCTGTAACCCCCTTAGCTCGGCCTAGACGGTTGACCCGAACTACAAAGATTACACGGAGAAAACCAAAGTCAAGCCGAAAGTCAACCTTGATTAACGACCCTTTTTTTCTTTTTAACCTTGTCTAAATGCATATTAACCCTAGGTGTACTCTTGAGATAAGCATATTCAAAAATCACAGCAATCGGAAAACAATAAGGGACTCAATTGCACAACAAACGAATTTAGGGACCAAATTGCAAATTCTGGAAATTACGAGGACTTTACCAATTTTTGAGTTACCATTATGAAATTAATCATGTTTCATGCTTCTCTGCCAAATTTCATCTTAAACGGACATTCCAAACTCAAGCAATTGCATATACAAAGATCAGGACTAAAACGTGAAGATTTCAAAACATAGATCCATGTAATTCAGTGCCCAACGGTCGAGTGTTCCGAAACGGAGGATGACCGTTCCGAAACGCAGGACCGTTTCACAACCTGTTATGAAACAGGGCTTGGCAGTAGCAAAAACGTTTCGGAACGGCCCTGCCCGTTTCGAAACGCCAAGGCCATTTCAGACCCCTGTTTCGAAACAGTAGAACCCGTTCCGATACGGCCTGCCCAGAAATGCAGAAAATATCTGGTTTAACAAACATTCGACCCATCAAACGCATCCCTATGATGCCCAAATCATGCCAACAAGTCATCATGCGCTAAAGGAACATAATAGCATCATCAAAACACATCCATAGCATCGATTAGGGAAAACCTCAAACTATAGTCATGCAACCTAATACTCAACACCAACCAAACATCAAGTCATCAAAGCAAACACCAAAGTGGCCAATTACATATCCAAAACATCATAGGCATCAAGCCAAACTTAGGGAGTCCAAAACATCTCCCGAAAACACAATCTAGGTTCCCATTGCCAAATACCAAAAGCTAATAGTGTTGTGATAATAGTCACCATACATGAGCTTAGACTTTCACTTGGATCCTTGACCTCCTTGCTGCCCTTTAAGCACTTCAATGCTCTGCATTATTGGTTCAAGAAAGAGAGAGCGTAAGCACGTATGCTTAGTGAGAAATGCTCTAATAAAACAACACAATAATGCACTTTGTAAAAACACCTTTCCAAGGCCTTTAATTTCAAAACATCATTTATCATGCATTTATGCATACAAACCAAGCATCTCATGCTTCAATTCATCAACATGTCATATTGGCTTTCAAGTGATAATCCATAACCATTTTTCAACTCAAAACACAATCGGATACGCGGATTACAAGCGTTGTCACATACGCTCCATACACGCTACCAACACTCAAGGTGGAGTTTACCGGTACAATCACAACCCCTTCAACACCCGTGATGGAGTCTACGGTACAATTACAACCCCTCCACATCAATCATTGGTAGTTGTATAACATCACTAACGAGAACACGGGACACACAACACAAGATCCTCACATGGCATTTTAACCACCATTATGATCTTAGACATCTCGTTAGTGTTCTTGGATGGAGTTTACGGTACCATTACAACCCCTCAACATCCAAGGCGACTTTATTCACGGTGCACCCAATCCTATAGCCGGCTAACTATATTCGATTAAAGTACTTTTAAACCAACACATCACTTGCCAATATACATCATTTACCATCATCAATCCACTGTTTTAAAGCATTTAACAAAGCCATTAAATAATCATGCATCACAATGCATCAAACCACATTTATCAATGTTCAAATCAAGGATCTCTTACCTTGAGCATCCTCCAACACATGGCTTACAAAACCAACATTAAACATGCTAAAATATGCTTTCAAAACAGAATTTAAACATGCAAAATAAACACATTGCATTCAACCATCTCATGGTTCTTCAAAAAGAGAGTTTCTTCGAAAACTTACTCTTGAGCTTAGCTAAGTTGTTTAGACTTAAACTAAGCTCCCATAACCTTCAAACATTGGTTTCAAAGCTGAAAACCAAACTTCACTCACCGATTCCATTTCGCAAGCTTGCCGAAACGACGATCAAGTGTCCGGATCAACACCACAAGGATCCGAAGATGTCTCCCATGTTTTAAACACATCAAAGCAGAGGATTAATGCATCATCATGCATTAAAATCTTCAACCAAAGCACCTAAACTCACTGCTCTCATCAAAACTCACATTTCGGCTACCAAACACAACCGAAATCACATCCAAACACCTCTACAACATTACCCAGCCAAGATCCATCAATTCCAATCATTCTTAGACATCAATTAACATCCAAAAAGGGCCTAATCACGTCCTTATACCTCCAGCTATAGCAGAACATCAAAATCACCCCAAAAACCACCATTAACTCAAGTAAAAACTTAGGAAAACCAACCTATTCGGGATTGCATTGATTAAACCTCAATTACACATCATTTAGACATCCAAAATACATCAAAAAGACATCTCAAAACAGAGCCCAATCATTTAATACGAATTTCTTCAAAATTAAATCCAAATCTTGCATTTTAAGCCAAAATCAAGATCACAACATCAAAACCTTTAATAAAACTCAATTTAAGGATTGACAACTTGGGAATTTCAGTAAAGAACTGAGTATTTAGAGGAGAAGGACGTTCATACCTCTAAATGTGGATTTCTCCTTGTTTAGAGCCAAAATTCTTGAAAATTCAATAAGCAAATGATGAGGATTTGGTGTAGAAATGATTAGAAATCATTTAGAGATTGAAATCTCAACTTTAGGTGTGAAAATGAAAGGAAAAGTGGCTGTGGAAATGTGTTTGGCTGAGGGAAAATTGAGAGAAAATGAAATGGGAAAATTTTGGCAAAAGTTAGTTATGAAACTAAAATATCTCTTTTCCCTCTTTTCTTTTTATTAAAAACATTAAATGAGTCTTTAAAATTTAAGAAAAATCTGGAGAAACCCTCCCTTGGGTAAATTAGCTCCTTAAAGATTCAAAGTTTCAATCCTTTTAAAACAGTCACCAACTTTTCAAAAATTACATTTTAGTCACTAACTTGAAATGTCATATTTCCAAACCCCATTTTGTAAAATTGATTTCACCACTCTCTTATATATAATAAAAGAGGATTTTTAGATATTTTCCATATTTTTAATGCATCCCGAACTAGGCTTTCCCTAAAACCACCTTTTATATTCGAACCGTAATTTAAACCGGTCCGGTTCAGACCCTAAACTTCCAAGCCCAAAATTGGGGTGTTACAACTCTCCCCCCCTTAAGAAATTTCCTCCTCGAAATTTACCTGAAGGAAAAAGGTACGGAAATTGCTTCAACATGTCATCCTTCCGTTCCCACCTGGCTTCCTCAGCACCATGATGCTTCCACAACACCTTTACCAACTCAATGGTCTTGCCTCGAAGAACTTTACTGTCCGAATCCAAAATCTTCACTGGTTCCTCATCATAGATCAAATCCGGATTCAACTCCACTTCCTCCACAGGCATCACATGGGAAGGATCCGATCTATACTTCCGAAGCATAGAAACATGAAACACATCATGAATCTTTTCTAACTCTTGCGATAACCTCAACTTGTACGCAACAGGACCCACACGCTCAATCACCTCGTATGGTCTAATATATCTAGGGCTCAAATTACCCTTTCGGCCAAACCTCATCACCTTTTTCCAAGGAGAAACTTTCAAAAACACACGGTCACCCACCGCATACTCAATCTCCTTATGCTTCAAATCCGCGTAAGACTTTTGCCGATCAGAAGCTGCCTTCAATCGCTCACAAATGAGCTTCACCTTCTCGGTGGTTCCTTTCAACAAAGCTGGCATCGAAACCAACTTCTGACCTGTTTCAACCCAACAAAGAGGAGTCCTACACTTCCTCCCGTACAAAGCTTCATAAGGTGCCATTTGAATACTTGCCTGATAACTATTATTATAGGCAAACTCCACCAAAGGCAAATGTTTCTCCCAAGAACCCTGAAATTCGATCACGCAGCACCTCAACATATCCTCCAACACCTGGATAACACGCTCAGACTGTCTGTTGAGTGTGTAAAAGTTCTATTATTTACACCCTTTTTAACCCATATTTCTGCTGCATTCAAGCATCATTGCATTGCATTTAGGTTAGTTTTCAGTAAAACATCACAAATGGATCAAAAGCACGGATTCTACTAAAAGATGGCTATTTTTGCAGGTATCTGCCATAGTTGACAAAGAAGGCAGGCGCAGGGCAGAGAAGCAGAAGAGCTGAACTGGACTAGCAGACGAAGAAGACGAAGCTGCCATGGACCTGTCGTGACAGCATGGTGACAGCAGACTTATGAAGAGGAAAAACGAAGTGGACCTCGATAGATAGAGAAAAATCTGCTCGTCTGTCGTGTGAAAGCCACATATTTTTCCAAGCACCGGATCAAAAGATATGTCAAGCCAAAGTTCAAGGAAGGGAAATTCCTAAAAGCAAGGATGCGGCTGGAAAGTAGGAGTCTTTAGAGATTTAGTCTTTATTAGAATCTTACTTTTAATTAAAGTTGTAATCCTTGTTACCTTAGATGACTTGAGCCCAAAGCTTATATAAGGGCATAGATTTAACCTAGGAGAGACAACCGATTACCCCATAACCGAAACCAAAAACCCTTGCCGTCCACCCGTCACCGACATGTTCTAAATTCCCCCTAGGGCCACGGGTTGTTTTGTAAAGTAGTTGCAAGGGTTGCTTTGTTTTAGGATTTTTCAGTTCAATAAAATAAACTTCAAGTTCTTTTATTTTGGTTTTAACATCTTGCAAGAGCATCGGGAGAGCATTGTGAGGTTATCCATTTACTTAGCATCGGGAGAGTTAAGTATACGAAAGAAATAAAAGCGCGTTCTCTAGTTTATAGTTGAACCATCTCGTGCCTAGGGATAGGGCGAGGTTAAGTGGCTAAGGAAGAATTCATACACATCGGTGTTCATCCTTCGATTCACGCCGGGAGGTATCATCAAAGACGTGATCATCGACAGACTTGGACCTAGGGATAGGCCAAGGCAGATCTGGGATTCTTGCCAAGCTTGAAGTACGGAGTTGGTGTGTCTGTTGCCGCGACAGCTAACGGACAGCCGCCGCGACAGGTGCTGTCGGTGATGGGAGCGACGACAGAACTGTAGTTCCTAAGCAATTCAATACCTGCACTACCGAGCAATTCAATACCAGCCCATTCTCTCATCCTTGATATCTCAATTATTTTATTTGCGATTTTCCTTATTATTTTTGTGACATCTTTCTTAATTATTTTCTTTACTTTCGTGCAGTAAGCTAAGGTGAAGTCATTAGCCCAATCCCTGTGGAGACGATATCCGATACTTCGTATCACTTTACTACTTGCGTCGTGTACACTTGCACTACAATTGCGATAGACTCTTTTACACGCAACAAGTTTTTGGCGCCGTTGCCGGGGATTGGCAACATAACTACATCTTTCTTTTATTGCACTTTTAGCTTTTATTTTTATTTTTGTTTTCGTTTTTATTTTTATTTTTATTTTTCTTTAATTTTTCTTTTGTGCTTTCAACTCTCGCTTTTCACGAGGTTTTCTTGTTTATGCGTAGATCTAAAAGAGGTGAAGATCCTGAGTATAAATTAGATCCGGAGATCGAACGTTCCTTCAATCTCAAGAAACAACTTCGCCGCCTTTTAGACCGGAACGAATACCTCGAGGAACAGCTAGAGCAGATGGCACGTAACCAGCCTGTTGGTAACGGTGTACCACCTGTCGATGACCCGCCGAGGGCAGATGGACGACGGTCATGTCGTAACTACATGCTGAACGATCATGTAGAGCTGGAGACCACACTGCCGGATATTGATGTTGACAACTTTGAGCTTAAACCTGTCATGTTTAGTATGATCAACAACGCCGGGCAGTTTAGTGGTTCTGCGACAGAAGATGCTAGGGAGCATCTCAAAACGTTCCAGGAGATCTGTGGTTCGTTTAGACTGCCAGGAGTTAGTCCGGAGATACTGAGGCTTCGGTTATTCCCCCATTCATTGAGGGACAGAGCTAAACTTGGTGGAATAAACTTACACCGGGTTCTATTATGACTTGGGCAGATCTAACTCGTGAATTTTTATCTCGTTTTAATCCTTCGCATTTATTTGAGCGATTACATAATGAAATTGCTACTTTTCAACAGGAAGATGACGAGCCGATGCACGAGGCCTGGGACAGATTTACTACTCTTCTACGTAACTGCCCAATGCATGGATTCCCCGTCTGGAATCAGGTAACTAAGTTCTATAATGCTGCTAACTTACAAACTCGCATTCGAATTGATTCTGCAGCAAATGGACTATTATTGGATAAAGATCCAGACGAGGCATTGCAGGTTCTGAAAAATCTAGCTAAGAATGAGGAGCAGTTTACGACAGCTAGGAGAGGGGGTAAACGGGTACTTGCTGTCAAGGACTATGAGGCCGATAGCACTATGAAATCCCAGGTAGCGTTCCTTACTAAAGCAATGAAACACTTATTAAATGAAGAAGAATTACGGGGATTTGCTGTCGAGGAAGTTTGTTCTATTTGTGAGGGAAATCATAGTAGGGAAGAGTGCCCGATAAATATAGAAGAGGGAAAATATGTTGGAAATTACAAGCCGAATTATAACTCCAACAACTATAATCCCAATTGGCGGAAAGATCCCAAATTTTCCTGGAGTAATCCTAACAATACCCTGAATCCGCAAGCATATAATCAGAATCAAGGGGGTCCTAGATTGTTGACGCGACAGCAACTGCCGCCGCAGAACCTGCCGCAGCACCTACCGCCGCAGCAGCAACAGCAGCCACCACCTGCCACGAGTAGTGTATTGGAACAGACTCTGGCCACCTTTATGTCTCAGACCGGTACGTATATGGAGAATATAAATCAGTTTGTCAAGAAGACGGAAAATTTTATAGATAAAACCGAGATGAGGATGACAAACCATGAAGCTACCTTGAAATCTCTAGAGACACAAATGGGTCAGGTGTCGCAACATATTAAGCCGAGGCAGAATGGAGGTTTCCCTAGCAATACTGAAAATGCTAGACCACCCCCACATGAGCAATGTAAGGCGATTACTACTAGGAGTGGGAAGATACTACCAGGGCCGGAAAAAGAAGCTGAAACAGAAAAGGAACCTGCCTTGGATAAACCTGCCGAGGAAGCTGCCCCGACATGTGATAAACAGACTGCTGCCGATGAGCCTGTCACGACAGCAGAAGCGACAGAGGAGAAAAAAGATGATTATCGTCCTCAGATTCGCATGCAGTGGAAAGGACGCATTGCTGATTATCGTCCTCCACCACCTTTTCCTCAACGGATACAGCAAGCTAAGCATGAATCTCAACTTAAAAAGATTTATGATATTTTTAAACAGGTTCATATTAATATTTCGTTGTTAGATGTCGTTAGGGAGATGCCCGGTTATGCTAAATTTCTCAAGGATGTCATGTCTAAAAAATCTAAACTTGGGGAATTTGAAACGGCAAGGATGCAAGAAGGTTGCATGAGTATTCTTCATCGGCAGCCACCCCAGAAAAAGAAGGATCCGGGGAGCTTCATCATACCTTGCGTAATCGGCGACAAATTTGTGGGTAAGGCTCTTTGTGATCTTGGTGCCAGTGTTAATCTAATGCCCAAATCTGTTTTTCAGAAATTAGGTATTGGCAAGGCGCGGCCCACAACAGTTACCCTACAGCTAGCCGACCGCTCTTACGTTCACCCCGAGGGAAAAATTGAAGATATTTTGGTAAGAGTGGATAAGCTTATTTTTCCTGCTGACTTTCTTATTTTAGATTGTGAGGCAGATGAGAACGCACCAGTCATCCTTGGGCGACCCTTCTTAGCCACGGGAAGATCATTGATTGATGTGGAGAAAGGAGAACTCACCATGCGCGTGAACGATCAAGAGATTAAGTTGAATGTTCTCCAAGCGATGAAACATGCTGATGTGGATGAGGAATGCAAGGCCATCATTGAGGTGACCTTTGATCAACCCTGCATCAGGTCGGGCTGCCGTGATATAAAATTTGGTCACTGCTGTGACAGCCATCTACAGGCCTGTCACGACAGCAACGACGACAGCACCAACGACAGTGACTCCTCTGAATCAGATACATCTGATACTGAAGGTCAGGAGGAGGTAGATTGGTTAGACCATCGTCCAGGTAAGTTATTCGAACCTTTGAATTACACTTCGGATAACCATTTAATCCAAAAGCCCTCTACTGTTGAACCACCTGTCTTAGAACTTAAGCCCCTGCCAGGGCAGCTTAAATATGCTTATCTTGGTTGTGATGACACACTGCCCGTAATCATCTCTGCTAAGCTGCCACAGGAACAGGAACGACAGCTGATCGACATGCTAAGGCGGCACAAAAAGGCGATTGGATGGACGATAGCAGACATTCAGGGCATTAGTCCGGCAATATGCATGCATAAAATCCTCCTCGAGGAAGATCATAAGCCGACTATTGATGCCCAAAGGCGGTTAAACCTTGCGATGAAGGAGGTAGTGCGTAAAGAAATAATTAAATGGTTAGATGCTGGTATTATTTACGCCATCTCCGACAGTAAATGGGTAAGCCCAGTGCAATGTGTTCCCAAGAAAGGAGGAATGACCGTGATAACCAACGAAAACAATGAGTTAATCCCAACCAGGACTGTGACCGGTTGGAGGGTTTGTATGGATTATCGGAAGCTTAATAAAGCTACCCGAAAAGACCACTTTCCTTTACCCTTTATTGATCAAATGCTTGATAGATTAGCGGGTAAACCTTACTATTGTTTTCTTGATGGTTATTCAGGTTACAATCAAATTGCTATTGCACCAGAGGATCAAGAGAAAACGACTTTCACATGCCCCTACGGAACATACGCATTTAGGAGGATGCCGTTCGGCCTCTGTAACACACCTGCCACCTTCCAAAGGTGCATGATGGCTATATTCTCCGATATGGTAGAGGACTTCCTTGAGATTTTCATGGATGATTTTTCCGTCTTTGGAGATGATTTTGAGAGCTGCCTCGGCAATCTTCAAAAGGTACTTGAAAGATGTGAAAAAAGCTAATCTTGTTCTAAATTGGGAAAAATGCCATTTTATGGTGGATGAAGGGATAGTCCTAGGTCATAAGATTAGCTGCCGTGGGATAGAAGTCGACAGGGCCAAAATTGAAGTCATAGAGAAGCTGCCGCCGCCGACCACAGTCAAGGGTATTAGAAGTTTTTTAGGGCATGCTGGTTTTTATAGGAGATTCATTGCAAATTTCTCAAAAATCATGAAGCCCCTATGCCATCTCTTAGAGCAGAACCGACCCTTTGACTTTAATGAGGAATGTACTGAAGCATTCAAGGTTCTGAAGGAAAAGCTAGTGACAGCCCCCATAGTACAGCCTCCAGACTGGACACATCCATTTGAAATTATGTGTGATGCTAGTGACTATGCTGTCGGGGCAGCACTTGGGCAGCGCAAAGATAAGCTGTTTCACGTCATATACTATGCCAGCAAGACGCTAAATGACGCCCAAGTGAACTACACCACCAC
The DNA here is from genome assembly GCA_958450335.1 of Hibiscus tridactylites. Taxonomy (NCBI): domain Eukaryota; kingdom Viridiplantae; phylum Streptophyta; class Magnoliopsida; order Malvales; family Malvaceae; genus Hibiscus; species Hibiscus tridactylites. The sequence goes on from OY288285.1 coordinate 56,810,109, forward strand.
AGAAAAGGAGCTGTTAGCTGTGGTGTTCTCCATCGACAAGTTTCGTCCCTACATACTTGGAACAAAAGTAATAATACACACCGACCATTCTGCCCTCAAGTATTTGTTCGCAAAGAAGGATGCAAAGCCTAGGTTGATACGACGGATCTTGCTATTAAAAGAGTTCGACCTTGAGATCAAAGACAAAAAGGGGATAGAAAATCAGGTGGCAGACCACTTGTCGAGGTTGGAGACGGGACAGAGTCTACCGTTAGATGAGACACACATATTGGAGACTTTCCCAGATGAGCAGCTCTTTGCTGCCGCAATCGCTGTCGCGACAGCCATGGCGGCAGGTAAGTCTTCTAACCTTCCTTGGTATGCTGATTTCGTTAATTTTATAGTTAGCGGAATATTACCTACTGATCTTAATTATCAAGCCAGGAAGAGGTTCCAAAATGATGTTAAGCAATATTATTGGGACGAACCTCTTCTTTTCAAAATTTGCGCAGATCAGGTTATAAGGAGGTGTATACCACAAGAAGAGCAAGAAGACATTCTTCATCACTGTCATGCTTCACAATATGGAGGACACTTAGGAGGAAATAAGACTGCTGCCAAGGTGCTGCAGTCGGGGTTCTACTGGCCGACATTATATAAAGATGCACAGGAGTTTTACAAAAACTGTGACAGGTGCCATCGGACAGGTAACATCTCAAGGAGAAACGAGATGCCACTGCAAAATATTTTAGAAGTCGAGATCTTCGACGTTTGGGGGATTGATTTTATGGGACCTTTTCCATCTTCGTGTGGAAATTTGTACATCCTCCTAGCAGTGGATTATGTCTCCAAGTGGGTTGAAGCAATCGCCACTCAAAAGAATGATGCCAAGACGGTCCAAAAGTTTTTGCACAAAAACATTTTTTCTAGATTTGGCATCCCTAGGGCGATTATCAGTGATGAAGGGAGACATTTTGATAATAGGGTAATTGCTGCCGCCTTGAAGAAATATGGTGTCAAGCACAGGATCGCGACAGCATACCACCCACAGACCAATGGACAGGCTGAGATTTCCAATAGGGAAGTGAAGAACATTCTTGAGAAGATGGTTAAACCAACTAGGAAAGATTGGTCTTTACTTCTGAATGATGCATTATGGGCATACATGACAGCTTTCAAGACTCCATTGGGCATGTCTCCATACCGACTGATTTATGGGAAAACCTGTCACTTGCCTGTCGAGATTGAGCACAAGGCATATTGGGCAATCAAGGCAGTGAATATGGACTTTGACAAGGCCGGCCAGAAAAGGTTATTAGATCTGAACGAGATTGAAGAATTACGGACAATGGCATACGACAACGCAAAAATCTACAAGGAAAAGACTAAAAAGTGGCACGATAAGAAACTGCTGCCACGACAGTTCTGCCCAGGGCAGCTTGTGTTGTTATTTAATTCTAGACTTATACTCTTCCCAGGAAAGCTAAAGTCTAGATGGTCTGGCCCGTTTCAAGTGGTTCAAGTTTTTCCCCATGGTGCCATCACAATTCAATCATTAAAAGACGGGCACCAATTCAAAGTCAATGGACAACGCCTCAAGCACTATCAGGGGACTGAAGCCCCAGGAATACAGGAAGTGGTTACTTTGGGAGATGCCCTAGAAGGCATCCCTAATTTAACCTAAGTTTTATTTTTATTTTTATTATTATTTATTAGGAATTAGGTTTATTTTATTCGAATAATGTTTTATTTTTCTAATTTCAGTTTTTAGGAGATAAAGGAGTCAAGAAGAAAAGGAGAAGTGACCCAAGCCCACCGCTCATCCATCAGCCCAATAAAGCCCATTTATGGAAACCTGTCGTTTCGGCTGCCGCCGCGGACGGATATGACAGGCTGTCAACAGACTGACATTGCAGACGCAGAAGCGTGCGGTAGGCGCACAGCAGACGCATAAATGCGTGTCAGACGCGTCAGACACGCTAAATCCAATCTCCCGCCCCGTTATTTCCGCCTGCCGTTGCAACATTAAATGGGCAGCTACTCGACCGCTATATGAACCCTATTTTTCCCTTTCATTTTTCATCACTTCTGATTTTTCTCTCTTGCTTTCTCCTCTAGTTTTATTTGTTTTCTCTCTTTCACAGCCCTTGCAACTAAAATGTCCTCGAGACAGACCCGTCGTAACGCTGCCTCCGCTTCTTCTTCAGCAGCAGCGACACCCTTCGCCAACAAGGAGTTATGGGAGGAGCGTGGCTTCATATACAACAGAAAAGCTCCCCACATGGGACTCCGGCCGTTCATTGTAAAGGCCATCACGGCGCAGTTATGGGAGGACTTTGCCGAACAGCCGGCAGAACTAAATGATACCTTGGTCCGGGAGTTCTACGCGTCCATAGACAGCAGAACGGCGACATCTGTCACCGTCCGAGGAGTGAAAGTGCCCTTCACTGCCAACAGCATCAGTCATATGTTTGGCCTCTTCTTTGGCTCCGATGATGATGCTCACCAAAAATTTCTCGACACCCTCGATGCTGCTGCCTATGATGCTGTCATGGTGGAGTTGACAGAGGCTGGAACATCATGGACAACCAGCAAGAAGAACCCCCACTCCGTCAATAGGGGGCAGCTCCTCCCCGAAGCAAAACTTTGGAACGCTTTCATCAAAAAGCGTATCCTGCCCTCTTCCCACCACACAACAGTCAACCGACAGCGGCTGGCCCTTATTCATTCCATTATGCACGACAGGCCCATCAATGTGGGCAGATATATGAGGGACAACATCCTCGATTGTGCCTTCCGCTCCGACTCTCGCCTTTGCCTGTCGTTCACCATCACTTCCCTCTGCCGATGTGCTGCTGTACTCGAGGCGCCCTCCGACAAAATACTCCAAGGTCATGGCTGGACTGACAATAACATCTCCAGCCTCATGGAGGTCATAGCTGCAACAGCCATCAACGCCTTCGATCCAAATGCACCACCTGCAGACTCAGATGAGGAACCTGCCACCGAGCCTGCCCCTGAAGCTGCCGCCACCACCGCTCCGACAGACCAGTCTGCCCACATCCTTGCTGCAATCCTACGGGTAGAGGAGCGGCAAATGGGATTGATGACTTTCATCCGCGATTTCACCAATGCAACGGTAAATTTCATTACTAACACTTTACATTATTCGGATGTCATCTTCCCCACCTTCCCCGCCCATTATTTCCATATCCCCTCCCCTACACCTACACCACCTGTCTCTCCCCATACACATTCCCACTCCACCGCCTCCACCACATCCCCTGCCCCGACGGCAGCAGCCAGCCCACCGGCAGACACCTCCCCTCGAGGAACCAAGAGACCTGCTTCTGATGACAGCCCTCTTATACGAAGGAATTTAGAGAGGGAATTCACGCCGGTTAAGCGGATCAAACATGTGGCCAACAAGAAACGGCTGCCCAAGGCTAGCACCACCACTAGCAGCTCTTGGGACAGCGGCAGCAGTTCTGATGTCCAACTTGTTGATCAGCCTGCCCCAGCACCTGCCCAGCCACCTCCACAGCCCAGACGCCGCCGGCAGATCCGTGTGAGCAGCAGCAGCGAGGACAGCGACTAAAATTTAAGTTTTTATTTTTTTTTCCTCTTATTGCTGCCTGCCTTTATATTTTGTGATGTACTTTTCTTCATTTTTTTTTATCTTTTCATGTCATTTTGCATTGAGGGCAATGCAACCCTCGAGTTTGGGGGTTGCAACCCTCCATCATTAATGGAGTCGTATGCACATCTTTTTATTATTTGTTGTGTCTTATTATTTATTTAAGTTCTCTTAAAAAATATATATATATATCAGAAAATTAAAACTGTTGGCTTAAAACTGTGAAGTTAACTTACCTGTCATGACGGCTCTGTCGTGGCAGCATCTTTAGGACAGGTTAAGGAAAAGTTTAGAGCCTTTCTATAGTTCTGAAAAACTTAAAACACTTTTGTGACTGTTATATTGCTTAGATTTCTTTTAGCCAAACTAGAATAGGAAGCTTAGAACTTGAATAGCCCCTAGAGGTGCCTAACACTGGCTCTAGGAAAGAAGTTTAGCAAAAGAAAATCAAAAACCTAGAGGTGTCTGAAACCGGCTCTAGGAAGCTAACTAGAGGTGCCCAAAACTGGCTCTAGAAAAATTTAGCTTGAAAATAGAAGAAAAGAAGCATAAAAATGTGCCTTCTACAAAAAAATAAACTTTGGCATAAAAATTCGAGTTAAGAAGTTGAATATTCTAGTGAAACTAAGAGAGTCTTAGCATATAACTGTTCACAAGCATGCACACACTGCACGAGAGCTATAGGGAGATTCCGGACAGATCCTAACCTTTCCGACAGGTTGCTGCCGCCATAGAGAATGAGCGACGGGTAAGGGACAGTTCACTGTTTGAAGGCCAACACAAAAATTTTCTTTTTTCTTTTAGTTTTAATTGCTTGAGGGCAAGCAAAAACTTGAGTTTGAGGGTGTGTTGAGTGTGTAAAAGTTCTATTATTTACACCCTTTTTAACCCATATTTCTGCTGCATTCAAGCATCATTGCATTGCATTTAGGTTAGTTTTCAGTAAAACATCACAAATGGATCAAAAGCACGAATTCTACTAAAAGATGGCTATTTTTGAAGGTACCTGCCATAGTTGACAAAGAAGGCAAGCGCAGGGCAGAGAAGCAGAAGAGCTGAACTGGACTAGCAGACGAAGAAGACGAAGCTGCCATGGACCTATCGTGACAGCATGGTGACAGCAGACTTATGAAGAGGAAAAACGAAGTGGACCTCGATAGATAGAGAAAAATCTGCTCGTCTGTCGTGTGAAAGCCACATATTTTTCCAAGCCCCAGATCAAAAGATATGTCAAGCCAAAGCTCAAGGAAGGGAAATTCCTAAAAGCAAGGATGCAGCTGGAAAGTAGGAGTCTTTAGAGATTTAGTCTTTATTAGAATCTTACTTTTAATTAAAGTTGTAATCCTTGTTACCTTAGATGACTTGAGCCCAAAGCTTATATAAGGGCATAGATTTAACCTAGGAGAGACAACCGATTACCCCATAACCGAAACCAAAAACCCCTGCCGTCCACCCGTCAACGACATGTTCTAAATTCCCCCTAGGGCCACGGGTTGTTTTGTAAAGTAGTTGCAAGGGTTGCTTTGTTTTAGGATTTTTCAGTTCAATAAAATAAACTTCAAGTTCTTTTATTTTGGTTTTAACATCTTGCAAGAGCATCGGGAGAGCATTGTGAGGTTATCCATTTACTTAGCATCGGGAGAGTTAAGTATACGAAAGAAATAAAAGCGCGTTCTCTAGTTTATAGTTGAACCATCTCGTGCCTAGGGATAGGGCGAGGTTAAGTGGCTAAGGAAGAATTCATACACATCGGTGTTCATCCTTTGATTCACGCCGGGAGGTATCATCAAAGACGTGATCATCGACAGACTTGGACCTAGGGATAGGCCAAGGCAGATCTGGGATTCTTGCCAAGCTTGAAGTACGGAGTTGGTGTGTCTGCTGCCGCGACAGCTAACGGACAACCGCCGCGACAGATGCTGTCGGCGACGGGAGCGACGACAGAACTGGAGTTCCTAAGCAATTCAATACCTGCACTACCGAGCAATTTAATACCAGCCCATTCTCTCATCCTTGATATCTCAATTATTTTATTTGCGATTTTCCTTATTATTTTCGTGACATCTTTCTTAATTATTTTCTTTACTTTCGTGCAGTAAACTAAGGTGAAGTCATTAGCCCAATCCCTGTGGAGACGATATCCGATACTTCGTATCACTTTACTACTTGCGTCGTGTACACTTGCACTACAATTGCGATAGACTCTTTTACACGCAACATTGTCCATCCGACTGCGGATGATAAGAAGTACTGAAATTCAACCGTGTACCCAAAGCCTGATGCAAACACTGCCAGAAAGGCGATGTAAACCTCGGATCTCTATCCGACACAATCGACTTTGGCACACCATGCAGCCGCACAACCTCAACAATGTACAGCTCCGCAAGCTTATCCAAAGTGTACGTAGTATGCACAGGCAAGAAATGCGCACACTTCGTCAGGCGATCCACAATCACCCACACCGAATTCTTCTTCGATGGCGACAAAGGCAAACCAGACACGAAGTCCATGGTAATCCTTTCCCACTTCCACTCAGGAATCCTCAACGGTTGCAACAACCCTAAAGGAAACTGATGCTCAACTTTAACTCGCTGACATACCATGAACTTGCTTACAAACTCAGCAACATCCTTCTTTAAACCCATCCAATAGTACTCATCACGAAGATCACGGTACATCTTAGTACTACCAGGGTGCATAGCAAAAGGACTACTATGAGCTTCAGTTAGAATAACACACCTCAAATCAGCATCATTGGGCACTACTATCCGATTCCCAAAGCATAAAACTCCATCATCATTAAAGCAGAAATTCGATGGCCTATCCTCTGCAATATCCTAAACATGTGGCACCAAGGAATCATCCAACAACTGCTTTTCCTTAATCAACTGAGCCAAGGATGGTTTCACTTGCAACTCAGCCACAAGACTACCATCACGCGAAATGCTCAAACTGGCAAACATAGCCTTCAACTCAACAGCTACCTTCCTACTCAAGGCATCTGCTACAACATTAGCTTTACCCGGATGGTACTCGATCGACAAATCGTAATCCTTAAGCAACTCTACCCAACGTCGTTGCCTAAGATTCAACTCTTTCAGAGACATCAAATACTTCAAACTCTTGTGGTCCGTGTACACAATACACTTCTCACCATACAGGTAATGTCTCCAAATTTTCAAAGCAAAAACTACCACAGCTAGCTCAATGTCATACGTAGGATAATTGCGCTCACGCACCTTTAACTGCCGTGATGCATAAGCCACCACCTTACCCTCTTGCATCAACACACATCCCAAACCAACATAGGACGCATCACTATACACCACAAACTCTTTCCCCGATTCAGGTTGAACCAAGATAGGAGCTTGCGTTAAAGCTGCCTTAAGCTTCTCAAAAGCCTGCTGTCTCGCTTCCGTCCACTCATACTTAACATCCTTTTGCAACAACTTCGTCAAAGGTGCAGCAATCTTTGAAAACCCATCCACGAACCTCCGATAGTACCCCGCCAAACCAAGGAAACTACGGACTTCATGAACAGACTTAGGAGGCTTCCAATTCATCACTGCCTCAATCTTCTGAGGATCAACATGTATTCCTTCAGCAGAGACCACATGACCAAGAAACACAACTTCTCTAAGCCATAACTCACACTTGCTCAGCTTGGCATAAAGTTGATTCTCCAACAAAGCCTGCAACACAATTCTCAAATGCCCCTCATGCTCCTCCTCAGTACGAGAGTACACGAGAATATCATCAATGAACACCACAACAAATTTATCCAAGTATTCATGGAACACTCTATTCATCATGTCCATGAAAGCTGCAGGAGCATTCGTCAAACCAAACGGCATCACAAGAAACTCATAATGCCCATACCTCGTTCTGAAGGCTGTCTTTGGCACATCCACATCCTTCACCTTCAGCTGATAATACCCTGACCTTAAGTCAATTTTAGAGAACACAGCCGCTCCCCGAAATTGATCAAAAAGATCATCAATTCTCGGCAATGGATACCGATTCTTGATAGTCAACTTGTTAAGCTGACGGTAACCGATGCACATTCTCATAGGGCCATCCTTTTTCTTCACAAACAAGACCGGTGCACCCCAAGGTGACACACTCGGCCGAATGAAACCACGATCAAGCAACTCTTGAAGTTGCATCTTCAGCTCGTTCAACTCTTTAGGTGCCATTCGATAAGGAGTAATGGACACTGGAGTTGTGTTTTCATACAGCTCAATCCCAAACTCCACTTCGCGATTAGGAGGCAATCCAGGCAACTCCTCCGGAAACACACCAGGAAACTCTCGCACAGTCCTGATATCTTGCACTCGTAACTCCTTAGAGCTAGGATTCATCACAAAGGCTAGGTAGGCTTCACAACCTTGCCTCAGCATCCTGCTCGCTTCCAATGTAGACACCACATTGGCAAGAAACTTCACATTCTCACCAACCACGACTACCTCATAATCGTCCGCTAGTTTCAACGAAACTCGCTTATTCTCAAAATCCACTACAACTTGATGCTCAACAAGCCAATCCATACCAAGGATTACATCAAAACCATAGAAAGGCAATTCCATAAAATCAACATGGAAAACATGATCTTGCACAACCAAAGGACACCTTCTATAAAGCTTTCGTGTCACAACAGTCTCACCAAAAGAACTAGTTACACGCATACCAACTTCCAAAGACTCATCAGGCAAACCAAGCAATTGAGCATGTTCACGCAATATGTATGAGTGTGTAGATCCAGAATCAATCAAGGAAAGTAATGACAAGGATTGCAAAGTGAAAGTACCTGCGATCACATCCGTGTCATTCCTCCCCTCCCTCTGAGCATACACTCTGGCCTGGCCACCACCCTCAGGCTGAACAGCTACCACATGAGCCAAATTCCTTCCACCATCCTCCCTGCGCTGGAAGTTACCACGGCCGCGCCCACGACCTCTTTGTGGTGCAACAACTCCAGGAGCACGTACCTGACCACCACCGGCCAACAGAGGACACTCCCTTTTCATGTGATCCGCCGAACCACAGTTCCAGCACGAAGTACCGGTCACCACAACAGGAGCTTGTACCTTTCTCGCTGCTCGTGGACAATCACGCCTCAGATGACCACGCGATCCACATGCCCAACATGTGTTCTGATCAGCCCTCGCCCTATCTCCCTGAACAGGCGCACCTTTCCCTCCACCACCACGCCTAGCTGAAGACTGATACTTCCGATCACGTCCTCTCTTGTTCCGTCCACCACCGGAACTATACTCAGCAGCTTGCTTGCCCGCACTAGGACCAGCTCCTCTAGAAGATAAACCCAAATTCAACTCAATATCTTTCGCTCTACCAACCAGCACATCAAAATCAGTGTACTCAGCAGCCGGCATATAGGTCTTCACTTCCGTCACCAAACCATAACGAAAACGTTCACACCTCTCCCGCTGATCAGGGACAAGCTCAGGTGCGTAATGACTGAGTCGGACAAACTGAACCTCGTACTCAGCCACTGACATGCTCCCTTGAGTAAGAGACATGAATTCCCTTTTCTTTTCATCCAGGTACCGCACACCCAGATACCTCCTCTTGAACGCGTTCAGAAAGAACGTCCAAGTCACATCAACATCCTCCATTCCGGAGATAGTGGTTGTCCACCAGGTATACGCATCGTCATGCAACAACGATATTACACAGCCCAGCTTCTGCACTTCATTGCAGTTCATTTGTCCCAAAATTCTCTTGGTACTTTCCAACCAAGACTCAGAACCTTCAGCAGACAAACCCCTGAACTCAGTCCCTCCCAGACTGCGCAAGCGTTCTAGAGGTAGTCTAACATTAGCATCTCCCTGATGCCCAGCTCCATGAGCTCCAGCTATCGCTGCCTGAAAGGCTCCAGCAATAACCTGAATCAGCATTGTCATGTCAGGAGCAGCTTGCCCCTGCCCAACTTTAGGTCTAGCGACCCCAGCACCAGCACCAGCTCCCTCACCCCCAGCACCACCACCACCGGGTGGAGGAAGTAAATCCACTACATTTTCAGCATTCTCTACGTTCTCATTTTGAGCCATAGCTCGCGTATTAATCCTCGTCTCTCTACGAGGTCCCATTCACTATACAATGCAATCACCATGCAATAAACATAGTCAGGCTCAACAAGGTAAGCAATCCAAGTACTCAAGCTCATTTCCAATTAAAAACAAATCATTTCATTAGCTTTGATATGGCAATGGGTCCCTCTAACATGCTTCACCACAACATACAACACAATTGCAACATACTTACAATTCACACATCATGCATTCACTCGACAAGCATACAAGCATTCATACACATATCACCCACTTAACCATTCCCAAATACTCGAGAACTTAGCTCTGATACCACCAAATATAACCCCCTTAGCCCGGCCTAGACGGTTGACCCGAACTACGAAGATTACACGGGGAAAACCAAAGTCAACCCGAAAGTCAACCTTGATTAACGACCCTTTTTTTTCTTTTTAACCTTGTCTAAATGCATATTAACGATAGGTGTACTCTTGAGATAAGCATATTCAAAAATCACAGCAATCGGAAAACAATAAAGGACTCAATTGCACAACAAACGAATTTAGGGACCAAATTGCAAATTCTGAAAATTACGAGGACTTTACCAATTTTTGAGTTACCATTATGAAATTAATCATGTTTCATGCTTCTCTGCCAAATTTCATCTTAAACGGACAATCCAAACTTAAGCAATTGCATATACAAAGATCAGGACTAAAACGTGAAGATTTCAAAACATAGAACCATGTAATTCAATGCCCAACGGTCGAGTGTTCCGAAACGGAGGATGACCGTTCCGAAACGCGGGACCGTTTCACAACCTGTTCCGAAACAGGGCTTGGCAGTAGCAAAAACGTTTCGGAACGGCCCTGCCCGTTCCGAAACGCCAAGGCCATTTCAGACCCCTGTTTCGAAACAGTAGCACCCGTTCCGATACGGCCTGCCCATAAATGCAGAAAATAACTGGTTTAACAAACATTCGACCCATCAAACGCATCCCTATGACGCCCAAATCATGCCAATAAGTCATCATGCGCTAAAGGAACATAATAGCATCATCAAAACACATCCATAGCATCGATTAGGGAAAACCTCAAACTATAGGCATGCAACCTAATACTCAGCACCAACCAAACATCAAGTCATCAGAGCAAACACCAAAGTGGCCAATTACATATCCAAAACATCATAGGCATCAAGCCAAACTTAAGGAGTCCAAAACATCTCCCAAAAACACAATCTAGGTTCCCATTGCCAAATACCAAAAGCTAATAGTGTTGTGAAAATAGTCACCATACATGAGCTTAGACTTTCACTTGGATCCTTGACCTCCTTGCTGCCCTTTAAGCACTTCAATGCTCTGCATTATTGGTTCAAGAAAGAGAGAGCGTAAGCACGTATGCTTAGTGAGAAATGCTCTAATAAAACAACACAATAATGCACTTTGTAAAAACACATTTCATGTAACCCCCTTAACCCGGCCTAGACGGTTGACCCGAATTAAGAAGTTTACACGGGGAAAACCAAAGTCAACCCGAAAGTCAACCTTGATTAACGACCCTTTTTTTTAATCTTATCTAAATGCATATTAACCATAGATATGTTCACAAGATCAGCATATTCAAAGCTCACCACAATCAGAAAACATTTAGGGACTCGATTGCACAAATCATGAATTTAAGGACCAAAACGTAAATTCTGGAAATTAGAAGGACTTAACCAACTTATGAGTTACCATTATGAAATTAGTCATGTTTCATGCTTCTCTGCCAAATTTCAACTCAAACGGACATCTCAAACTCATTCAATTACATATACAAAGTTCAGAACCAAAACGCAAAGGTTTCAAAACATATAACCGTCAATTTCAGTGCCCAAGGGTCGGGTGTTTCGGAATAGGGATGATCCATTCCGAAACGCGGGACCGTTCCGAAACAAGTTCCGGAACAGGGCTTGACAGTGGCAAAACCGTTCCGGATCGGCTCTACCCTTTTCGGAACGCCAAGGCCATTTCAAGCCCCTTGTTCCGATACGGTAGCACCTGTTCCGAAACAGGCTGCCCAGATTGCAGATTTTTTTCTGGTTTATCATGCTTTCGACCAATCAAACATAATCCAAAGACCCTCAAAACATACCAGCAAGTCATTATATACTTAAGGAACATACTAGCATCATTCAATCTCAAACATGGCATCAATTAAGGAAAAACCCAATTCTATAGGCATGCATCCTATATTGAAAACCATACAAGCATCAAAAACACAAAACCAACCTCAAAAGGCAATTTACATGTTCCATCATTATCAAAAGCATAAATCCAACTTAGGGAGTCCAAAACATCTCCCAAAACAACAACATAAGTTCCCCATTGCCAAATGCCCAAAAGCTAATAGTGTTAGGAAAACATTCACCATACATGAGCTTAGTTCTTCACTTGGATTCTTGACCTCCTTGCTGCCCTTTAAGCACTTCAATGCTCTGCATTATTGGTTTAAGAAAAGAGAGAGCGTAAGCATATAGCTTAGTGAGGAATGCTCATTTAAAACATCACAATAATGCATTTAAAAACCCCTTTTCAAAACCTTTAGTTCAAACCACATTTGATCATGCACATATGCATATAAACCAAGCATTTCATGCTTCAAATCATTAACATGTCATATTGACTTTCAAGTGATAATCATAACCATTTTCCAATTCAAAACACAATCAACAATCAACAATAGACAATCGGATACGCGGATTACAAGCGTTGTCCCTACGCTTCATACACACTACCAATATCAAGGTGGAGCATGGTACAATCACAACCCCTCAACACCCGTGATGGAGACTATGGTACAATCACAACCCCTCCACATCACTCATTGGTAGTTGTATAACATCACTAACGAGATCACGGGACATACAACACAAGATCCACACATGGACTTTAAACCACCATTGCGATCTTACCAAACACAAGGTCCACACATGGAATTTTAACCACCATTTTGACCTTAAAACAAGAACCACCCATGGACTTTTAACCACCATGTTGTTCTTAACCATCTCGTTAGTGCACTTGGATGGAGCATGGTACAATCACAACCCCTCGACATCCAAGGCGACTTTATTCACGGTGCACCCAATCCTATAGCCGGCTAACTATATCCGATTCAAGTACTTTTAAACCAACCACATCACTTGCCAATATACATCATTTAACAACATTAACCCACTGTTTTAAAGCATTTAACAAAGCCATTATCATCATGCATCATTATGCATCAAAACCACATTTATCAATGTTCAAAAACAAGGATCTCTTACCTTGAGCATCCTTCAATACATGGCTTATAAAATCAGCAATAAACATGCTCAAATATGCTTTCAAAAACAGAATTTAAACATGCAACAAATCACTTTGCATTCAACCAACTCTTGATTCATCAAGAAGAGAGTTTTTCCGAAAACTTACTCTTGAGCTTAGCTAAGTTTTTTAGACTTAAACTAAGCTCCCAAACCTTCAAAACATTGGTTTCAAAGCTGAAAACCAAACTTCACTCACCGATTCCGTTTCGCCACTTGCCGAAACACCGATCAAGCTTCCGGATCAACACCACAAGGATCCGAAGATGTCTCCCCTGTTTTAAACGCATCAAAGCAGAGGATTAATGCATCATCATGCATTAATATCTTCCACCAAGACACCTAAACTCGTTGCTCTCATCAACACTCACATTTCGGCTACCAAACACAACCGAAATCACATCCAAACATCACTACAACACTACCCAGCCAAGATCCATCAATTCCAATCATTCATAAACCTCAATTAACAACCAAAAAGGATCTAATCATGTCCTTATACCTCCAGCGATAGCAGATCACCAAGATCACTCCAAAAACCACCAAAAACTCAAGCAAAACTTAGGAAAATCAACCTATCCGGGATTGCATTGATTAAACCTCAATTTCTCATCAATTATACATCCAATTTACATTAAAAACACATCTCAAAACAGTGCCCAATCATTTCTTACGAATTTCATCAAAAATTAACCAAATCTTGCATTTTAAAGCCAAGATCAAGAACACAACTACAAAACCTTTAATAAAACACAAATCAAGGATTGAGAACTTGGGAATTTCAGTAAAGAACTGAGTATTTAGAGGAGAAGGACGTTCATACCTCTAAATGTGAGTTTCTCCCTTTTTGGAACCAAGATTCTTGAAAATCCAATAAGCAATTGCTAAGGTTTTGATGTAGAAATGATTAGAGATCAAATGAAAGTTGAAATCTCATCTTTGGAGGACAAAATCAGAGGGAAATTTTCTGGAGAAAAGTGTTTGGGTTGAGAGAAAAGTTGAGAGAAAAGAAATGGAAAATTTTGGAGAAAAGTTAGTTATGACAAAATATCTTTTTCCCTCCCTTTTACCTTTAATTTAAAACCATTAATTAATTGATTAATATTAAGAAAAAATCTGGAGAAACTCTTCTTGGGTAAATAGCTCCTTAAAGATTCAAAGTTTCAATCCTTTTTAAAACAGTCACCAAGTTTCCAAAAATTACATTTTAGTCACTAACCCAAAATGTCTCACTTCCAAACCTCATTTTGTAAAATTGATTTCACCATTCTTTTATATATAATAAAAGTGGATTTTAAGACATTTTTCCATATTTTTAATGCAACCCGAACTAGGCTTTCCTAAAAATCACCTTTTATATTCGAACCGCAATCCGACCGACCCGGTCCAAACCCAAAACTTCTAAGCCCAAAATTGGGGTGTTACAACTCTCCCCCCCCCCCTTAAGAAATTTCGTCCTCGAAATTTACCTGAAGGAAAGAGGTACGGAAACTGCTTCAACATGTCATCCTTCCGACGTGGCTTCTTCCACACCACGATGCTTCCACAACACCTTTACCAACTCAATGGTCTTGCCTCGAAGAACCTTACTATCCGAATCCAGAATCTTCACCGGTTCCTCATCATAGGTCAAATCCAGATTCAATTCTACTTCTTCCACAGGCATCACATGTGAAGGATCCGATCTATACTTCCGAAGCATAGAAACATGAAACACATCATGAATCTTTTCCAACTCTTGCGGTAACCTCAACTTGTACGCAACAGGACCCACACGCTCAACCACCTCGTATGGTCCAATGTACCTAGGGCTTAACTTACCCTTTCGGCCAAACCTCATCACCTTTTTCCAAGGCGAAACCTTCAAAAACACACGATCACCCACCGCATACTCAATCTCCTTACGCTTCAAATCCTCGTAAGACTTTTGCCGATCAGAAGCTGCCTTCAAGCGCTCACAAATGAGCTTCACCTTCTCGGTGGTTCCTTTCAACAAAGTTGGCATCGAAACCAACTTCTGACCCGTTTCAGCCCAACAAAGAGGAGTCCTACACTTCCTCCCGTACAACGCTTCATAAGGTGCCATTTGAATACTTGCCTGATAACTATTATTATAGGCAAACTCCACCAAAGGCAAAAGTTTCTCCCAAGAGCCCTGAAACTCAATCACGCAGCACCTCAACATATCCTCCAAAACCTGGATAACACGCTTGGACTGTCCATCCGATTGCGGATGATAAGATGTACTGAAATTCAACCGCGTACCCAAAGCTTGATGCAAGCACTGCCAAAAACGCGATGTAAACCTCGGATCCTATCCGACACAATCGACTTAGGCACACCATGCAGCCGCACAACCTCAGCTATATACAGCTCCGCAAGCTTATCCAAAGTGTACGTAGTATGCACAGGCAAGAAATGGGCACACTTCGTCAGGTGATCCACAATCACCCACACCGAATTCTTCTTCGATGGCGACAAAGGCAAACCAGACACAAAATCCATGGTAATCCTTTCCCACTTCCATTCAGGAATCCTCAACGGTTGCAACAACCCTGAAGGAAACTGATGCTCAGCCTTAACTCGCTGACACACCATGCACTTGCTTACAAACTCAGTAACATCTTTCTTTAAACCCACCCAATAGTACTCATCACGAAGATCACGATACATCTTAGTACTACCAGGGTGCATAGCAAAAGGACTACTATGACCTTCAGTCAGAATAGCATGCCTCAACTCAGCATCATTGGGCACTACTATCCGACTCCCAAAACATAACACTCCATCATCATTAAAACAGAAATCCGAAGGCCTATCCTCCGCAATGTCCTGAACATGCGGTACCAAGGAATCATCCAACAACTGCTTTTCCTTAATCAACTGAACCAAAGATGGTTTCACTTGCAATTCAGCCACAAGACCACCATCACGCGAAATACTCAAACTGGCAAACATAGCTCTCAACTCAACAGCTACCTTTCTACTCAAGGCATCTGCTACAACATTAGCTTTACTCGGGTGATACTCAATCGTCAAATCATAATCCTTGAGCAACTCCACCCAACGTCGCTGCCTAAGATTCAACTCCTTCTGAGACATCAGATACTTCAAACTGTTGTTATCCGTGTACACAGTACACTTCTCACCATACAGGTAATGTCTCCAGTTTTTCAGAGCAAAAACCACTGCAGCCAACTCAATGTCATGCGTAGGATAATTGCGCTCATGCACCTTCAACTGCCGCGGCGCATAAGCCACCACCTTACCCTCCTGCATCAACACACATCCCAAACCAACGTAGGACGCATCACTATACACCACAAACTCTTTCCCTGATTCAGGTTGAACCAATATTGGAGCTTGTGTCAAAGCTGCCTTAAGCTTCTCAAAAGTCTGTTGTCTTGCTTCCGTCCACTCATACTTAACATCCTTCTGCAACAACTTCGTCAAAGGTGCAGCAATCTTTGAAAACCCATCCACAAACCTCCTATAGTATCCCGCCAAACCAAGGAAACTACGGACTTCATGAACAGACTTAGGAACCTTCCAATTCATCACCGCCCCAATCTTCTGAGGATCAACCCGAATCCCTTCAGCAGAAACCACATGACCAAGAAACACCACTTCTCTAAGCCAGAACTCACACTTGCTCAGCTTGGCATAAAGCTGATTCTCCAACAAAGCCTGCAACCGGATTCTCAAATGTTCTTCATGCTCCTCCTCCGTATGCGAGTACACGAGGATATCATCAATGAACACCACAACAAGCTTATCCAGGTATTCATGAAATACTCGATTCATCATGTCCATGAAAGCTGCAGGAGCATTTGTCAAACCAAACGGCATCACAAGGAACTCATAATGCCCATACCTCGTCCTGAAAGCTGTCTTTGGCACATCCACATCCTTCACCTTCAACTGGTAGTACCCTGACCTTAAGTCAATCTTAGAGAACACAGCTGCTCCCCGAAATTGATAAAAAAGATCATCAATTCTCGGCAATGGATACCGATTCTTGATAGTCAAGTTGTTAAGCTGACGATAATCAATGCACATTCTCATAGTGCCATCCTTCTTCTTCACAAACAAGACCGGTGCACCCCAAGGTGACACACTCGGCCGAATGAAACCACAATCAAGCAACTCTTGCAGTTGCGTCTTCAGCTCTTTCAACTCCTTAGGTGCCATTCGATAAGGGGTAATGGACACTGGAGTCGTGTTTTCATACAACTCAATCCCAAACTCCACTTCGCGATTAGGAGGCAATCCAGGAAACTCCTTAGGAAACACACCAGGAAACTCTCGCACAGTCCTGATATCTTGCACACGCAACTCCTTAGAGCTAGGATTCATCACAAAAGCTAGATAAGCTTCACAACCTTTCCTCAGCATCCGACTCGCCTCCAATGTAGACACCACATTGGCAAGAAACTTCACATTCTCACCAACCACAACTACCTCATAATCATCCGCAAGCTTCAACGAAACTCGCTTATTCTCACAATCTACCACAGCTCGGTGCTCAACAAGCCAATCCATACCAAGGATTACATCAAAACCATAGAAAGGCAATTTCATAAGATCAACATGAAAAACATGTTCTTGCACAACCAAAGGACACCTTCTATAAAGCTTTCGAGTCACTAGAGTCTCGCCAAAAGAACTAGTGACACGCATACCAACATCCAAAGACTCAACATGCAAACCAAGCAATTCAGCATGCTCACGCAATATGTATGAGTGTGTAGATCCAAAATCAATCAAGGAAAGTAATGACAGGGATTGCAAAGTGAAAGTACCTGCGATCACATCCGTGTCATTCCTCCCCTCCCTCTGAGCATACACCCTGGCCTGGCCTCCACCTTCAGGCTGAACAGCTACAACATGAGCCACATTCCGTCCACCTTCCTCTCTACGCTGGAAATTACCACAGCCGCGCCCACGACCTCTCTGTGGTGCAACAACTCCAGGAGCACGTCCTTGGCCACCACCGACCAACAGAGGACACTCCCTCCTCATGTGATCAGTGGATCCACTGTTCCAGCACGAGTTACCAGCCGCCACAACAGGAGCCTGCACCTCCTTCGCCGCTCGAGGACAATCACGCCTCAAATGGCCACGCGATCCACACGTCCAACATGTATTCGGATCAGCTCTTGCCTTGTCTCCTTGAACAAGCACACCTTGCCCACCACCTCGCTTAACTAAAGACTGATACTTCCGATCACGTCCCCTCTTGTTCCGTTCACCACCAGAACTATATTCAGCAACTCGCTTACCAGCATTAGAACCAGCACTTCTAGAAGATAAACCCAAATTCATCTCAATATCCTTTGCCCTACCAACCAGCACATCAAAGTCATTATACTCAGCAGCCAGCATGTAAGTCTTCACTTCCGTCACCAAACCATAACGGAACCGTTCACACCTCTCCCGCTCATCAGGAATAAGCTTAGGAGCGTATTGACTGAGTCGGACAAACTGAACCTCGTACTCAGCCACTGACATGCTCCCTTGGGTAAGAGACATGAATTCCCTCTTCTTTTCATCCAAGTACCTCACACCCAGGTACCTTCTCTTGAAAATGTTCTGAAAGAACGTTCATGTCACATCAGCATCCGCCATCCCAGAGATAGTGGTTGTCCACCAAGTGTATGCATCGTCCTGCAACAACGATACCACACAGCCCAGCTTCTGCACATCAGTGCAATTCATTTGCCCCAAGATTCTCTTGGTACTTTCCAGCCAAGACTCAGAACCTTCAGCAGAAAAACCCCTGAACTCAGTCCCTCCCAGACTGCGCAAACGTTCCAAAGGTAGTCTAGCATTAGCATCTCCCTGATGCCCAGCTCCTTGAGCTCCAGCTACCGCTGCTCGAAAAGCTCCAGCAATGGCTTGTACCAGCATTGTCATGTCAGGAACAGCTTGCCCCTGACCAGCTTCAGGTCCAGCGACCCCAGCACCAGCACCAGCAGCAGCTCCTTCACCCCAGCACCACCACCACCAGGCGGAGGAGGTAAATCCACCACATTTTCAGAATTCTCTTCATTCTCATTTTGAGCCATAGCTCGCGTATTAATCATCGTTTCTCTACGAGGTGCCATTCACTAACAATGCAATCACAATGCAATAAACAAAGTCAGGCTCAGCAAGGTAAGCAATCCAAGTACTCAAGCTCATTTCCAATTAAAAACAAATCATTACATTAGCTTTGATTTGGCAATGGGTCCCTCTAACATGCTTCACCACAGCATTCATCACAATTGTAACATACTTACAATTCATACAACATGCTTTCATTCAACAAGCATACAAAGCATACATAGACTCATCACCCACATAACCATTCCCAATTACTCGAGAACTCAGCTCTGATACCAACAAATGTAACCCCCTTAACCCGGCCTAGACGGTTGACTCGAATTAAGAAGTTTACACGGGGAAAACCAAAGTCAACCCAAAAGTCAACCTTGATTAACGACCCTTTTTTTAATCTTATCCAAATTCATATTAACCCTAGATATGGTCACAAGATCAGCATATTCAAAGCTCACCACAATTAGAAAACATTTAGGGACTCGATTGCACAAATCATGAATTTAGGGACCAAAATGTAAATTCTGGAAATTAGAAAGACTTAACCAACTTATGAGTTACCATTATGAAATTAGTCATGTTTCATGCTTATCTGCCAAATTTCAACTCAAACGGACATCTCAAACTCATTCAATTGCATATACAAAGTTTAGGACCAAAACGCAAAGGTTTCAAAACATATAACCATCAATTTCAGTGCCCAACGGTCAGTTGTTTCGGAACAGGGATGATCTGTTCCGAAACGCGGGACTGTTCCGAAACAAGTTCCGGAACAGGGCTTGACAGTGGCAAAACCATTACGGAACGACTCTACCCGTTTCGGAACGCCAAGGCCATTTCAGGCCCCCTGTTCCGATACGGTAGCACCTGTTCCGAAACAGGCTGCCCAGATTACAGATTTTTTTCTGGTTTATCATGCTTTCAACCAATCAAACATAATCCAAAGACCCTCAAAACATACCAGCAAGTCATTATATACTTAAGGAACATATTAGCATCATTCAATCTCAAACATGGCATCAATTAAGGAAAAACCCAATTCTATAGGCATGCATCCTATATTGAAAACCATACAAGCATCAAAAACACAAAACCAACCTCAAAAGGCCATTTACATGTTCCATCATTATCAAAAGCATAAATCCAACTTAGGGAGTCCAAAACATCTCCCAAAACAACAACATAAGTTCCCCATTGCCAAATGCCTAAAAGCTAATAGTGTTAGGAAAACATTCACCATACATGAGCTTAGTTCTTCACTTGGATTCTTGACCTCCTTGCTGCCCTTTAAGCACTTCAATGCTCTGCATTATTGGTTTAAGAAAAGAGAGAGCGTAAGCATATAGCTTAGTGAGGAATGCTCATTTAAAACATCACAATAATGCATTTAAAAACCCCTTTTCAAAACCTTTAGTTCAAACCACATTTGATCATGCACATATGTATATAAACCAAGCATTTCATGCTTCAAATTAACATGTCATATTGGCTTTCAAGTGATAATCATAACCATTTTCCAATTCAAAACGCAATCGACAATCAACAATAGACAATCGGATACGCGGATTACAAGCGTTGTCCCTACGCTTCATACACACTACCAATATCAAGGTGGAGCGTGGTACAATCACAACCCCTCAACACCCGTGATGGAGACTATGGTACAATCACAACCCCTCCACATCACTCATTGGTAGTTGTATAACATCACTAACGAGATCACAGGACATACAACACAAGATCCACACATGGACTTTAAACCACCATTGTGATCTTACCAAACACAAGGTCCACACATGGAATTTTAACCACCATTTTGACCTTAAAACAAGAACCACCCATGGACTTTTAACCACCATGTTGTTCTTAACCA
Source organism: Hibiscus tridactylites (assembly GCA_958450335.1). Lineage (NCBI taxonomy): Eukaryota > Viridiplantae > Streptophyta > Magnoliopsida > Malvales > Malvaceae > Hibiscus > Hibiscus tridactylites. The sequence goes on from OY288285.1 coordinate 56,831,098, forward strand.
TCTCGTTAATGCACTTGGATGGAGCATGGTACAATCACAACCCCTCGCCAACCAAGGCGACTTTATTCACGGTGCACCCAATCCTATAGCCGGCTAACTATATCCGATTCAAGTACTTTTAAACCAACCACATCACTTGCCAATATACATCATTTAACAACATTAACCCACTATTTTAAAGCATTTAACAAAGTCATTATCATCATGCATCATTATGCATCAAAACCACATTTATCAATGTTCAAAAACAAGGATCTCTTACCTTGAGCATCCTTCAATACATGGCTTATAAAATCAGCAATAAACATGCTCAAATATGCTTTCAAAAACAGAATTTAAACATGCAACAAATCACATTGCATTCAACCAACTCTTGATTCATCAACAAGAGAGTTTTTCCGAAAACTTACTCTTGAGCTTAGCTAAGTTGTTTAGACTTAAACTAAGCTCCCAAACCTTCAAAACATTGGTTTCAAAGCTGAAAACCAAACTTCACTCACCGATTCCGTTTCGCCACTTGCCAAAACACCAATCAAGCTTCCGGATCAACACCAAAAGGATCCGAAGATGTCTCTCATGTTTTAAACACATCAAAGCAGAGGATTAATGCATCATCATGCATTAATATCTTCCACCAAGACACCTAAACTCGCTGCTCTCATCAACACTCACATTTCGGCTACCAAACACAACCCAAATCACATCCAAACATCACTACAACACTACCCAGCTAAGATCCATCAATTCCAATCATTCATAAACCTCAATTAACAACCAAAAAGGATCTAATCACGTCCTTATACCTCCAGCTATAGCAGATCACCAAGATCACTCCAAAAACCACCAAAAACTCAAGCAAAACTTAGGAAAATCAACCTATCCGGGATTGCATTGATTAAATCTCAATTTCTCATCAATTATACATCCAATTTACATTAAAAACACATCTCAAAACAGTGCCCAATCATTTCTTACGAATTTCATCAAAAATTAACCAAATCTTGCATTTTAAAGCCAAGATCAAGAACACAACTACAAAACCTTTAATAAAACACAAATCAAGGATTGAGAACTTGGGAATTTCAGTAAAGAACTGAGTATTTAGAGGAGAAGGACGTTCATACCACTAAATGTGAGTTTCTCCCTTTTTGGAACCAAGATTCTTGAAAATCCAATAAGCAATTGCTAAGGTTTTGATGTAGAAATGATTAGAGATCAAATGAAAGTTGAAATCTCATCTTTGGAGGACAAAATCAGAGGGAAATTTGCTGGAGAAAAGTGTTTGAGTTGAGAGAAAAGTTGAGAGAAAAGAAATGGAAAATTTTGGAGAAAAGTTAGTTATGACAAAATATCTTTTTCCCTCCCTTTTACCTTTAATTTAAAACCATTAATTAATTGATTAATATTAAGAAAAAATCTGGAGAAACTCTTCTTGGGTAAATAGCTCCTTAAAGATTCAAAGTTTCAATCCTTTTTAAAACAGTCACCAAGTTTCCAAAAATTACATTTTAGTCACTAACCCAAAATGTCTCACTTCCAAACCTCATTTTGTAAAATTGATTTCACCATTCTCTTATATATAATAAAAGAGGATTTTAAGACATTTTTCCATATTTTTAATGCAACCCGAACTAGGCTTTCCTAAAAATCACCTTTTATATTCGAACCGCAATCCGACCGACCCGGTCCAAACCCAAAACTTCTAAGCCCAAAATTGGGGTGTTACATTTCCAAGGCCTTTAATTTCAAAACATCATTTATCATGCATTTATGCATACAAACCAAGCATCTCATGCTTCAATTCATCAACATGTCATATTGGCTTTCAAGTGATAATCCATAACCATTTTTCAACTCAAAACACAATCGGATACGCGGATTACAAGCGTTGTCCCATACGCTTCATACACACTACCAACACTCAAGGTGGAGTTTACCGGTACAATCACAACCCCTCAACACCCGTGATAGAGTCTACGGTACAATTACAACCCCTCCACATCACTCATTGGTAGTTGTATAACATCACTAACGAGAACACGGGACACACAACACAAGATCCTCACATGGCATTTTAACCACCATTATGATCTTAGACATCTCGTTAGTGTTCTTGGATGGAGTTTACGGTACTATTACAACCCCTCAACATCCAAGGCGACTTTGTTCACGGTGCACCCAATCCTATAGCCGGCTAACTATATCCGATTCAAGTACTTTTAAACCAACACATCACTTGCCAATATACATCATTTACCATCATCAATCCACTGTTTTAAAGCATTTAACAAAGCTATTAAATAATCATGCATCACAATGCATCAAACCACATTTATCAATGTTCAAATCAAGGATCTCTTACCTTGAGCATCCTCCAACACATGGCTTACAAAACCAGCATTAAACATGCTAAAATATGCTTTCAAAACAGAATTTAAACATGCAAAATAAACACATTGCATTCAACCATCTCATGGTTCTTCAAAAAGAGAGTTTCTCCGAAAACTTACTCTTGAGCTTAGCTAAGTTGTTTAGACTTAAACTAAGCTCCCATAACCTTCAAACATTGGTTTTAAAGCTGAAAATCAAACTTCACTCACCGATTCCGTTTCGCAAGCTTGCCGAAACGCCGATCAAGCCTCCGGATCAACACCACAAGGATCCGAAGATGTCTCCCTTGTTTTAAACACATCAAAGCAGAGGATTAATGCATCATCATGCATTAAAATCTTCAGCCAAAGCACCTAAACTCGCTGCTCTCATCAAAACTCACATTTCGGCTACCAAACACAACCGAAATCACATCCAAACACCTCTACAACATTACCCAGCCAAGATCCATCAATTCCAATCATTCTTAGACATCAATTAACATCCAAAAAGGGCCTAATCACGTCCTTATACATCCAGCTATAGCATAACATCAAAATCACCCCAAAAACCACCATTAACTCAAGTAAAAACTTAGGAAAATCAACCTATTCGGGATTGTATTGATTAAACCTCAATTACACATCATTTAGACATCCAAAATACATCAAAAAACATCTCAAAACAGAGCCCAATCATTTAATACGAATTTCTTCAAAATTAAATCCAAATCTTGCATTTTAAGCCAAAATCAAGATCGCAACATCAAAACCTTTAATAAAACTCAATTTAAGGATTGAGAACTTGGGAATTTCAGTAAAGAACTGAGTATTTAGAGGAGAAGGACGTTCATACCTCTAAATGTGGAATTCTCCTTGTTTAGAGCCAAAATTCTTGAAAATTCAATAAGCAAATGATGAGGATTTGGTGTAGAAATGATTAGAAATCATTTAGAGATTGAAATCTCAACTTTAGGTGTGAAAATCAAAGGAAAAGTGGCTGTGGAAATGTGTTTGGCTGAGGGAAAATATTAGGAAAAATGAAATTGGAAAATTTTGGCAAAAGTTAGTTATGAAACTAAAATATCTCTTTTCCCTCTTTTCTTTTTATTAAAAACATTAAATGTGTCTTTAAAATTTAAGAAAAATCTGGAGAAACCCTCCCTTGGGTAAATTAGCTCATTAAAGATTCAAAGTTTCAATCCTTTTAAAATAGTCACCAACTTTTCAAAAATTACATTTTAGTCACTAACTTGAAATGTCATATTTCCAAACCCCATTTTGTAAAATTGATTTCACCACTCTCTTATATATAATAAATTAGGATTTTTAGATATTTTTTCATATTTTTAATGCATCCCGAACTAGGCTTTCCCTAAAACCACCTTTTATATTCGAACCGTAATTTAAACCGGTCCGGTTCAGACCCTAAACTTCCAAGCCCAAAATTGGGGTGTTACAGATCCTTGATTTCCCTAAACTAGGTTTGGGTGTTGCCTCCATTATGCATTATAAGTATTTGAGTTAGGATTAAAATTGTGATTTATGTTGCCAACATAATTTACCGACTCGGGGTTGGCAGGGCAATGATCCACAGGGTGGCTCTCTCCACAGATGGTGCAGAATGGTTGTAATGCCTTCAGTTCTTGAGGCTTATTGTTCATTTGCAATGTTCTCACCATACTAGTGTGGTTAGAAATCTTAGCATGGATGGACGTTAGCTCATCAACCTTCAATTTCCCACCGGTTTTGTTTGCGGTACCTAACCTGGCAACGGGTAACTCAAAATCATTAACTGAAATTCTCTCAAGGATACCCACGACCTCTGTATAGTTCTTGTCAAGCAATGAACCGGCTGCCAGAGCATCAACAACAGTCCTTGTTTGTGCATTTAATCCGTTGTAGAAAGTTTGTATTTGGGTCTAATTTGAAAATTCGTGCATATGACACCTTCTCAACAAATCTTTAAATATTTCCCCAAGCATCATATAAGGCTTCATCCTCAGCCTACCTAGATGTAATAATCTCACCACGTAGATTGGTAGTGAGTGTTGGCGGCTGGAAACGCCTCAGAAACTTTTGTCATTGGTCCCCCCATAAGGTGACTGAACCAGGTGGCAAAGAATTGAGCCAAGTCTTGGCTATATCTCTAAAGGAAAAAGTGAATACTTTCAACTTCACAATATCCTTTGATACTCCAAGTTGCTAAAATAGATAGCAAATCTCCATGAATTGCTTCAAGTGTTGCCTTGGGTCTCCAGTAGGTGCTCCATCATATTGGTCAATATTCAAAAGAGTTTAAATCATTATTAGCTTAAGTTCAAAATTTAATGCATTTACCTCGACACCAATCACTCCTAGCATTAAGTTATCAATGCTTGGTGCTGAGTGTTCTCGTATTGGTCTCCCTATGGCATCGTCCACTACGGTGCAGCAGAGGCAGTCGGTATCCCTCAGTGTATAGGTGGATCTACTTGATTGTGTGGGACACCCTCTACTCCTCTAGAAACGGCGCCAAAAACTTGTTGGACTCGTAAGAGAACTTGGCAAAAGGGGTGAAAATGCGTTGGTAATGAATAAACAATACCAAGAAAGAGTCTTTTGCGTGCAAGTATACACAGTCTTCCAAGTAATACAACAGTAAGTCGAGTTATTGATCCCACAAGGATTGGTCAAGAGTTTAATTGCTTACTCGTTTTACTTGTCAAAGGGAAGTATGATTGTTTTAAAGTTGGTTTTGAAAGCAAGTTGAAAAGAAGAAAATAACAGACAACATCGTTGGCAAGGAAAGTTTTAAAATGTATGGTGAGTTTTGGCAAAGGATGTCTGGTTTTCATGCTATTTATGTCATGCCAGCTTTTAATAAATTATGTCTTGGCAATGTTTGTCGAGCAGATTAGAAAGCAACATTGCCTCTCTCGATGGCAATGCCCTAAATTAATTATGCAAAAACTTTTATATCCTTATAAAAACAGCTTTTTCATAAATTAATTTGATTAATTCCCAATCTCCTGCTCCTAAGGGGTAGATTTCACTCCCGAAGTGAGTTCATCTACTTGAAAATCTTCTCTCCATGCATCTCGCCTTAGTATCTAGCATTTGTTCGTGTTCCCTAAGTCGGTTAAGATATTAAGGTTCAATAGGACAATAAAATCAGCTCTCGCTTGGCATCGTATTTGTGAAAACAATTAAGATCATGCCAGATAGGAGAAACAATGCCATCGCATTTCCAATTATTAAAAGTTAAACATAGAAAATAGTGTTCAATACAACCATCCCTCACCAAATATAAAATTAGTTCATAGTGAGGGTTTCCAACCAAAAACCATAATCGTATCTCAATATCACCATCTTAAATAAAAATAAAATAACTTAAACGAAGAGAATGGGTGAGAAGGGTGTCTCTTGATGCTGCCTTTCAAAATCCAAGCTCTCGGTCAAGCTTGATCGAGCGTCTGCTTGGTGCAGCCTCCTAAATTTGATTGTCGATCCCCCTCAAGTGTTTGCTTGAGTTCCTTTAAATAGGCGCACGAGAATGACCTAGGATAAGCTTTGAATTTGGATTTGAACGCTCGCGGATAAGAGATGTTCTCATCTTATCACACGTTTGAATCCTAGGGCTGACGTCATCAATGGTTCACCATCCACTCGACCTGGCATCAAACATCTCTTCTCTGTCAACCGGAGCTTTGGCAATTTTCGGTCCTTCACTGCCAACAGCTATCGACATTCTCATCATCCTCTTCATGCGTTGTTATGCTCTATTGCGCCTACAATCATGCCAACAAACCACCCTTCACAGTAGCATAACCAAATTCCAACTCCTTATGCAAATTCATGCAATCAAAACCTAAATTCATCTAAATGTGCTTAGAGACAAGCAAAGATACTGTAAAATAGGCATAAAAATCAGTACTTTTGAGAAGGTTAAAGGTATGTCAATGTCGTGAGTAGCTTCTAGAACCATAATCTCATTCTTATGAGATTCCTTTAACTCAGCTAGTCTCCTTGTGAAAGTCGCAAATCTTTCATCCGCTGCATTCTTTGTACGCTCCAACTCTTCCTTAAGACTTTGGATCTCAGTCTTGAAGCTCTACTTCGTAGTTGTAAGCATCTTATTTTTATCCTAAGAGCGCGATCAACCTCAGCTTCTTGCTTAGAGATTTCCTCCTCATGTCTTCGATGAAACTCTTCCACCCACCTCCAAACGTCTGCTTCGACTTTCTTTTGTAACTCTTCTAAATGAGCAGTATAGCCTTCCTCTTGCGAACGCGGTTTTTTATTTTCCTCAAGAAGAGCATTATAGCCTTCCACTTGCAAACACAGCTTCACATTTTCTTCAACAAGGGCCTTTGCATTCCTCTCCATGTTAAATTGAATGCAACCTAGTTCCTGAATGAGCCCCCAACCTCCATCAACAGTCCTTCTGATCCTAGTACAAGGTTTGGAGGCACCAAAACTATTCGACTATAACTCGAACAATCTCCTAGAGGCAGAGTTAGGATGAAACCAATCTGCTGTTTGTAAAATCCCCCTCCTAGGATAGAATGCACTACATGGAGCAAATGGTTCAACACCTTCACTAGGAGAAACACCAACAGAAAATGGCATCAAAGAAGTCATCGCAGCATCTGAAAATTTCATAGTCTCAATAGGTGCGACCACGGGGAGTGTATCTTAATCAGAACAATGAATAAGAATAGAATTTGTACCAGTTATTCCCACAAATATACCAATAAACAAAACCTTATTACAAATTAAATAACAAAACTATCAAACTAAATGCAACAATATACCACTTAAAGCACCTGAAGACAATAAAAAAGCAGGCAAAATAGTAGTCAAACTAGAAGAAGCAGTGGTTCTAGCAGCATCAATTGTAACCACACTAGAGGAACTGTACAATTCAAAGGAAATGAGGGGAACATCAGAATTCAACCCAGGCAAATTCTCAATAACTCCAGCATCAAACACTGGCCTCTTTCCCAACATCTTATCCTCGATACCCAAAACACACCTCTTTGAGCTAAAAGTCCTCATTCGCCTCGCCACATCTCCCATGCCACCTTTAAAACATCAACTAAGGTCCATGTGAAGACATTTTGAGTACCAGAAGAGGTTCCCAGATAAGGGGCAATAGGAAATACATCTATCAAAGATATTACCGCAATGGTTAAAGATAACACACAAGGCGAACTTATTTCTCCACTATTAAAAGCCTCTAAAGACGTCAATTCTGTTAAGTGTGTAAAAGTACTATCTTTTCTACCCTTTTTACTCATATTATTGTTAGACTTAGGCTCATTTTAGTTGCATTCATGCATAGTTTCCTAGTTTCTTTGATTCATGAGCTTGGTATTATAATTTGTTAGTTTTGTGGAAAAGTCGTTGCTTTGGTGCTTTATTTTGTGCAGATTAGGATTGTCATGGCAAACTGCAAATTGCCAAGGCAATTCAAGAGAATAAGGAAGGACTAGCCGAACCAGTTGTCGTGCCAATTCAGGATATATCTACCCAATTTTGGATAAATTCGAAATTTAAGGGATAACTCTCCAAAATCCGAATATACAAGCAGAATTTTATAGAGATAAAGACTCCAATTTTTGAGGACATCTTGGAGATAAAGATGGAAGATATTAACTATCTTTTATCCAATTAAATCAAGTCTAATCCTATCCAAATTGAAAGAGATTGATCGAATAGAAATCCTAATTCCTTGGAACTCACACGCAAATAAACTCCTCTTATCAAAAAACAACAAATCGAATCATCTCTTTAAATAGAGATCAATCTACGATAAGAAAGAGGGGAGAGTCGATTGGACGAGAGAGGGAGAGATCGCGAGGTTTCATCTTCTTTATTTTTAGATTATGCGATTCATGTTTGGGGATTATTCTTTGTATATCTTTCGAACCCAGTCATGAATTGATGTAAATTGGCTTGGGTTGTTTGGGTTTATGGTTTTGATAAACGATTAGATTGTTTAGGTTTCTGAGTTGCAATTTAATTTCAAAGTTTGTTCACTCTTGGTTCTTATTTTGATTTCGAGTGAATTGGGAAACGATCTCGAGAATTCATCCATTTATCTAATGTCGGGAGAGTTAGATTCAAGAAACGAATGGGCATGGTCTTCATTCAAACGATCGTTGGTGAAGACTAATCTGACTTAGGAATAAGTTGCGGATTTCAAGGGCTAAGAGGAGAGTAAGATCGGTTATTTTTCACCCATAGTTAACGCGGGGATGTATCACCAAGGCATGCACAATTAACTAGTGTTTTGAGTTAGGGATAACAAGAAGACATTGAAGAACGCTTCGTAGAGCTTTGAAGGAAGTCGCCCAGTTGCCAAGGTAATCGCTTCATTTCCAGTTGTCGCGGAAATAACAATTGCCCAGGCAATTAGAGTAGTCCTAGTTTTTAAGACAATTGAGTAACTTCATCAACCAATTACCATGACGATCCAATCAACCATCACACCACGACTCATGATAACATGGCCTACTCTCTTATTCGGTTACTCTATCCTTTGTTTCTATTTACTTAGTTTAATTTACTTATTATTCATCACCTTCAATATTATTTCTTTTACAACGCAGTAACTTAAGCAAAGTGGCCCAAACCAATCCCTGAGGAAACGATACTCGATACTTATCACTTTATTACTTGCAACGTGTACACTCGCACCATCTGCATTGCACTCAAAACACGTAACAAGTTTTTGGAAATGTTGCTGGGGATTGGCAATTGGTGTTAGTTGTTTTTTTATTGTTTTTACTAACTTTTCTTTTTGTTTTTTTATCAAAAAAAATCAAGTGCGCTACAAAGTTAAGGGACATCAACATGTGGGGAAGTAAATGTCGATTCATTCGAGATTTGATGAGGGAAGATAGGAATCAATCCACTCAAGAATTTCTTGCACATTTCGATGATTATCTATACCAACCGAGAAAAGCCAATAGAGCGTATACCGTGGAAAACTCTTGTGCTTGTTGTGGAGAAAATCACGTATTTGAAAATTGCCCTCACAATTCCGGTGCATATGACTACTGTTGCGTGTAAAAGAGTCTATCGCAATTGTAGTGCAAGTGTACACGACGCAAGTAGTAAAGTGATACGAAGTATAGGATATCGTCTCCACAGGGATTGGGCTAATAGCTTCACCTTATTTCACTGCACGAAGTAAAGAAAATATTTAAGAGAATTGTCACGAAAATAATAAGGAAAATCGCAAATAAAAGAATTGAGATATCAAGATAGAGAGAATGGGCTGGTATTGAATTGCTCAGTAGTGCAGGTATTGCAATGCTTAGGAACTCCAGTTCTGTCGTCGCGCCTGTCGCGGCAGCACCTGTCGCGGGAGCTGTCCGTTGGTTGTCGCGGCAGCAAACACACCAACTCTGTACTTCAAGTTTGGCAAGAATCCCATATCTGCCTTGGCCTATCCCTAGGTCCATGTCTGTCGATGATCACGTCTTTGATGATACCTCCCGGCGTGAATCGAAGGATGAACACCGATGTGTTTAAATTCTTCCTTAGCCACTTAACCTTGCCCTATCTCTAGGCACAAGATAGTTCAACTATAAACTAGAGAACTTGCTCTTATTTCTTTCGTATACTTAACTCTCCCGATTCTAAGTAAATGGATAACCTCACAATGCTCTCCCGATGCTCTTGCAAGATATTAATAACCAAAATAAGAGAACTTGAAGTTTATTTTATTGAACTTGGAAAATCCTAAAACAAAACAACCCTCGCAACTACTTTACAAAACAACCCGTGGCCCTAGGGGGAATTTAGAACATGTCGACGACGGGTAAACGGCGGAGGGGTTTAGTTGTAGGTTATGGGGGATTCCATCTTCCTAGGTTAAAATCTATGCCCTTATATAAGCTTTGGGCTCAAGTATTCTAAGTTAACAAGGATTACAACTTTAATTAAAAGTAAGATTCTAATAAAGACTTAATCTCCAAGTATCATACTTTTCAGCTGCCCTCCTTGTTTCATGGGATTTCCTCTCCTTGAGCTTTGGCTTGACATACCTTTTGATCCGGGGCTTGGAAAAATATATGGTTTTCACACGACAGATGAGCATAATTTTCTCTATCTATCGAGGTCCACTTTGCTTTTCCTCCACTAACTTGCCGTCGTCCTCCTGTCACGGCAGCACCATGGCAGCATCGTCCTCATCGTTTGCTTGTTCGGCTAAGCTCTCCTGCTTCTCTGCCCTGCGCCCGCCTTCTCCGTCTACGATGGCAGCAACCTGCAAAATAAGCCATCTTTTAGTAGAATCCGTGCCTTTAATCCAATTGTGATGTTTTGCTTTAAACTAACCTAAATGCAATGCAATGATGCTTGAATGCAACAGAAATATGGGTTAAAAAGGGTGTAAATAATAGAACTTTTACACACTCAACACACCCCCAAACTCAAGTTTTTGCTTGCCCTCAAGCAATTAAGACCTAAAAGAAAAATGAAAACTTTTTGTCTTGGCCTTCAAACAGTGAACTGTCCCTTACCCGTCGCTCATTCTCTGTGGCGGCAGCAACCTGTCGGAAAATTTAGGATCTGTCCGGAATCTCACTATAGTCCTCGTGCAGTGTGTGCATGCTTGTGAACAGTTATATGCTAAGACTCTCTTAGTTTCACTAGAATATTCAACTTTTTAACTCGAATTTTTATGCCAAAGTTTATTTTCTTGAAGACACATTTTCATGCTTCTTTTTCTTCTATTTTCAAGCTAAGTTTTACTAGAGCCAGTTTTGGGCACCTCTAGTTAGCTTCCTAGAGCCGGTTTCAGGCACCTCTAGGTTTTTTAGTTTCTTTTGCTAAACTTCTTTCCTAGAGCCAGTGTTAGGCACCTCTAGGGGCTATTCAAGTACTAAGCATCCTATTCTAGCTTGGCTAAAAGAAATCTAAGCAATATAACAGTCACAAAGGTGTTTAAGTTTTTCAGAACTATAGAAAGCCTCTAAATTTCTCCTTAAACTGTCCTAAAGATGCTGTCACGACAGAGCTGTCATGACAGGTAAGTTAACTTCACAGTTTTAAGCCAACAGTTTAATCTTTTCTGATTTTTTTAAGAGAACTTAATTAAATAAAAGACACAACAATTAATTAAAGATGTACTAAGACTCCATTAAAATGGAGGGTTGCCACCCCCAAACTCGAGGGTTGCATTGCCCTCAATGCAAATGACAGATAAAATGAAGGCAGGTACATCACAAAATAGAAATAAAGCAGGCAGCAATAAAAAGAAAATAAAAGACTTAGATTTTAATCGCTGTCTTCACCGCTGCTGCTGACACGGATTTGGTGGCGGCGTCTGGGTGGTAGGGCAGGTTGCTCCACGACCTGGATGTCTGAGCTGCTGCCGCTATCCCAAGTGCTGCTGGTGGTGGTGTTGGCCTTGGGCATTCGTTTTCTGTCTGCCACGTGTTTCTGTCTCTTGACAGGCGTGAACTCCTTCTCCAAATTCCTCCTAATAGGAGGTTCTGCGTCGCTGTCATTGGAGGCCGGTCGTTTCGTTCCTCGGGCGGAGGTTTCAGCCGGAGGACTGTCAGCTACTGTTGGGGCAGGTGATGGGGTGGAGGCAGCAGAGTGTGCATGTGGGGAGGCAGGTGGTGTAGGTGTGTGGACAGGAGAGGGGATGTGGAAATAGTGGGCAGGGAAAGAGGGGAAAATAACATCGGGGTAATTTAAAGTGTTGGTAATGAAATTTACCATTGAATTCGCGAAATCCCGGATGAATGTCATCAGCCCCATATGTCTGTTTTCCACCCGTTGTATTGCAGCAAGGATTTGGGCAGATTGGTCTGTTTGGGCGGTGGCGGCGACAGGTTCAGGGGCAGGCTCCTCGGATGATTCTGCTGGGGAGGCGGCCGGGTTGAAGGAGGAGACGGGGGTTGCGACTATCAGCTCCATGAGGCTGGTAATGTTGTTGTCGGTCCAGCCTTTGCCTTGGATCAGCTTGTCGGTGGTGGCCTCTGGGACGGCAACGCAGCGGCAAAGGGAAGTGATCATGAATGGTAGGCAAAGGCAGGAGGTTGTCCGAAATGTGCAGTCCAAAACACTTTCCCTCATATAACGGCCCACGTTGATAGGCTGGTCGTTCATGATTGAATGAATGAGGGCGAGCCGCTGCTGGTCCACCGTCGTGTGATGGGAGGACGGCAGGATACGCTTTTTGATGAAAGCGTTCCAGAGTTTGGCTTCTGGGAGTAGCTGCCCCCTTTTTACAGAGTTGGGGTTCTTTTTGCTCGTGGTCCATGTTGTTCCTTCCTCTGTCACTTCCGCCATGACAGCACCGTAGGCGGCAGAATCGAGGGTGTCTAAAAATTGCTGATGGGCATCATCGTTGGGACCAAAATAGAGGCCATACATGTGGTTGATGCTGTCAGCTGTAAATGGTACCTCTATCCCTCGGACGGTGACTGATGTTGCCGTTCTGCTGTCGATGGCAGCATAAAACTCCCTCACCAGCGTATCATTTAGTTCTGCAGGTTGTGCGGCGAACTGCTCCCATAGCTGAGTCCTTATTGCCTTAGCGATGAATGGTCGGAGCCCCATGTTGGCTGCCTTGCGGACGTAGATGAATCCTCTTTCCTCCCATAATTCCTTGGTGGCGAACGACTGTGGTGTGGGTGCTGCTGCGGAAGAGGTGGAAGCAGCACTTCGACGGGTACGTCTGGAAGACATTTTAGTTGCAAGGGTTGTGAAAGTAAAGAAAACAAATAAAACGAGAGGAGAAAGCAAGTAAGAACAAGCAGAAGTGAGGAAAATGAAAATGAAAACGGGGTTTTATAGCGGTCGAGTTGCTGCCCGTTTAATGCTGTGACGGCAGGCGTGAATAACGGGGCGACTGATGAGTTTTGGCGTGTCTGACGCGTCTGACACGTAACTATGCGTCTGTTACGCGTCTGTCACACGCTTCCGCATCTGCCGTGTCAGTCTGTTGACAGCCTGTCTTTTTCGTGTCTATGGGACAACTGGAACGACAGGCTTCAATAAACCTAATTTCCTAATAAATAATAATTAATAAAAATAAAAATAAAATTTAGGTTAAATTAGGGATGCCTTGTGGGGCATCTCCTAAAGTAACCACTTCCTGTATTCCTGGGGCTTCAGTCTTCTGATAATGCTTGAGGCGTTGTCCATTGACTTTGAATTGGTGCCCGTCTTTTAATGATCGGATTGTGATGGCACCATGGGGAAAAACTTGTACAACTTGGAACGGGCCAGACCATCTAGATTTAAGCTTCCCTGGGAAGAGTTTAAGTCTAGAATTAAACAACAACACAAGCTGCCCTGGGCAGAACTGTCGTGGCAGCAACTTCCTGTCATGCCACTTCTTAGTTTTCTCCTTGTAAATTCTTGCATTGTCGTAGGCCATTGTCCGTAATTCCTCAATCTCGTTCAGATCTAATAGCCTTTTCTGGCCTGCCTTGTCCAAGTCCATATGCACTGCCTTGATTGCCCAATATGCTTTGTGCTCGATCTCGACAGGCAAGTGACAGGTTTTTCCATAAATCAATCGGTATGGAGACATGCCTAATGGAGTCTTAAAAACTGTCCTATATGCCCATAATGCATCGTTAAGGAGTAAAGACCAATCTTTCCTAGTTGGCTTAACCATCTTCTCAAGAATGTTCTTAACTTCCCTATTGGATATCTCATCTTGTCTATTGGTCTGTGGGTGGTATGCTGTCGCGATCCTGTGCTTGACACCATATTTCTTCAAGGCGGCAGCAATTACCCTATTATCAAAATGTCTCCCTTCATCACTGATGATCGCCTTAGGGATGCCAAATCTAGAAAAAATGTTTTTGTGCAAAAACTTTTGGACTGTCTTGGCATCATTCTTTTTAGTGGCGATGGCTTCAACCCACTTAGAGACATAATCCACTGCAAGGAGGATGTATAGATTTCCACATGAAGATGGAAAAGGTCCCATAAAGTCAATCCCCCAAACGTCGAAGATTTCGACTTCTAGAATGTTCTGCAGTGGCATCTCGTTTCTCCTCGAGATGTTACCTGTCCGCTGGCACCTGTCACAGTTCTTGTAAAAGTCCTGTGCATCTTTATATAGTGTCGGCCAGTAGAACCCTGACTGCAGCACCATGGCAGCAGTTTTGTTGCCTCCTAAGTGACCTCCATATTGTGAAGCATGACAGTGATGGAGAATGTCTTCTTGTTCTTCTTGTGGTACACACCTCCTTATAACCTGATCTGCAGATAGTTTGAAAAGAAGAGGTTCGTCCCAATAATAATGCTTAACATCATTTTGGAACCTCTTCCTGGCTTGATAGTTAAGATCAGAAGGAAGTAGTCCGCTAACTATAAAATTAACGAAATCAGCATACCAGGGGAGTTCAGAAGACTTACCTGTCGCCATGGCTGTCGCGGCAGCGATTGCGGCAGCAAAGAGCTGCTCATCTGGGAAGGTCTCCAGTATATTTGTCTCGTCGATTGGTAGACTCTGTCCCTTCTCCAACCTTGACAAGTGGTCTGCCACCTGATTTTTTGTCCCCTTTTTGTCTTTGATCTCAAGGTAGAATTCTTGTAATAACAAGATCCATCGTATCAATCTAGGCTTTGCGTCCTTTTTCGCGAACAGATACTTAAGGGCAGAATGGTTTGTGTGCACTATTACCTTCGTCCCAAGTATGTAAGAACGAAACTTGTCGATAGAGAACACCACAGCTAACAGCTCCTTTTCTGTGGTGGTGTAGTTCACTAGGGCGTCATTCAATGTCTTGCTGGCATAATATATGACATGGAACAGCTTATCTCTGCGTTGCCCAAGTGCTGCCCCGACAGCATAGTCACTAGCATCACACATGATCTCAAATGGCTGTGTCCAGTCTGGTGGCTGTACTATGGGGGCTGTCACTAGTTTTTCCTTCAGAACCTTGAATGCTTCAGTACATTCATCATCAAAGTCAAAGGGTCGGTTTTGCTCTAAAAGATGGCATAGGGGCTTGGTGATTTTTGAGAAATTCACAATAAATCTCCGATAAAAACCAGCATGCCCTAAAAAACTTCTAATGCCCTTGACTGTGGTTGGCGGCGGCAGCTTCTCGATCACTTCGATTTTAGCCCTGTCGACTTCTATCCCACGGCAGCTAATCTTATGGCCAAGGACTATCCCTTCGTCCACCATAAAGTGGCATTTTTCCCAATTCAAAACAAGGTTAGCTTTTTCACATCTTTCAAGTACCTTTTGAAGATTGCCGAGGCAGCTCTCAAAATCGTCTCCAAAGACGGAAAAATCATCCATAAAAATCTCGAGGAAGTCCTCTACCATGTCGGAGAATATGGCCATCATGCACCTTTGGAAGGTGGTAGGTGCATTACAGAGTCCAAACGGCATCCTCCTAAACGCGTATGTTCCGTAGGGGCATGTAAAAGTCGTCTTTTCTTGATCCTCCGGTGCAATAGCAATTTGATTGTAACTTGAATAACCATCAAGAAAACAATAGTAAGGTTTTCCCGCTAATCTATCAAGCATTTGATCAATAAAGGGTAAAGGAAAATGGTCCTTTCGGGTAGCTTTGTTAAGCTTTCGATAGTCCATACAAACCCTCCAACCGGTTACAGTCCTGGTTGGGATTAACTCATTGTTCTCGTTGGTTTCCACGGTCATTCCTCCTTTCTTTGGAACACATTGCACCAGGCTCACCCATTTGCTGTCGGAGATGGCATAAATAATACCAGCATCTAACCATTTGATTATCTCTTTACGCACTACCTCCTTCATCGCATGGTTTAACCGCCTTTGGGCATCTATAGTCGGCTTATGATCTTCCTCGAGGAGGATTTTGTGCATGCATAATGCCGGACTAATGCATTGAATGTCTGCTATCGTCCATCCAATCGCCTTTTTGTGCTGCCTTAGCATGCCGATTAGCTGTCGTTCCTGTTCCAGCGGCAGCTTAGAAGAGATGATTACGGGCAGTGTGTCATTTGAACCAAGAAAAGCATATTTAAGCTGCCCTGGCAGGGGCTTAAGTTCTAAGGCAGGTGGTTCAACAGTAGATGGTTTTTGGATTAAATGGTTATCCGAAGTATAATTCAAAGGTTCGAATAACTTACCTGGACGATTGCCTAACCAGTTTACCTCCTTCTGATCTTCAGTATCAGATGTATCGGATTCAGAGGAGTTGCTGTCGTCAGTGCTGTCGTCGTTGCTGTCGTGACAGTCCTGTAGGTGGCTGCCGCGGCAGTGCCCAAATTTAATATCGTGACAGCCCGACCTGATGCATGGTTGATCAAGGGTAATGTCAGTAATAGTCTTGCATTCCTCGTCCACATCAGCATGTTTCATCGCTTGGAGAACATTCAATTTAATCTCTTGATCGTTCACGCGCATGGTGAGTTCTCCTTTCTCCACATCAATCAGTGATCTTCCCGTGGCTAAGAAGGGTCGCCCGAGGATGATTGGTGCGTTTTCGTCTGCCTCACAATCTAAAACAAGAAAGTCAGTAGGAAAAATAAACTTATCCACTCTTACCAGAATATCTTCAATCTTTCCCTCTGGATGAACGTAAGAGCGGTCTGCCAGCTGCAGAGTTACTGTCGTGGGCCGCGCTTTTCCAATACCTAATTTCTGAAAAACAGACTTTGGCATTAAATTAACACTAGCACCAAGATCACAAAGTGCCTTACCCACAAATTTATTGCCGATTACACAAGGTATGATGAAGCTCCCCGGATCCTTCTTTTTCTGGGGTGGCTGCCGATGGAGAATACTCATGCAACCTTCTGTCATCTTTACCGTTTCAAATTCCCCAAGTTTAGATTTTTTCGACATAACATCCTTGAGAAATTTAGCATAACCGGGCATCTCCCTAACGACATCTAACAGCGGAATATTAATATGAACTTGCTTAAAAATATCATAAATCTTTTTAAGTTGATATTCATGCTTAGCTTGCTGTATCCGTTGAGGAAAAGGTGGTGGAGGACGGTAGTCAGCAATACGTCCTTCCCACTGCATACGAATCTGAGGACGGTGTTCATCTTTTTTCTCCTCTGTCGCTTCTGCTGTCGTGACAGGCTCATCGGCAGCAGTCTGTTTATCATCTGTCGGGGCAGCTTCTTCGGCAGGTTTATCCAAGGCAGGTTCCTTTTCTGTTTCAGCTTCTTTTTCTGGCCCTGGTAGTTTCTTCCCACTCCTAGTAGTAATTGCCTTACATTTCTCATGTGTGGGTGGTCTAGCATTTTCAGTATTGCTAGGGAATCCTCCATTCTGCCTCGGCTTAATATGTTGCGAAACCTGACCCATTTGTGTCTCCAAGGATTTCAAGGTAGCTTCATGGTTTGTCATCCTCATCTCGATTTTATCCATAAAGGTTTCTGTCTTCTTGACAAACTGATTCATATTCTCCATATATGTACCGGTCTGAGACATAAAGGTGGCCAGAGTCTGTTCCAATATACTGCTTGTGGAAGGTGGTGGCTGCTGTTGCTGCTGCGGCGGCAGTTGTTGCGGCAGTTGCTGTCGCGTTAGCAATCTAGGTCCTCCCTGATTCTGATTGTGTGCTTAAGGATTCAAGGCATTATTGGGATTACTCCAGGAAAATTTGGGATCCTTCCTCCAATTGGGATTATAATTGTTGGAATTATAATTCGGCTTGTAATTTCCAACATATTTTCCCTCTTCTATTTGTATGTGGCACTCATCCCGACTATGATTTCCCTCACAGATGGTACAAACTTCCTCGACAGCAAATCCTTGTAATTCATCTTCATTCAATAACCTTTTCATTGCTTTAGTAAGGAATGCTACCTGTGATTTCATAGTGTTGTCGGCCTCATAGTCCTTGACAGCAAGTACCCGTTTACCCCCTCTTCTTGCAGTCGAAAACTGCTCCTCATTCTTAGCTAGATTTTTCAAAACTTGCAATGCCTCGTCTAGATCTTTATCCAATAATAGTCCATTTGCTGCAGAATCAATTCGAATGCGAGTTTGTAAGTTGGCAGCATTATAAAACTTAGTTACCTGATTCCAGACGGGGAATCCATGCATAGGGCAGTTCCGTAGAAGAGTAGTAAATATGTCCCAGGCCTCGTGCATCGGCTCGTCATCTTCCTGTTGAAAAGTAGCAATTTCATTACGTAATCGCTCAGATAAATGCGAAGGATTAAAACGAGATAAGAATTCACGAGATAAATCTGCCCAAGTTACGATTGAACCCGGCGTAAGTTTATTCCACCAAGTTTTAGCTCTGTCCCTCAATGAATGGGGGAATAACCGAAGCCTCAGTATCTCCGGACTAACTCCTGGCATTCTAAACAAACCACAGATCTCCTGGAACGTTTTGAGATGCTCCCTAGCATCCTCTGTCACAGCACCACTAAACTGCCCGGCATTGTTGATCATACTAAACATGACAGGTTTAAGCTCAAAGTTATCAACTTCAATATCCGGCAGCGTGGTCTCCAGTTCTACATGATCGTTCAGCATGTAGTCTCGACATGACCGTCGTCCAACTGCCGCAGGCGGGTCGCCGACAGGCGGTACAACTCCACCAGCGGGCCGATTACGGGCCATCTTCTCTAGCTGTTCCTCAAGGTATTCGTTCCTGTCTAAAAGGTGGCGAAGTTGTTTCTTGAGATTGAATGAACGTTCGATTTCCGGATCTAATTTATACTCAGGATCTTAACCTCTTTTAGATCTGCGCATAAACAAGAAAACCTCGTGAAAAGCAAGAGTTGAAAGTACTAACAAAAAATAGAGAAAGAAAAATAAAATAAAAATAAAAAAACGAAAAGTGCAATAAAAGAAAGGTGTAGTTATGTTGCCAATCCCTGGCAACGGCGCCAAAAACTTGTTGCGTGTAAAAGAGTCTATCGCAATTGTAGTGCAAGTGTACACGATGCAAGTAGTAAAGTAATACGAAGTATCGGATATCGTCTCCACAGGGATTGGGCTAATAGCTTCACCTTATTTCACTGCACGAAGTAAAGAAAATATTTAAGAGAATTGTCACGAAAATAATAAGGAAAATCGCAAATAAAAGAATTGAGATATCAAGATAGAGAGAATGGGCTGGTATTGAATTGCTCAGTAGTGCAGGTATTGCAATGCTTAGGAACTCCAGTTCTGTCGTCGCACCTGTCGCGGTAGCACCTGTCGCGGCAGCTGTCCGTTGGTTGTCGCGGCAGCAAACACACCAACTCTGTACTTCAAGTTTGCAAGAATCCCAGATCTGCCTTGGCCTATCCCTAGGTCCAAGTCTGTCGATGATCACGTCTTTGATGATACCTCCCGGCGTGAATCAAAGGATGAACACCGATGTGTATGAATTCTTCCTTAGCCACTTAACCTTGCCCTATCCCTAGGCACAAGATAGTTCAACTATAAACTAGAGAACTTGCTCTTATTTCTTTCGTATACTTAACTCTCCCGATGCTAAGTAAATGGATAACCTCACAATGCTCTCCCGATGCTCTTGCAAGATATTAATAACCAAAATAAGAGAACTTGAAGTTTATTTTATTGAACTTGGAAAATCCTAAAACAAAACAACCCTCGCAACTACTTTACAAAACAACCCGTGGCCCTAGGGGGAATTTAGAACATGTCGACGACGGGTAAACGGCGGAGGGGTTTAGTTGTCGGTTATGGGGGATTCCATCTTCCTAGGTTAAAATCTATGCCCTTATATAAGCTTTGGGCTCAAGTATTCTAAGTTAACAAGGATTACAACTTTAATTAAAAGTAAGATTCTAATAAAGACTTAATCTCCAAGTATCCTACTTTTCAGCCGCCCTCCTTGTTTCATGGGATTTCCTCTCCTTGAGCTTTGGCTTGACATATCTTTTGATCCGGGGCTTGGAAAAATATATGGTTTTCATACGACAGATGAGCATAATTTTCTCTATCTATCGAGGTCCACTTTGCTTTTCCTCCACTAACTTGCTGTCGTCCTCTTGTCACGGCAGCACCATGGCAGCATCGTCCTCATCGTTTGCTTGTTCGGCTCAGCTCTCCTGCTTCTCTGCCCTGCGCTCGCCTTCTCCGTCTACGATGGCAGCAACCTGCAAAATAAGCCATCTTTTAGTAGAATCCGTGCCTTTAATCCAATTGTGATGTTTTGCTGTAAACTAACCTAAATGCAATGCAATGATGCTTGAATGCAGCAGAAATATGGGTTAAAAAGGGTGTAAACAATAGAACTTTTACACACTCAACAACTACATGGAGGACCGTAGATGGAACCAACAGCTTCATGCTATGATCAAAAAACTCAAATTATTTTACCATAACAATTTTGTTGCAACAATAGACATGTCTCGGCAATGTAGTTCTTATTGGCAGCCTAGAGTCACGGCAACAGATATGTCATGGCAATGTAGTCCTCGTCAAGAGATATTAAATTCCATGGATGGGAGTATAGCTAAGATGAATGTACTCTTGAGAGAAGCGCAAGATCGATCAAGGATATTAACATATGTTATAGATAACATACACCAACAATTTATTCCTGGGGATACTGAAGTCCCAAGGCAAGAGGACAAGGAGCAATGCGAAGAGAGCTCCTCGATGTGTGAGGACCAACTAAAAGCTCCAAGTTGAGAGCTTGCCAATGATAAAGACTTCCCAAAACTTGATGAGCCTATGCAACGAATTGCCATGACAAAGATTGAGGAGCCTGAACAGAGCAATGTCGCAACAACACTCAGTGCGGCTGAGAAGAGTGATGTTATAGCAAAATCTGAGAAATCTGATGCTCAGAGTGTTACAACATTGATGCTGAAGCAAGAATATGAAGATTTCTCTTATCCACAATTGCGACAACAATTGCACGACCACATGCAAGATCAACACGATGGAAATATTGTATTAATGGAATATGAGCAGGTAATCTCCATTACATGTATTTCTTGAGGAACCAACGCTAGTAGATTTGAAGCCATCATAATCTCTACTGATGGAGGTGTTTGAGAGGCCTACAGAAAACGGTGTTTGGATTCGTGAAGCTTTTCAGAAAATTGATCATTCCCTTGACTTACATCAAATTTTGGCAGAAGATTGCCACTGCAATTGGCTGGCGCATCAATTGCCACGACAAGGAAGGCTACATCCAGCCAAGACGAATTTCAACGAGAATGAGAATGATTGGGTGTTGATATAATATTTCCTAATAATATATGCATTCCTTCAGGAAAAGTCGCGAGGTGGAGGGTATACATGGACTACAAGGGAACACGAAAGAAAGACATATCTACCATGGTAACGCAAAGGGGGATAGATGCGAACACATTAGCCCAACTCTTTTTGGGCAATATTGTCACTCGATGGAGGGTGTGGATGGACTATAAGAAGTATCGAAAATGACTCTCTTCAAGCTTCCTCGGATGTGCAATAACCTTAGAAGATGCATGAAAACGTTCTTTCTAAGAATTTTTAATTTTTCGTTTTAAATTTTTTGACCTTTATTTTTTCGGTTATTTTCAGAATTGTTTTATTTTTCTTTATTTATTTTCGGAAATTTTAGGGGATATTTTATCTTATTTTTCTTCATTATCTTTAGTTTTTAGGTTTTATTTTTTTTCTATTCTTTTCCACATCAAGAATCAAAACCACCATGCCCAAGAATCTCAAGACTATGCACCAAGTGAGGAGTTCACGGTAACTACGATTCCTAATGCACCACAAGATTCACGCCAACAATCACCATGAGTCGAAAAAAAGAACCAAGCCAATGGCTTGAAGGAAATTTGTCATTCGAGGTGACGACCTCTCCGACTAACTCATTCGCATTATGTTTCATTTTTTAAAAATTTGTGCAATTGCATGCGTTACGGACTATGCTTCTCTTGAGTTTGAGGGGGGTCTTGTTTATTTCTTTAGATTGTTGCATTAGTTTTACTCATATCATATAGTTTGCATTTGTTGCTTGCCTTATCTTCTACCATATTAAACTTTCTAGACCTTTTGAATATCTGATGATGAATTTTTGTCACTACACTTAATTGATAAAATCCTTCAATCTAGGATTTGCATAGAAAGCACTTAGAATTTTACTATAATGCTGAATTTCATTTTGACATTGTTGTACTTGTCGATTCCAAGGGACTTAATGAACTTAGGTTCCTTAAAAATTGGGTAAAATTTGAACTTAAAAATTTGAGCTAGAGGTTCCTATTCGGCTCTAGCCTCAACTAAAATTGGATAAAAAGATAATTTCTTACTAGAGGTGCCCGAAACCGGCTCTAGTTATCACACATTAGAAATCTCTAGAGGTGCCCAAAATTGGCTCTAGCTGATTAACACTGAAATAAGAAATTGTTTGCTTTGCTAGAGGTGCCCGAAATTGGCTCTTGTAAACTTAAAAAAAAAAAAAAACTAGTGATTAAATTGACAAAACCTATTGTTCACATTAGACCCTAGTAGCTGACTTGTACACAAATCCACACAAACATGGTCACAAGCATTATAGTTTGATTTCGGGTAATTTTATGCTATCCAACAATTGAACATATCTTGTGCCTCGGTTCTAAGGATTGAAGTCAGGTTCGAAGCTTGTTTTTTATTGTAGAAACCTTGGCAGGTAATTGTTAGTTTTGCATTGCTTGAAGACAAGCAATAGTTCGAGTTTGGGGATTTTTTAAGTTAGTAAAAGTACTATATTTTCTACCCTTTTTACCCATATTAATGTTAGACTTAGGCTCATTTTAGTTGCACTCATAGGCATTCATGCATAGTTTCCTAGTTTCTTTGATTCATGAGCTTGGTAATACATTTTGTTGGTTTTTTGTGGAAAAGTCGCTGCTTTGGTGCTTTATTTTATGTAAGTTAGGATTGTCGTGGCAAAGTGCAAATTGCCAAGGTAATTCACGAGAATAAGGAAGTACTTGTCGAACCAGTTGCCGTGGCAATTTGGGATAAATCTACACAGTTTTGGATAAATTTGAAATTTACGGGATAACTCTCCAAAATCCGAATTTACAAGCAGAATTTGATAGAGATAAATACTCCAATTTGTGAGGAGATCTTTGAGGTAAAGATGGAAGATATTAATTATCTTTTATCCAATTAAATCAAGTCTAATCCTATCCAAATTGAAAGAGTTTGATCGGATAGAAATCCTAATTCCATGGAACTCCAACGCAAATCAACTCCTCTTATAAAAAAACAACAAATCAAGTCATCTCTTTAAATAGAGATCAACCTGCGACAAGAAAGACAGGAGAGTCGATTGGACTAGAGAGGGAGAGATCGCAAGGCTTCATCTTCTTTATTTTTAGTTTATGTGATTCATGTTTGGGGATTATTCTTTGTATATGTTTTGAAACCAGTCATGAATTGATGTAAATTGGCTTGGGTTATTTGGGTTTGTGGTTTTGATAAACGATTATATTGTTTAGGTTTTTGAGTTGCAATTTAATTTCAAAGTTTGTTCATTCTTGGTTCTTATTTTGATTTCGAGTGAGTTAGGAGAGGATCTCGAGAATTCATTCATTTATCTAACATCGGGAGAGTTAGATTCAAGAAACGAATGGCATGGTCTTTATTCAAACAATCATTGGTGAAGACTAATCCGACTTAGGAATAAGTTGTGGAATTCAACGGCTTAGAGGAGCGTAAGATCGGTTGTTGTTCGCCCATGGTTAACGCATGGATGTATCACCAAGTCATATACAATTAACTAGTGTTTTGAGTTAGGGATAACAAGAAGACATTGAAGAACGCTTCACCGAGCTTTGAAGGAAGTCACCTAGTTGCCAAGGAAATCGATCCATTTACAGTTACCGCAGCAATTACAATTTCCCAGGCAATTCAACTAGTCCTAGTTGTTAAGACAATTGAGTTACTTTAGCAACCAATTACCACGACGATCCAATCAACCATCACACCACGACTCATGATAACCCGGCTTACTCTCTTATTTGATTACTCTATCCTTTATTTCTATTTACTTATTATTCATCACCTTCAATATTATTTCTTTTACAACGCAGTAACTTAAGCAAAGTGCCCCAAACCAATCCCTGAGGAAACAATACTCGATACTTATCACTTTATTACTTGCAACGTGTACACTTGCACCATCTACGGCCTGCGAAGGAGAAATCACTACCCCTACAAAGCATATCATAAATATATATATAAAAACTACAAATATAAACATAGGAAGTTTATTTTTCTCCAAAGCTATAGCAAACAGATATCGACATCCATTCGCCTCTTTGTCCTGCATTCCAAACGCAAGCAACTTCCCCCATCTTTCGAACTAGCCACGACAAATGAACTTGAGATTACCCATTTTTTACACTCCTTACCATTACCAAAACTGGATGGGTTGACACTAGCACAACCCTTCGTGGTAACAGGAGTAGCTTCCCCACTAACCGCACTCGGAGAGGCATCTTTTATACGATATTTTTAAGGATGAGTACGAACGCCAGTGTACTAAAAAAGAAATCCTCTGGTTCATTTTCATTACCTAAAATAATTATTTCCACTCGTTCATTACCCTCTTCGCCAAAGGGCCACGCATCCGCACAAATAGGCACATTTTCCAAAGAGCCCTTTGGAAATACATTGAAATCTGGTTCGTCCCAACCATTGGGGCTTTTCTCCTCTAGACAATGCACCCAAATATTTCTAAGAGTACATACCTTTTCAAAACGAGAAGGTGGCTCATCTTCTAGCCTCTTAAGAAGCCTCAACTCAGTAGGTGACATTTCCCCCACATTAGGCAATGTACACCTATCTTTCTTCGGTTAATGCCACACAACAGGGAACGAAAAGCTATCGGCATTACATTCCATCTTGATATACTTTGTCCTATTTAGGAAAAAATTCTCAGTGTAATCACTCATTACCGGAGCTTTCCCTTTACAATGACCAATGGTTACAAAACCCTTTTCATTCTTGTCATGGCCAGCCATTACATTATAAAAGTAACGGAATACGCTGATAAAAGGTTCGTCCCCTTGGATTTTACAATTTAAAAAATATGTTCCCAAAGTCCAACAACTAGCTCCACTCAATTGACTCGGTGCTACATGAAACCAATTTAACTCAAAAGCAACTAGTGAGATAAGCAAAATAAAACCTAAAATACCAACAAAGCTTATTTATAATCAAGAGCCAGGTCTTCCCCGACATGTGTAGAGTGTCCACGAGTTCTTAGGCATATTTAGGTGCATTGCAAGCATTAAAATAGTATCTTCTCTTTTACCATGCTTTTATTGAATAATTTACGTTTGGTTGTGAAAATTTATTGTTTTAGTCTAGTTTTTATTTTCAGGTGCTATAGCAAGGAGAGGACATGAGAGCAAAGGAAAGCTACAACAAAAGGAGTTGTACTGAAGCAGCCCCAAATGACGTCAAGGATGCTACCGAGGCAGCAATGCCGCCAAGTGCCGCCCAGACATGAATTACACCGACTTAGCAAAGATGGGTCGCGATTCAAAGTGGATGAATTTAGACTGTTTTTCAGTCAGATTATATGAATTACACGTACGTGCGCGTATATATTCTTTTTGGAGAAAATTCGTAGGAATTTTCTTATGAATAAAAGATTATATGTGAAAGAATTTTTTCTTATTTATAGGGTGCCCGCCAAGGCAAATGAGAGAAACAGCTATATAAGGCCAACTATCCTCTCCCGGTTATTCACTTTGCTTTCTTCTTTACTTTGAATTATTTCTATTATCTTTGCCTTCAAGATTTCTCTTGCTTTACTTTCTTTCATGTTCATTTTCTTTCTTTAGGAAATACAACCTTCTCACAGCTATGGCCATATCGCAGCAAACCGTCGCCACCACCAAACCCCATTTCAAAAGGTTCTTGAACCCAACTGTCGAGGCAACCTACAAGAATACTACATAGGGCGGCAGCTATGGGAGGAAATGGAGTTCCAATATACCTAGCTTGATGGGGATTTTGGCCTCGAGCCCTCCCTATTCGAAAGGATACACAACTTGGGCTGGGACCAGTTCGCACGGTAGCCAGAAGGAATCAACAGCAACCACGTGCGAGAGTTCTACGCTCACAGACCAACACCGAGAAATCCTTTCGTGTATTTCCGCAGAGAAGGTGTCAAATTTATAGCATATATTATCAACAGCTTCTACAGCATAGATGTCTGCGGCAACCCACATGAAGAATAGGAGTCATATCTGACGGCGGCTGACTAGAACAAGATCAAGAAAGAAATCTGTAAGCCCAACACCAAGTGGCTAAAAGGCAAAAATATGGGTCAGTCAACCGCCGCGACCTGCTGCCAAAGGCAGCCCTTTGGAGTAACTTCGTCCAACGCCGTCTGATGCCCACCACGCATGGATCAACAATCAACAGGCCGCAGCTCGCCCTTATCTACAGCATCATAAAGGGACGACAAATCAATGTTGGCGAAGTGATCCTAAAGGAGATCTACGCCCACACAGAAAAGCCAAACGCCAAGGGACCTCTCTTCTTCCCTGCACTCATCACAGGCCTCTGCGCCAATTTCCGCGTGCCGCCGCACCCCAAGGACAAAATTCTTCCAGCCAAGGAAGGATGGACTAGAAAGGCACGCCAACTGATGATGCAGAACCCGAAGCTAGACACACCTTCAACTGCCCAGCCGCCGTCCCAAGCTGCCTCCACCCTAGCCGCGGCAGGCAGTACTAAAGCTACCCTCCCGTCCGTCGTGATCCCCCTATTGTGCAACCTAGTTGAAAGCTTCCAAAGGATCAAGCACAAACAAGTGATCTTCACCAAATATGTGGCGGACGTGCAAGAGGCCTTTGTAGCCTACTTGCTTGACAAGTACCAAGACGGTGGCCCACAGTTACCCACGTTCCCAACAGAGTTAGCAGCATCCAAGCCAGTTCATATTACACTCAGACCAACTACTACTCTTGCCGCCGCCGACAGCGAGGGGCCGCACATTCGCCCCAAAAGAAGGACCTCTCCAACTCTCATCCAGCCACACGAGCTCACCTCCTCATCCGAATCAAAAAAGGAGAAGGAGACCACCACTGTCTCCCTAGCAGCAAAAGAGGACGCTTCCCAAGACGCCGACAACTTAGATATGGAGATCTCAGACTCCCTCGATGATGAACCAGCAGAGGTAGTAAGGAAGAGAAAGCGGCCAACAACAGAGCCCTAGGGTGGAGGACCTAAAGAACCATCCAAGAAACTCAGCCCCAGCCGCATCCAGCCGCTGCGTAGCAAGAAAAAGATCCAATTGATAGACCATCTGCCACGCGCCGCCTAGTCCTACCCGCCTTTTCAGCATCCTCCTCTGACGCAGCAGCAACATAGGGGAACTCCCACAGTCTATAGCACCATTTTTTTCTTTTCTTTTTAATTTTTATATTTTATTTCTTTTTTCTATTTTTCTTTTTATGTTTTATTTTTCTATTTTTGTTTTTCTTTTTATGTTTTATTTTATGTTTTTAATTTTTGTTTTGTGTAAAGGCATTGAGGACAATGTCAACCTTGAGTTTGGGGGGAATAGTCCTCTTTGTTTTTAGGTTCATTTAGTAGCATATAGGATCATATGTAAATTCTGCCCCCTAGCACTTAATGAAATAGAAATTTTTAGTTTAAAAACTTGTGCCTATGATAAATTAGCCAACTACTTGTATTCGCACCAAACTAAAAAAGTTTAACCTAACTATGGGAAGAAGCATGAAAAATACTTAGAAAATTTTTCTTTCTGCTAATTCTCTTTATACTTGTCTAATAAATGTTGAATTTTTGCTTAAATTCTAAGTTTAACATTGCTTACCTTACTTAATAAAAATTCCTTGATTGGTTACATGTTTGCCGCCACGGCAGCATAGGGCAGCAAAACAAAAATGGAGAAATCCCTAGAGGGGCCCGAAACAAGCTCTAGGCAGGAAGTTTAAATACCCTAGAGGTGCCCGAAATAAGCTCTAGGAAGGATCATGAGCAAGGACACTTCGCTGCTATCAAAGTCCACGTATATAAACCAAGTGAGGGACAAATTAGCAAGAGTGAATGAAAGCCTTCGCAGGATAACTCTATTCAAAGGGTTCGGAGTTTCGTAGAGTGAACCTATCTTAGCTCAGACCTAGAGAATAGTTGTGATGAGCTGAAGCCCTTAAAGCCATGATCAGAAAAAGAAGACGAAACTGTCCAACTATGATGCCAAGGCATCAACTAGTATCCTTTTTAGTAATTTCATTAGTTTAGGCATTCTTTGTTAACTTAGTTATCTCAGCATATTTAGCATGAACACAGACCTGCACACACTGCATTGGCATTAAGAAAAATTAAACCTAAGTTATTTCATGCCATTCCCTATCACTAACATAAAAATAGGTGTCACGGCCTTGAGGTAAGAAATCAAGATAACGGCTAAAGTTTCTATTAATTTTTTGCAAGGGGCAGATTTACTAGTTAGGTTGCATTGCTTGAGGACAAGCAATAGTTCGAGTTTGGGGTGTGTAGAGTGTCCACAAGTTCTATATTTTGTACACATTCTTGCCCTTATTATTGCTATTCTTAAGCTCATTTAGGCGTATTTAGGTGCATTGCATGGATTATAACAGTATCTTCTCTTTTACCATGCTTTTATTGAATAATTTATGTTTGGTTGAGAAATGTTACTATTTTAGTTTAGTTTTTATTTCCAGGTGCTATAGAAAGGAGAGGAGAGGAGAGGACAAGAAAGCTGGAACAAAAGGAGCTATACTGAAGCAGCCCCAAATGCTGCGAAGGACGTTGTCGAAGAAGCATTACCGCCAAGTGCTGCCCAGGCAGGAATTACACCGACTTAACCAAGATGGGTCGCGATTGAAAGAGGGCAATTTTATGAGCCCAACGAGCCCAGTCTTGCAATTTTTTGAATCATGTAGTAGCCGGTAGAGATGATCCAAGATCGATAAGTATGAGTACTTATCCTTATTTGCGGGAGAAGGCAACGTCCAAAGAGTCCACATTTAAGTCAAAAAGGAGTATGTATTTAATGTAAAAATACTTTAAGAACTTCTACTTCAAAGAGGACTCAAACTTAGGCCATGAGCCCTATATATACCCATTGTATGTAAGGGTATAGGGGCGTGACAATGTCTGAGGGGATTTGACTTGGTTTAATGTGGCTTAGCTAGATAGATGGGAGTTGTTAGGGGTCGCGACCCAACTCTCCTAGGGTTTAGACACTTGTATGTAAAGTAGATGTGAGCAAAGGTTGCAATAGTTTTGAGTTGTTTTCAATAAAATTCCAAAGTTTTCTTAATCTATGCCCTTCATTCTTTCGATTAGTCTACACCAGTCAGTTGAGAGAATCCATTTGTTGGGCACGAAATTGCAAGGCTCACGAAAGAGTTAAGCACGATCACAACATGTTGAGGCGTGACTAACTTGGTTCCTAACAAGTTCACAAGTTTCAACGGCTAAAAGGGATCACCAATCGAATGGACTTGCATGTGTTAGGTTTACGTTGAGATTGTTAGGTATTGCCTACATCACGTGAGTGTTCGAGCATCATTGCCTAAAAATAGGGAGGATCACTGTCGACTATCCCGCCGAACTTGGAATGTCTGTCAGACTTGCCGCCATGACCTATTTCCATTCCACCTGTCGAGACAGCGAAAGTTGCAGGTGTAGTGACCCGCTGCGGCCATGTGACAGGGTCGTAGCCTACCGCCCGCCATACCCGCAGAGGCAGCAATTCATGGCAGTGCAAAACATACTCAAGCTTTACAATGCAGACCTCATGATACTGAGCTGCAACTCGCTTACCCAGTCTATCGACCAAATCTCTCCCTATCATCCCTCTCATCACTATCTTAATTTTATTTGTGTTTTTATATTTCCACATCTTGAGTTTAATTGTGCATTTACTAAATCTTTGTGCAGAAAACCACTCATAAGAGTTGCTCCAATCCTTGTGGGAGACGATATCTTTTATACTACAACTTGACAAGAGTGTGCACTTGCGCTCATAAATAGAGAACACCCAGACGCTCTACAAGTTTTTGGCGTCGTTGCTGGGGATTGGCAATAGCAACCGTGTTTGAAATTCTACACTTCTACTTTAGTTTTTTCACATTAAATTTCTGCTTATTTATTTGCTTAAAAAATGCATCTTTGTTTTTATTGGTGTATGTCCCGCCATGGCGGCAAGGATGGCAGCAACATCCACCTGAGGAGGGGAATGGCATGCCTAGATGAAAAGCCAAACTCAAAGCCCTCAAGAAGTTGTTATACTTGGGAAAAGCACGGCCCGACATAACATAATTTTTATTTTTTTTATTTTTTTTATGATTTAGGATTAGATTTAATTTTTAGTTATTTTTATTTAAATTTTTCATTTAATTTATTTCACGTTAGAAATGATGGATAGATCAAAAAAGATGAAAGAATAAAGGAGAAGCCCAACTAGCGGCCAAGGCAGCCGAAGGTAGATGAGCATAACGGCTAGTGGCTTCATAACGGCTAGCTGCAACGGCTATATTTTGCCCCAGCGAGCGGAACAGATATCTGCGTAATGGCTAGAATCTCATTATTCGTGCCGCAATAATTGCCGCTCGTTGACAGCGTGCCCGCAAAAGTAGAGGAGAGAAATGGCTATATAAGGCCAACTATTCTCTCCCCGTTATTCACTTTGCTTTCTTCTTTACTCTGAATTCTTTCTGCTATCTTTGCCTTCAAGATTTCTCTTGCTTTACTTTCTTTCACGTTCTTTTTCATTCTTTAGGAAATACAACTGTGTCACAGCTATGGTCACATCGCAGCAAACTGTCTCCACCTCCAAACCCCTTTTAAAGAGGTCCTTGAACCCAACTGTCAAGGAAACCTACAAAGAATACTAAAGAGAGCGGCAGCTATAGGAGGAAATGGGGTTCCAATATACCCAGCCTGATGGGGATTTTGGCCTCGAGCCCTCCCTATTAGAAAGGATACATAACTTGGGTTGTGACCAATTCGCACGGCAGCCAGAAGGAATCAACAGCATCCACGTGCGAGAGTTCTATGCCCACAGACCAACACCGAGAAATCCTTTCGTGTATGTTCGCGGAGAAGGTGTCAAATTTATAGCAGATATTATCAATAGCTTCTACAACATAGATGTCTGCGGCAACCCACATGAAGAATGGGAGTCATATCTGACGGCGGCTGACTACAACAAGATCAAGAAAGAAATCTGTAAGCCCAACACCAAGTGGCTAACAGGCAAAAAAATGGGTCAGTCAACCGTCGCGACTTGCTGTCGAAGGCAGCCCTTTGGAGTAACTTCGTCCAACGCCGCCTGATGCCCACCACGCACGGATCAACAATTAACAGGCCGCGACTCACCCTTATCTACAACATCATAAAGGGACGACAAATCAATGTTGGCGAAGTGATCCTAAAGGAGATCTATGCCCACGCAGAAAAGCCAAACGCCAAGGGACCTCTCTTCTTCCTTGCACTCATCACAGGCCTCTGCGCCGATTTCCGCGTGCCACCGCACCCCAAGGACAAAATTCTTCCTACCAAGGAAGGATGGACAAGAAAGGCACGCCAACTGATGATGCAGAACCCGAATCTAGACACACCTTGAACCGCCCAGCCGATGTCCCAAGCTGCCGCCACCCTAGCCGCAGCAGGCAGTACTAAAGCTACCCTCTTTTCCGCCGTGATCCCCCCCATTGCGCAACCTAGTTGAAAGCTTCTAAAGGATCGAGCAAAAAAAGGTGATCTTCACCAAATATGTGGCGGACGTGCAAGAGGCCTTTGTGGCCTAGTTGCTTGACAAGTACCAAGACGGTGGCCCATAGTTTCCCATGTTCCCAACAGAGTTAGCAGCATCCAAGCCAGTTCATATTACACCAAGACCAGCTACTACTCCAGCCGCAGCCGACAGCGAGGGGCCACACATCCGCCCCAAAAAAGGACCTCTCCAACTCCCATCCAGCCATACGAGCTCACCTCCTCATCCGAATCAGAAGAGGAGAAGGAGACCACCACTGCCTCCCCTGCAGCAAAAGAGGACGCTGCCCAAGACGCCGACAACTTAGATACGGAGATCTCAAGCTCCCTCGATGATGAACCAGCAGAGGTAGTAAGGAAGAGAAAACGGCCAACAACAGAGCCCCAGGGTGGAGGACCTAAAGAACCATCCAAGAAACCCACCCCCAGCCGCATCCAGTCGTCGCCTAGCAAGAAAAAGAGCCCAACTGATAGACCATCTGTCATACGCCGCCTAGTCCTACCCGCCTCCTCATCATCCTCCTCTGACGCAGCAGCAAGATAGGGGAACTCCCAAAGTCTATAGCACCATTTCCTTTTCTTTTCTTTTTAATTTTTATATTTTATTTCTTTTTTCTATTTCTCTTTTTATGTTTTATTTTTCTATTTTTCTATTTTTCTTTTTATGTTTTATTTTATGTTTTTAATATTTGTTTTGTGTAAAGGCATTGAGGACAATGTCAACCTTAAGTTTGGAGGGAATAGTCCTCTTTGTTTTTAGGTTCATTTAGTAGCATATAGGATCATATGTAAATTCTTCCCCCTAGCATTTAATGAAGTAGAAATTTTTAGTTTAAAAACTTGTGCTTATGATAAATTAGTCGACTACTTATATTCGCACCAAACTAAAAAAATTTAACCTAATTATGGAAAGAAGCATGAAAAATACTTATAAAATTTTTCTCTCTGCTAATTATCTTTATACTTGTCTGATAAATGATGATTTTTGCTTAAATTCTAACTTTAACATTGCCTGCCTTACTTAATAAAAATTCCTTGTTTGGTTACAGGTTTGCCGCCACGGCAGCACAGGGCAGCAAAACAAAAATGTAGAAAATCCTAGAGGTGCCCGAAACAAGCTCTAGAAAGGATCATGAGCAAGGACACTTCGCTGCTATCAAAGTCCACATATATAAACCAAGTGACAGACAAATTAGCAAGAGTGAATGAAAGCCTTCACGGGATGACTCTATTCAAAGGGTTCGAAGTTTCGTTGAGTGAACCTATCTTAGCTCAGACCCAGAGAATAGTTGTGATGAGCTGAAGCCCTTAAATCCATGATCAAAAAAAGAAGACGAAAGTGCCCAACTGTGCTGCCAAGGCATCAACTAGTGTCCTTTTTAGTAATTTCATTATTTTAGGCATTCTTTGTTAACTTAGTTATCTCAACATGTTTAGCATGAACACAGAATTGCACACACTGCACTGGCTTTAAGATAAATTAAACCTAAGTTATTTCATGCCATTCCCAATCACTAACATAAAAATAGGTGTCACGGCCTTGAGGTAAGAAATCAAGATAAAGGCTAAAGTGTCTATTAATTTTGTGCAAGGGGCAGATTTACTAGTTAGGTTGCATTGCTTAAGGACAAGCAATAGTCCGAGTTTGGGGGTGTGTAGAGTGTCCACAAGTTCTATATTTTGTACACATTTTTGCCCTTATTATTGCTATTCTTAAGCTCATTTAGGCATATTTAGGTGCATTGCATGCATTATAACAATA
Organism: Hibiscus tridactylites; assembly: GCA_958450335.1. NCBI lineage: Eukaryota > Viridiplantae > Streptophyta > Magnoliopsida > Malvales > Malvaceae > Hibiscus > Hibiscus tridactylites. The sequence continues at coordinate 56,864,897 of OY288285.1, forward strand.
TTTTCTCTTTTACCATGCTTTTATTGAATAATTTACGTTTGGTTGAGAAAAGTTACTATTTTAGTTTAATTTTTATTTTCAGGTGCTATAGCAAGGAGAGGAGATGTGAGGGCAAGAAAGCTGGAACAAAAGGAGCTATACTGAAGCAGCCCCAGATGTCGCCAAGGACATTGCCGAAGCAGCATTACCGCCAAGTGTCGCCCAGGCAGGAATTACACCGACTTAGCCAAGATGGGTCGCGATTGAAAGAGGGCAATTCTCTGAGCCCAACGAGCCCAATCTTGCAATTTTCTGAATCATGTAGTATCCGGTAGAGCTGATCCAAGATCGATAAGTTGGAGTACTTATCCTTACTTGCAGGAGAAGGCAACGTCCAAAGAGTCCACATTTAAGTCAAAAAGGAGTATGTATTTAATGTAAAAATACTTTAAGAACTTCTACTTCAAAGAGGACTCAAACTTAGGCCATGAGCCCTATATATACCCAATGTATGTAAGGGTATAGAGGCATGACGAGGTACGAGGGGATTTGACGAGGTTTAATGTAACACCTCAAATTTGGGCCTAGATGTTTAGAGTCTTAACCGGATCGGTCTGGGAAACGGTTTGAAATTAAAAGGGAGTTTTAGGGAACACCTAGTTCGGGATGCTTTAAAAATATGGAAAATATCTAAAAATCCTCATTTAAAATGTAAAAGAGAATGGTGGAATCAATTTTACAAAAAGGTTTGGAAATACTACATTTCGGTGTAGTGACCAAATCGCAATTTTTGTAGAGTTAAGTAGTGAATGTTTTGTAAAAGATTGAAACTTTGAATCTTTAAGGAGCTAATTTTACCAAAAATATTTTCATCCAATTTTTCCTTAATTTGGGTGATTTAATTAATATTTTAATTAAAGAAAATGAAAGTGATTAAATGAGAAAACCACCTTTGACTTTTCATAACCACTTTTCACAAATTTTCCGTCATTTTGTTTTCTCTCAAATTCCTTTCAACCAAACACTTTCTCTCCAGAAAATTTACTTTGATTTCTACTTCATTTGATGAGATTTCAATCACTCTTTGATTCTTAATCAATTCTTCATCACAACCACTTGAATTCTACATTGAATTTTCAAGAAAACTTGCCCAAATCAAGGAGAAATCATCCATTAGAGGTAAGCTTCGTCCTTCTCCTCTAATGATCAGTTCTTTACTGAAATTCTCAAGTTATCAATCCTTTATTAATGATTTTTAAGAGGTTTTAATGTTAGAAACAAGAAATTGGCTTAAAACTCAAGATTATGGAAGAGATCTTGATGATTTTCATGGTGATTGATTGGACTCTGCTTTGAGATGGTTTTCTAATGTATTTTGGATGTTAATTGATGTTATAAATGAGGTTTTATCAATCCAATCTCGAATAGGTTTGTTTTTCCTAAGTTTTGCTTGTTAAAATGATGGTTTTGGGGGTGATTTTGGTGTTCTGCTATAGCTGGAGCTATAAGGACATGGTTGTGTTTATTTTTTATGTTAATTGATGTTTAGAAATGATTAGAAGTGATGGATCTTGTCTGGGTTTGGTTTTGGAAGAGTTTGGAGGTGATTTCGGTAGTGTTTGGTAGCCGAAATGTGGTTTTTCTGTAGAGCAGTGAGTTTAGGTGTGTGGCTGATGATTTCAATGCATGATGATACATTAATCCTCTGCTCTTATGTGTTTAAAATAGGGGAGACATCTTCGGACACCTTTGGAGTTGATCCGAAAGCTTAGATACCGTTTCGACGAGCAAGCGAAACGTAATCGGTGAGTGCGTATGGTTTTAGAAGTCCTTGAGGGACAAAGAAACAAGGTTTGGGGATTTAGGAAAGGTTTGAAACACCTTCCTAAGTTCATAAGTAAGTATTGGCTAGAATGCTCTCTAGAATGTGGCGATTGCTTCTTAAATGCTTTTACATGCTCAGGGTTTTAGATTGAGAAATTCATACTGTTTTTATGCATGAATTATATCATGAGATGATGCTTGAAATCATTTCATAAAGTAACATGTTGCAAAGTTGAGATTTGAGCTTTTATGTTAAAGCATAGCAAATGTTATGATTTTGAAATGAGATGAGAATGTTGTGTTTTAATGCATGAAAAACAGTAGGTGAGATGTTGATTTGACATAATATATTGGCTTAGATGTTGAGATACTTACCGGATATAATTGATCGATCAACAGGATAAGAGTGCACTATAAACTAAAAATTCGTACGTTCTCTTTGGTTAAGCCAAAGGGAGAGAATCGATGATGAGCATTCCATCGTGTAGGACTTGGTGAAATACCCAAGCTTTGTGTCGGTGAGAGATTCCTTCATGTGAGTACGGTGATGTGAGATTCCACCAGAAACTATGTTGTTAGAAGAGTGAGTACGGTGATGAGAGATGCCACCGAAAGTGTCTAGTGAGATGTCTACATATCCGAGTAATAAAGAGATGTGAAATGCCAATATAAAATATGTTATGGTTTTTGATTCACATGTACCTTTGATGAAATGGTTTATGCTATGAAAAATGCATATGTGGTTTGTTTATGAAATGCTTTAGAGTACAAGCATGAATTTGGCTTTGCCATGAGTTTTGCATTGGTTTAAATGCATGAGATAGAATGAAGGTACAAGTGGTTTCAATGAGAAATTGCTTTGAAAGGTTTCCAAGCATGAGATAGTATGAGCATGTGGTTTAAAAGCTTTTGAGAAAGTGTTTTCAAGATATGCATTATTGTGTTGGTTTTCTTTAGAGCATGCCTGACTAAGCATTTGTGCTTACGCTCTCTCTTCTACCAATAATGCAGATAATTGAGGTGTTTTCGGGCATCAAGGAAGCTAAGTTCATCCAAGGAAGTCCAAGCTCATGTATGGTGAAGTTTTCATACACTTTAGTTTTGATAGATTGGCAATGGGAAACCAAGAATTGTATTTGGGAGATGTGTTAAACTCCTCAAGGCTGTGGCATGTTAGGATGTTCCAAATATGTTCCTTATCTATATGACGACTTGCTGGTATGATTTGGGAGTCCTTGGTGCATGTTTGAGTGAGTTATTGGATGAAAAACCAGCATTTGCTGCTGATTCTGGGCAGGGTGTATCGAAACACCCTATGGTGTTTCGGAATGGGGGCCTGAAATGGCTTTGGCGTTTCGAAACGTAAGGGGTTGTTTCGATGCATTTTGGCTACTGGAATGTCGTGTTCCGGAACTGGTCTCAGAACATACCCGTGTACCGAACGGTCAACGTCGTTTCGATACAGCGTTTTGGTACGATAGGTGGGTGTTCCGAAACGGGTGATCGTTGGACACAGGTTTGAATTGTTTTGATGTTTGCATGCTTTACATATTAGTCCTAAATGTTGTGATCGCAATTGCATGAGCTTGAGATGTCTTTTTAAGATGAAATTTGGCAGAGAAGCATGTAACATGATTAATTTCATAATGGTAAAACTAAAATCAATGAACTCCCTCTATTTTACAAGAATTACAATTTGGTCCCTAATCTTGTGTTAAGTGCAATTGAGTCTCTAAATGTTATCCGATTGTTGTGCCTTTATCAATCGTGTTTTGTGAGTACTCACTTAGGGTTAACAAGTATCTAGACAACATTAAAAATGAAAAAAAGGGTCTTTAATCAAGGTTGACTTTCAAGTTGACTTTGGTTTTCCCCATGTAATCTTCTTAGTTCGGGTCAAGCGTCTAGGTCGGGCTAAGAGGGTTACATTTGTTGGTATCAGAGCCAGGTTATCGAATAATTGGGGTTTGGTATATGGTTGTTGTATGTGTTTATGCATGATGGTGACTCTTTGGTGAAAGTGTGATGTATTAATAGTGATGTATGATTTAATTGGGATGATTTTGTGATGTTGTGCTATGTTTGGAGTGTGGTTGGGGATCCCATTGCCATATCAAAACTAATGAGAGGAATTGTTTTCGAAAATGAGCTTGAGTACTTGGATTACTTACCTTATTCTGCCTAATTGTGTTTATTGTATTTTTGTCAGTGCATTTTTTTCTTAATAATGGGGCCACGTAGAGAGCTGAGAATCAATACTAGATCGATGACCGATAATGAGAATGATGAGAATGTTAAGGATTTACCTCCTCCCCTGGTGGTGGTGGTGCTGGAGCTGGTAATACTGGTGTTGGTGCTAGGGTTGTTGGACCCGAGGGTGTGCAAGGGCAAGCTGCTCCTGACATGATCGTGTTGATTCAGGCTATTGATGGAGCTTTCCAGGCAGCAGTAGCTGGAGCTCATGGAGTTGCACATCAGGATGATGCTAATGTGAGGTTGTCTTTGGAACGTCTTCGCAGTCTAGGAGGGACTGAGTTCAGAGGCTTATCTCCGGAAGGATCTGAGTCTTGGTTGGAGAGCACCAAAAGGATTCTGGGTCAGATGAACTACAACAATGTGCAGAAGTTGGGTTGTGTTGTATCATTGCTGCATGGTGATGCTTATACGTGGTGGACGACCACTATCTCCGGGATGGAGGATGACGAGGTGACTTGGACGTTCTTCTTGAATGCGTTCAAGCGGAAGCATATGGGTGTACGTTATCTAGATGAGAAGAAAAGAGAGTTTATGTCTCTCGTGCAAGGCATCATGTCTGTAGCTGAATATGAAATTCAGTTTGTTCGCCTCAGTCAGTATGCGCCTGAGCTAATCCCTAGTGAGCAGGAGAGGTGCGAACGATTCCGTTATAGGCTAGTAGCGGATGTCAAGACTTATATGCTTGCGGCTGACTATACGAATTTCGATGTCTTGGTCACTAGAGCCAAGGACATTGAATCGAATCTTGGTTTGGGAAGTCGAGCTAGAGGATCTAGCTCTAGAAAGCGAGCAGCTGAACGCGACTATGGTAGAGATCGCAATAAGAGGCATAAGGATAGGAGGATGCATTATGATGCTAGGCGTGGGGGTGGTAACCCTGGTAGAGGTCAGTGAGGACCTAATGTTGTTCTGAGGACTCCTGAATGTAACCGTTGTGGTAGAAGGCATGGTGGTGAGTGTTGGGGTAACCTTGGGACATGCTGGAATTGTGGGAACCGTGGACATTTGAAGAAAGATTGTCCTCAGCCGCTGAGAGAGGGACATGCTCCGGTGAGAGCAGCTGACCCACAGAAAGGTCGTGGGCGCGGCCGTGGAAATTTTCAGCGTAGGGAGGATGGTGGCAGGAACGTAGCACATGCTGTGGTCGTTCAACCTGAGGGTGGCGGTCAGGCTCGAGTGTATGCCCATCGTGAGGGAAGGAATGATATGGATGTGATCGCATGTACCTTTACTTTGCAATCCTTGTCATTACTTTCTTTGATTGATTTTGTATCTACACATTCGTACATATTGCGTGAACATGCTCAAATCCTTGGTTTACCTATTGAGTCTTTGGATGATGGTATGTGTGTGACTAGTTCCTTTGGTGAGACGGTTGTAACGCGAAAGTTGTATAGGAGATGTCCCTTGAAAGTGCAAAATCATGTTTTTCTTGTTGATCTCATGAAATTGCCATTCTATGGCTTTGATGTAATCCTTGGCATGGATTGGCTTGTTGAGCATAGAGCTGTGGTGGATTTCGAAAGCAAGCTAGTTTCGTTGAAACTAGCGGATGATTATGAAGTGGTGGTAGTGGGCGAGAATGTGAAGTTTCTTGCCAATGTGGTGTCTACATTGGAAGCAAGTCGAATGTTGCGGTAGGTTGCGAGGCTTACCTAGCCTTTCTAATGAATCCTAGTTCAAAGGAGTTGCGAATTCAGGATATAAGAATTCGGCCTAGTGTGTCACCTTGGGGTGCACCGGTCTTGTTTGTGAAGAAGAAGGATGACACGATGAGAATGTGCATCGATTATCGTCAGCTGAACAAGTTGACCATCAAAAACAGGTATCTTTTACTGAGGATTGATTATCTTTTATATCAGTTTCAGGGAGCGGCTGTGTTTTCAAAGACCGACTTGAGGTCAGGGTACTATCAGCTTTAGGTGAAAGATGTGGATGTACCGAAAACATCCTTTAGAATGAGGTATGAGCATTATTAGTTCCTTGTAATGTCGTTTGGCTTGACGAATACTCCTACTGCTTTCATGGACATGATGAATAGAGTGTTCCATGAATACTTGGACAAGTTCGTTGTGGTGTTCATCGACGATATCCTTGTGTACTCTTGTACTGAGGAGGAGCATGAAGGCCATTTGAGAGTTGTCTTGCAAGCGCTTTTGGAAAATCAGTTGTATGTTGAGCTCAGCAAGTGTGAGTTTTGGCTAAAGGAAGTTGTGTTCCTTGGTCATGTGGTTTCGGCTGAAGGGATTCGAGTTGATCCTCAGAAGGTTGAGGCGGTGATGACTTGGAAACCTCTTAAATCGGTTCATGAAGTCCGCAGTTTCCTTGGGTTGCCAAGATATTATCGGAGGTTTGTGGATGGATTTTCAAAGATAATTGCTCCTTTAACGAAGTTGTTGCAAAAAGATGTTAAGTATGAGTGGACAGAAGCGAGACAACAAGCTTTTGAGAAGCTTAAGGCAGCTTTGACGCAAACTCCTATCTTGGTTCAACCTGAATCAGGAAAAGAGTTTGTGGTGTACAGTGACGCATCCTACGTTGGTTTGGGGTGTGTGCTAATGCAAGAGGGTAAGGTGGTGGCTTATGCATCGCGACAGTTGAAGGTGCATGAGCGCAATTATCCTACGCGTGATATTGCGTTAGCTGCGGTGGTTTTTGCTTTGAAGATCTGGAGACATTATCTTTATGGTGAGAAGTGTACTGTGTACACGGATCACAAGAATTTGAAGTATTTGATGTCTCAGAAAGAGTTGAATCTTAGGTAGCGGCGTTGGGTGGAGTTGCTTAAGGATTACGATCTAACGATCGAGTATCACCCGGGAAAGGCCAATGTTGTGGCGGATGCCTTGAGCAGAAAAGTGGCGGTAGAGTTAAGGGCTATGTTTGCTAGCTTGAGCATTTCGCGAGATGGAGGTCTTGTTGCTGAATTGCAAGTGAAACCATCTCTGGTTCAGTTGATAAAGGATAAGCAGTTGTTGGATGATTCTTTGGTGCCACATGTTCAGGATATTGCTGAGGATGGACCATCGGATTTTTGTTTTAATGATGATGGAGTTCTATGTTTCGGAAGTCGGATAGTAGTGCCGAATGATGTGGAGTTGAGGCGCACTATTCTGACCGAAGCTCATAGTAGTCCTTTTGCTATGCACCCTGGTAGTACAAAGATGTATCGTGATTTGAAGGATGAGTACTATTGGGTGGGTTTGAAGAGAGATGTTGCGGAATATGTGAGCAAGTGCATGGTTTGCCAGCGGGTTAAGGCTGAGCATCAGTTTCCTTCGGGGTTGTTGCAACCGTTGAGGATCCCTGAATGGAAATTGGAGAGGATCACCATGGACTTTGTGTCTGGTTTGCCTTTGACGCCATCAAAGAAGAATTTGTGTGGGTGATTGTGGATCGCCTTACGAAGTGTGCACATTTCTTACCTATGCATACTACGTATACCTTGGATAAGCTTGCAGAGCTGTACATTGCTGAGATTGTACTTCTGCATGTGTACCAAAATATATAGTGTCGGATAGAGATCTGAGGTTCACGGAAAGGTTTTGGGAGTGTTTACATCAAGCATTGGGTACGCGGTTGAATTTCAGTACTTCTTATCATCCGCAGACGGATGGACAGTCTGAGCGTGTTATCCAAGTGCTTGAGGATATGTTGAGGTGTTGCGTGATTGAGTTTCAAGGCTCTTGGGAGAAGCATTTGCCTTTGGTGGATTTTGCTTATAATAATAGCTACCAGGAAAGTATTCAAATGGCACCTTATGAAGCCTTGTATGGGAGGAGGTGCAGAACTTCTCTTTTTTGGGCTAAAACAGGATAAAAGTTGGTCTCGATGCCGGTGTTGTTGAAAGGAACCATCAAGAAGGTGAAGCTCATTTGTGAGCAGTTGAAGGCAGCCTCTGATCGGCAGAAGTCTTACGCAGATTTTAAGCGTAAGGAGATTGAGTTTGCTGTAACCCCCTTAACCCGGTCTAGACGGTTGACCCGAATTAAGAAAGTCACACGGGGAAAACCAAAGTCAACCCGAAAGTCAACCTTGATTAACGACCTTTTTTTTTCTTTTTAATCTTATCTAGATGCACATTAACCCTAATTGTGATCACACAAACATCATACTCAAAGATCACAAACATCAGAGATCAAACAGGGACCCAATTGAACAAATTACAACTTTAGGGACCAAATTGTAAATTTTGATAAATATGAGGTCTTAGCACAAATTAAAGTTACCATCTTGAAATTAGTCAGGTTTCATGCTTCACTATGAAATTTCAGCTCAAAAGGACTTCTCGAACTCATTTAATTGCATAAACAAGATTCAGGACCAAAACGTAAACAAAACAAAACATAAAAGATACTTTTAACCGAATTAACAGACAGGTATCGATACGCCTGGTGTCGTATCGATACGCGGGGAAGGCAGTAACCAAACTCTCAACACGGTATCGATACGAGTTTCCCCGTTTTGATACGTCATTCATACGGTATCGATACGGCATTCATACGGTACCGATACGCCTGGGCAGAAATGTGCATATTTGGCTCAGGCGTATCGATACACAATCCCGAGTACCGATACTCCTGCCTGCAATTGACTTGAAAACAACATCAAACATGCTTCAAACTTCAAATTAACAACACCAAACCATATCACATAGTCAACCAACATGCAAGGACCTCAATTGCATCACCAATTCAACATATGACCATCACATACGAAAAGCCCCAATTCCTAATAGCATGCTTTCTATACAAGTTAGCTATTCAACACCAAACTTCCAAAACAAGCATATAAGGTTCCAATCCACAAACCAGCAATCTCAACAACATTCATCATACTTAAGGAGTCTCAAACACCTCCCAAAACATACACATTGGTCCCCCATTGCCAAATTACCCAAAAGCTAAAACTACTTATAAAACCTTCATACATTGAGCTTTACTTGAACTTGTTTGCTTGCCCTTCCTTGCTGCCCCTCAAGATGCACTATTGCTCTGCATTATTGAATTAAGAAAACAAGAGAGCGTAAGCATAAGCTTAGTGAGGTGTGCTCTTTAAAAACCATTCAATAATACAATTCAAACCATTTATAAAACATGCTTATAAACAACCTTTGTACATGCTCAAAAGCATACTTTAAGACAAGCAATTCCATGCTTCAAAATACATTTAAACAAGCATCACATGCTTCAACATAATCTTTAAACCAGCATCTCATGCTTCATAGAATTCTTAACATGTCATATTGGCTCAAGTGATACATTTCATTTATTAAAAACAAGTTCAACAACTTTCCCCAAGGACTTTTAAACACCTTGGCCATGGACTTTTAAACACCATGAATGAGGACCACACAAGGACTTTTAACCACCTTTGTGTCCAATGCTTGAATCACCCCAAGGACTTTTAAACACCTTGGCCCCAAGGACTTTTAAACACCTTGGCCCCATGGACTTTTAACCACCATGGAAAGGAGCACCTAAGGACTTTTAACCACCTTAGTGTCCGCAACAAGAAACATCCAAGGACTTTTAACCACCTTGATGTTCTTAAATAACAAGGCTCACTCAAGGACTTTTAACCACCTTAGTGACCTTTACTTTTACAAAACATCACTTGCCAATATACATATTTCACATCATATAATCCACTGTTTTAAAGCATTAAACCAAGCCATTTCACCATGCATTTCAAAGCATCAAATCCACATTTAAACAATGTATAAAATCAAGGAACTCCTACCTAGAGTTACCTTCACCTCATGGCTTAAAACATCAGCAAATATCATGCTAAATCATGCTTACAAAACAGTAATTAAAACATGCAAATCATCATTTTGCAACACACCAAAACATGGCCACCACTTAGAGAGAAATCCGAAAACTTACACTTGAGCTTAGCAAAGTTGTTTAGACTTAAACTAAGCTCCCCAAAACCTTCAAACCTTGGTTTTAAAGCTGAAAATCCATTTTCACAAATGCACTCACTCACCAATTTCCACTTTGCTTCAAGCCAAAGCACCAAATCAAGCCTCCGGATCAACAACTCTCGGATCCAAGGATGCCTCCCCTGTTTCAACACATTAAAGCAGAGGATTAATGCATCATCATGCATTAATTGCTTCATTGAAAGCATCCAACTCGCTGCTCTCACATAACCTCCACTTTCGGCCACCAAACACAACCGAAAATGCATCCAAAACACTTCCAAACAAAGCCCAGCCATAAACCAGCAAAACCTCACTTCCAAAAACATCATATAACATCTAAAAACAACCTAACAACATCCTTATACCTCCAGCAACACCAGATCCACAAGATCACCACAAAAACTACCTTAAAACACAAGCTAAACTTAGGAAACTCAACCTATCCGGGATTGCATCAATTAAAACTCATTTCCTTATCAATTTAGAGATCATTTAACATCAAAAACACCTCTCAAATCACAGATTTAACAGATCAAACGAAAATCATGTGAAATCATCAAAATCTTGCATAATTAGCCAAGATCTATAAATCAACTTAAAAGCCTTTAATTAAACATCAATTTAGGATTGAAAACTTAGGAATTTCAGTAAAGAACTTGAAGTTCAGAGGAGAAGGACGTTCTTACCTCCAAACTTGAGTTTCTCCTCTTTTTGGAATGAAAATCCTTGATGAAACTTGTAGAAATTGAAGAGGTTTTGAAGATACAATGATTAGGGATTAAATGAGAGTTGAAAGGAGTAATTTAGGTGATAAAATCAGAAGCAAAACTCTGGAAATGGAGTGTTTGAGTTGAGAGAAAAGAGAGAAAGAAAATGAGAAGTTAGTTGAGAAAAATAGCAAAATGAGATTTCCCTCCTTTATGAAATCTTTAAAAATCAGAATTATAACTCAAAATATCTTAGAAAAATCTGGAGAAACTCCCTTTGGGTAAATAGCTCCTTAAAGATTCAAAGTTTCAACCCTTTATAAAACAGCCACCAAACTTTCAAAAATTACATTTTGGTCACTAGCCAAAATGTCACCCTTCCAAAACTCATTTTCCAAAATTGATTTCACAGTTCACTTAATTATATTAAAAGATGATTTTAGAACATTTTTCCATATTTTTAATGCAACCCGAACTAGGCTTTCCTAATTTAACCTCTTACGATTCGAACAGCACTTTGACCAACCGGTCAACGCCCAAGACTTCTAAGCCCAAAACCGGGGCGTTACAACTCTCCCCCCCTTAAGAAATTTCGTCATCGAAATTTACCTGAAGGAAAGAGATAAGGAAACTGCTTCAGCATGTCTTCCTTCCGCTCCCATGTGGCTTCCTCAACACCTCGATGCTTCCACAGCACCTTCACCAACTCAATGGTCTTGCCACGAAGAACCTTGCTATCTGAATCCAGAACCTTCACCGGTTCCTCATCATAGGTCAAATCCGGATTCAATTCCACTTCCTCCACAGGCATCACATGCGAAGGATCAGATCTATACTTCCTGAGCATAGAAACATGGAACACATCATGAATCTTCTCCAGCTCTTGAGGTAACCTCAACCGATACGCAACAGGACCCACTCGCTCAACAACCTCATACGGTCCAATGTATCTAGGGCTCAGCTTACCCTTCCGACCAAACCTCATCACCTTCTTCCAAGGCGAAACCTTCAAAAACACACGATCACCCACCGCAAACTCTATCTCCTTACGCTTCAAATCCGCGTAAGACTTCTGCCGGTCAGAAGCAGCCTTCAACCGCTCACAAATGAGCTTCACCTTCTCGGTGGTTCCTTTCAACAAAGCCGGCATCGAAACCAACTTTTGACCAATTTCAGCCCAATACAGAGGAGTCCTACACTTCCTCCCATACAGAGCCTCATAAGGTGCCATCTGTATACTTGCCTGAAAACTGTTGTTATAAGCGAACTCAACCAAAGGCAGATGCTTCTCCCAAGAACCTTGGAACTCTATCACACAGCATCTCAACATATCCTCCAAAATCTGAATAACCCGCTCAGACTGACCATCCGACTGAGGATGATAGGATGTACTGAAATGCAACCTTGTACCCAAAGCTTAATGCAAACACTGCCAAAAACGCGATGTGAACCTCGGATCCCTATCCGACACAATCGACTTAGGCACACCATGCAGCCTCACAACCTCAGCAATGTACAGCTCTGCCAGCTTATCCAAAGAAAACGTAGTATGCACAGGCAAGAAATGCGCACACTTCGTCAAGCGATCTACAATCACCCAAACAGAATTCTTCTTTGATGGAGACAAAGGTAAACCAGATACAAAATCCATGGTAACCCTCTCCCACTTCCATTCAGGGATTTTCAACGGTTGCAACAAACCAGAAGGAACCTGATGTTCAGCCTTAACTCGCTGACACACCAAACACTTGCTCACAAACTCTGCAACATCCTTCTTCAGACCCACCCAATAGTACTCATCACGAAGATCACGATACATCTTAGTACTACCAGGGTGCATAGCAAAAGGACTACTATGACCTTCAGTCAGAATAGCATGCCTCAACTCAGCATCAGCAGGCACTACTATTCGACTACCAAAACACAACACACCATCCACATTAAAGCAGAAATCCGAAGGTCTACCCTCCGCGATATCCTGAACATGAAACACCAAGGAATCATCCAACAACTGCTTCTCCTTGATCAACAAAACCAACGAAGGTTTCACTTGCAACTCAGCAACAAGACTACCATCTCGCGATATGCTCAAGCTAGCAAACATCGCCCTCAGCTCAACAGCTACCTTCCTACTCAAAGCATCCGCAACAACATTAGCCTTTCCAGGATGATACTCAATCGTCAAATCATAATCCTTGAGCAACTCCAACCAACGCCGCTGCCTAAGATTCAACTCCTTCTGAGACATCAGATACCTCAAACTCTTGTGATCCGTGTACACAGTACACTTCTCACCATACAGATAATGCCTCCAGATCTTCAGAGCAAAAACCACTGCAGCCAGCTCAATGTCATGCGTAGGATAATTGCGCTCATGCACCTTCAACTGCCGCGACGCATAAGCCACAACCTTACCCTCTTGCATCAGCACACACCCCAAACCAACATAGGATGCATCACTGTAGACCACAAACTCTTTCCCTGATTCAGGCTGAATCAAGATAGGAGCTTGCGTCAAAGCCGCCTTCAGCTTCTCAAAAGCTAGCTGTCTCGCTTCCGTCCACTCATACTTAACATCCTTCTGCAACAGCTTCGTCAAAGGAGCAGCAATCTTGGAAAAACCATCCACAAACCTTCGGTAGTATCCTGCCAAACCAAGGAAACTACGAACCTCCTGAACAGACTTAAGAACTTTCCAGTTCATCACCGCTTCGATCTTCTGAGGATCAACACGAATCCCCTCGGCTGAGACCACATGTCCAAGAAACACTACCTCTCTGAGCCAAAACTCACACTTGCTTAACTTGGCATAAAGCTGATTCTCCAACAAAGCTTGCAGCACAATCCTCAAATGCTCTTCGTGCTCTTCCTCAGTACGCGAGTACACGAGGATATCATCAATGAACACCACAATGAACTTGTCCAGGTATTCATGAAAAACACGATTCATCATGTCCATGAAAGCAGCAGGAGCATTTGTCAACCCAAACGGCATCACAAGGAATTCATAATGCCCATACCTTGTCCTGAAAGCTGTCTTAGGCACGTCCACATCTTTCACCTTCAACTGATAATACCCTGACCTCAAGTCAATCTTAGAGAACACAGCAGCTCCCCGAAATTGATCAAAGAGATCATCAATCCTCGGCAAAGGATACCGATTCTTGATGGTCAACTTGTTCAGCTGACGGTAATCAATGCACATCCTCATAGTGCCATCTTTCTTCTTCACAAACAAGACAGGAGCACCCCAAAGCGACACACTCGGCCGGATGAAACCACGATCAAGCAGCTCTTGCAACTGCGTCTTCAGCTCCTTCAGCTCCTTAGGTGCCATTCTATAGGGAGTAATGGACACAGGAGTGGTATTTTCATAGAGCTCAATTCCAAACTCCACCTCGCGATTAGGAGGTAAACCAGGCAACTCCTCAGGAAAAACATCAGGAAACTCCTTCACAACCCTGATATCTTGCACCCTCAACTCCTTAGAACAAGGATTCATCACAAAAGCCAGATAAGCCTCACAACCCAACCTCAGCATCCTGCTCGCCTCCAAGGTAGAAACAACATTGGCAAGAAACTTCACATTCTCACCAACCACCACCACTTCATAATCGTCCGCAAGCTTAAGCGAAACCCGCTTATTCTCACAATCCACAACAGCACGATGCTCAGCAAGCCAATCCATACCAAGGATCACATCAAAACCATAAAAGGGCAACTCCATAAGATCAACATGAAAGACATGCTCTTGAACAACCAAAGGACACCTTCTATACAGCTTACGAGTCACAACAGTTTCACCAAAAGAACTAGTGACTCTAACACCAACATCCAAAGACTCAACAGGCAAACCAAGCAACTCAGCATGCTCACGCAAAATGTATGAATGCGTAGATCCAGAATCTATCAAAGAAAGCAATGACAAGGATTGCAAAGTAAAGGTACCTGCAATCACATCAGCATCATTCCTTCCCTCGCGCTGAGCATACACTCTCGCCTGGCCTCCACCCTCAGGTTGAATAGCCACAACATGAGCTACTCCGCGACCACCTTCCTCACGCCTCTGAAAATTACCACGGCCGCGTCCACGACCTCTCTGCGGTGCTGCAACAACAGGAGCACGCTCTTGGCCACCAGCCATCCTCGGACAATCTCGCCTCAAGTGGTCAGCAGAACCACAATTCCAGCACTCATAACCAGCTGCAGCAACAGGAGCTTGCACCTCCCTTCCAGCACGAGGACAGTCACGCTTCAAGTGACCACGGGAACCACAAATCCAACAAGCACTAGGGTCAGCTCTAGCATTGCCACCCCTAGCAGGTGCACCTCCACCTCTCTTAGCTGAGGACTGAAACCTCTGATCACGTCCCCTCTTGTTCCGTCCACCTCCGGAACTATACTCAGCAGCTCTCTTTCCAGAACTCGCTCCAGCACCCTTCGCAGACAAACTCAGATTCATCTCGATGTCCTTGGATCGACTAACCAACACGTCAAAATCATTGTACTCAGCAGCCAACATGTAGGTCTTTACTTCCGTCACCTAGCCATAACGGAACCTTTCGCACCTCTCTCGCTCATCAGGTATCAGCTCCGGTACATACTGACTGAGGCGTACGAACTGTACTTCATACTCAGCCACACTCATGTTCCCCTGGGTCAGAGACATGAATTCACGCTTTTTCTCATCCAGATATCTCACTCCCAGATATCTCCTCTTGAACGCATTCTGAAAGAATGTCCAAGTGATATCAGCTTCAGCCATTCCAGAGATTGTGGTCGTCCACCACGTATAAGCATCGCCTTGCAGCAAAGACACAACACAACCCAACTTTTGCACCTCAGTGCAGCTCATCTGTCCCAAGACATGCTTGGTACTCTCTAGCCAAGCTTCCGACCTCTCAGCTGACATACCCCTAAACTCAGTCCCACCAAGACTGCGCAGACGCTCTAAGGGTAATCTAGCACCAACATCTCCCTGATGCCCAGCTCCTTGAGCTCCAGCTACTGCTGCTCGAAAAGCACCCGCAATAGCTTGTACCAGCACAGACATGTCAGGCATCGCTTGCCCCTGACCAACCTCAGGTCCTGCAGCTCTAGCACCAGCTGCCTCAGCTCCAGCTCTTTCCCTCTCCGCACCACCACCAGGTGGAGGAGGAGGTAACACAGCACTACCCGTATTCTCTTCATTCATATTCCCTTCCGGGGTCGTAGCTCTCACGCTACTCCTTGACTCTCTACGCGGTGCCATACTTTTACCATGCATAACAATACAAAATAAAACAAGTCAGGCCCAGCAAGGTAAGCAATTTCAAGTATTCAAGCTCAATCTCTTTCAAAATCAACATCATTTCTTTAGCTTTTGTTTGGCAATGGGTACCCTCATCATGCATCATCACAACATACATCTCAAAAACATCATCATTTCAAATCACTGAACATGCTTTCATTCAACAAGCATACAAGCCAAACCATGCTTCAATCATGCATAACAACATTCCCAATTACTCGAGAACTCAGCTCTGATACCACCAAACGTAACCCCCTTAACCCGGTCTAGACGGTTGACCCGAATTAAGAAAGTCACACGGGGAAAACAAAAGTCAACCCGAAAGTCAACCTTGATTAACGACCCTTTTTTTTCTTTTTAATCTTATCTAGATGCACATTAACCCTAATTGTGATCACAAAAACATCATACTCAAAGATCACAAACATCAGAGATCAAACAGGGACCCAATTGAACAAATTACAACTTTAGGGACCAAATTGTAAATTTTGATAAATATGAGGTCTTAGCACAAATTAAAGTTACCATCTTGAAATTAGTCAGGTTTCATGCTTCACTATGAAATTTCAGCTCAAAAGGACTTCTCGAACTCATTTAATTGCATAAACAAGATTCAGGACCAAAACGTAAACAAAACAAAACATAAAAGATACTTTTAACCGAATTAACAGACAGGTATCGATACGCCTGGTGTCGTATCGATACGCGGGGAAGGCAGTAACCAAACTCTCAACACGGTATCGATACGAGTTTCCCCGTTTCGATACGGCATTCATACGGTATCGATACGGCATTCATACGGTACCGATACGCCTGGGCAGAAATGTGCATATTTGGCTCAGGCGTATCGATACACAATCCCGAGTACCGATACTCCTGCCTGCAATTGACTTGAAAACAACATCAAACATGCTTCAAACTTCAAATTAACAACACCAAACCATATCACATAGTCAACCAACATGCAAGGACCTCAATTGCATCACCAATTCAACATATGACCATCACATACGAAAAGCCCCAATTCCTAATAGCATGCTTTCTATACAAGTTAGCTATTCAACACCAAACTTCCAAAACAAGCATATAAGGTTCCAATCCACAAACCAGCAATCTCAACAACATTCATCATACTTAGGGAGTCTCAAACACCTCCCAAAACATACACATTGGTCCCCCATTGCCAAATTAACCAAAAGCTAAAAGTACTTATAAAACCTTCATACATTGAGCTTTACTTGAACTTGTTTGCTTGCCCTTCCTTGCTGCCCCTCAAGATGCACTATTGCTCTGCATTATTGAATTAAGAAAACAAGAGAGCGTAAGCATAAGCTTAGTGAGGTGTGCTCTTTAAAAACCATTCAATAATACAATTCAAACCATTTATAAAACATGCTTATAAACAACCTTTGTACATGCTCAAAAGCATACTTTAAGACAAGCAATTCCATGCTTCAAAATACATTTAAACAAGCATCACATGCTTCAACATAATCTTTAAACCAGCATCTCATGCTTCATAGAATTCTTAACATGTCATATTGGCTCAAGTGATACATTTCATTTATTAAAAACAAGTTCAACAACTTTCCCCAAGGACTTTTAAACACCTTGGCCATGGACTTTTAAACACCATGAATGAGGACCACACAAGGACTTTTAACCACCTTTGTGTCCAATGCTTGAATCACCCCAAGGACTTTTAAACACCTTGGCCCCAAGGACTTTTAAACACCTTGGCCCCATGGACTTTTAACCACCATGGAAAGGAGCACCTAAGGACTTTTAACCACCTTAGTGTCCGCAACAAGAAACATCCAAGGACTTTTAACCACCTTGATGTTCTTAAATAACAAGGCTCACTCAAGGACTTTTAACCACCTTAGTGACCTTTACTTTTACAAAACATCACTTGCCAATATACATATTTCACATCATATAATCCACTGTTTTAAAGCATTAAACCAAGCCATTTCACCATACATTTCAAAGCATCAAATCCACATTTAAACAATGTATAAAATCAAGGAACTCCTACCTAGAGTTACCTTCACCTCATGGCTTAAAACATCAGCAAATATCATGCTAAATCATGCTTACAAAACAGTAATTAAAACATGCAAATCATCATTTTGCAACACACCAAAACATGGCCACCACTTAGAGAGAAATCCGAAAACTTACACTTGAGCTTAGCAAAGTTGTTTAGACTTAAACTAAGCTCCCCAAAACCTTCAAACCTTGGTTTTAAAGCTGAAAATCCATTTTCACAAATGCACTCACTCACCAATTTCCACTTTGCTTCAAGCCAAAGCACCAAATCAAGCCTCCGGATCAACAACTCTCGGATCCAAGGATGCCTCCCCTGTTTCAACACATTAAAGCAGAGGATTAATGCATCATCATGCATTAATTGCTTCATTGAAAGCATCCAACTCGCTGCTCTCACATAACCTCCACTTTCGGCCACCAAACACAACCGAAAATGCATCCAAAACACTTCCAAACAAAGCCCAGCCATAAACCAGCAAAACCTCACTTCCAAAAACATCATATAACATCTAAAAACAACCTAACAACATCCTTATACCTCCAGCAACACCAGATCCACAAGATCACCACAAAAACTACCTTAAAACACAAGCTAAACTTAGGAAACTCAACCTATCCGGGATTGCATCAATTAAAACTCATTTCCTTATCAATTTAGAGATCATTTAACATCAAAAACACCTCTCAAATCACAGATTTAACAGATCAAACGAAAATCATGTGAAATCATCAAAATCTTGCATAATTAGCCAAGATCTATAAATCAACTTAAAAGCCTTTAATTAAACATCAATTTAGGATTGAAAACTTAGGAATTTCAGTAAAGAACTTGAAGTTCAGAGGAGAAGGACGTTCTTACCTCCAAACTTGAGTTTCTCCTCTTTTTGGAATGAAAATCCTTGATGAAACTTGTAGAAATTGAAGAGGTTTTGAAGATACAATGATTAGGGATTAAATGAGAGTTGAAAGGAGGAATTTAGGTGATAAAATCAGAAGCAAAACTCTGGAAATGGAGTGTTTGGGTTGAGAGAAAAGAGAGAAAGAAAATGAGAAGTTAGTTGAGAAAAATAGCAAAATGAGATTTCCCTCCTTTATGAAATCTTTAAAAATCAGAATTATAACTCAAAATATCTTAGAAAAATCTGGAGAAACTCCCTTTGGGTAAATAGCTCCTTAAAGATTCAAAGTTTCAACCCTTTATAAAACAGCCACCAAACTTTCAAAAATTACATTTTGGTCACTAGCCAAAATGTCACCCTTCCAAAACTCATTTTCCAAAATTGATTTCACAGTTCACTTAATTATATTAAAAGATGATTTTAGAACATTTTTCCATATTTTTAATGCAACCCGAACTAGGCTTTCCTAATTTAACCTCTTACGATTCGAACAGCACTTTGACCAACCGGTCAACGCCCAAGACTTTTAAGCTCATTTGTGAGCGGTTGAAGGCAGCCTCTGATCGGCAGAAGTCTTACGCAGATTTTAAGCGTAAGGAGATTGAGTTTGCGGTTGGTGACCGTGTGTTCTTAAAGGTTTCACGTTGGAAGAAGGTGATGAGATTTGGCCAGAAGGGTAAGTTGAGACCTAGGTATATTGAACCATACGAAGTGATAGAACGTGTGGGTCCTGTTGCTTATAAGATGAGGCTACCACAAGAGTTAGAGAAGATACATAATGTGTTTCATGTATCCATGCTTCGGAGGTATAGATCGGATCATTCGCATGTTTTTCTTGTGGAGGAGGTTGAGTTGAATCCAGATTTCACTTATAATGAGGAGCCAGTTGAGATTTTGGATTCGGACAGTAAGGTTCTCCCGGGTAAGACCATTGAGCTGGTTAAGGTGTTGTGGAGGCATCGTGGTGTTGAGGAAGCCACGTGGGAAAGAAAAGATGATATGGAGAAACAGTTTCCTTACCTTTTTCCTCCAGGTAAATTTTGAGGACGAAATTTCTTAAGAGGGGAAGAGTTCTAACACCCCAAATTTGGGCCTAGATGTTTAGAGTCTGAACCAGATCGGTCTGGGAAACGGTTCGAATCTAAAAAGGGAGTTTTAGGGAACACCTAGTTCGGGATGCTTTAAAAATATGGAAAAATATCTAAAAATCAATTTTACAAAATAAGGTTTGGAAATACTACATTTCGGTGTAGTGACCAAATCGCAGTTTTTGCAAAGTTAAGCAGTGACCGTTTTGTAAAGGATTGAAACTTTGAATCTTTATGGAGCTAATTTTACCAAAAATATTTTCATCGGATTTTTCCTTAATTTGGGTGATTTAATTAATATTTTAATTAAAGAAAATGAAAGTGATTAAATGAGAAAACCACCTTTGACTTTTCATAACCACTTTTCACAAATTTTCCCTCATTTTGTTTTCTCTCAAATTCCTTTTAACCAAACACTTTCTCTCCAGAAAATTTACTTTGATTTCTACTTCATTTTATGAGATTTCAATCACTCTTTGATTCCCAGTCAATTCCTCATCAAAACCACTTGATTTCTACATTGAATTTTCAAGAAAACTTGCCCAAATCAAGGGGAAAACATTCATTAGAGGTAAGCTTCGTCCTTCTCCTCCAATGATTAGTTCTTTACTGAAATTCCCAATTTATCAATCCTTTATTAATGATTTTTAAGAGGTTTTAATGTTAGAAACAAGAAATTGGCTTAAAACTCAAGATTTTGGAAGCGGTCTTGATGATTTTCGTGGTGATTGATTGGGCTCTATTTTGGGATGGTTTTCTAATGTATTTTGGATGTTAATTGATGTTATAAATGAGGTTTTATCAATCCAATCTCGAATAGGTTTGTTTTTCCTAAGTTTTGCTTGTTAAAATGATGGTTTTTTGGGTGATTTTGGTGTTCTGTTATAGCTGGAGGTATAAGGACGTGTTTGTGTTAGTTTTTTTATGTTAGTTGATGTTTAGAAATGATTAGAAGTGATGGATCTTGGCTGGGTTTGGTTTTGGAAGAGTTTGAAGGTGATTTCAGTAGTGTTTGGTGGCCGAAATGTGGTTTTTGTGTAGAGCATCGAGTTCAGGTGTGTGGCTGATGATTTCAATGCATGAGGATGCATTAATCCTCTGCTCTTATGTGTTTAAAACAGGGGAGACAACTTTGGACACCTTTAGAGTTGATCCGGAAGCTTAGATAGCGTTTAGGCGAGAAAGCGAAATGTAATCGGTGAGTGCGTATGGTTTTAGAACTCCTTGAGGGACAAAGAAACAAGGTTTGGGGATTTAGGAAAGGTTTGAAACACCTTCCTAAGTCCGGAAGTAAGTATTGGCTAGATTGCTCTCTAGAATGTGGTGATTGCCCCTTAAATGCTTTTACATGCTCATGGTTTTAGATTGATAAATTACTATTGTTTTAATGCATGAATTATAGCATGAGATGATGCTTGAAATGATTTCATAAAGTAACATGTTGCAAAGTTGAGATTTGAGCTTTTATGTTAAAGCATAGCAAATGTTATGATTTTGAAATGAGATGAGAATGTTGAGTTTAATGCATGAAAAACAGTAGGTGAGATGTTGATTTGACATAATATATTGGCATGGATGTTGAGATACTTACCAGATATAATTGATCGATCAATAGGATGAGAGTGCACTATAAACTAAAAATTTGTACGTGCTCTTTGGTTAAGCCAAAGGGAGAGAACCGATGATAGGCTTTCCATCGGGTAGGACTTGGTGAAATACCCAAGCTTTGTGGCAATGAGAGATTTCGTCATGTGAGTACGGTGATGTGAGATTCTACCGGAAACTATGTTGCTAGACGAGTGAGTACGGTGATGAGAGATGCCACCGTAAGTGTCTAGTGAGATGTCCGCATATCCGAGTAATAAAGAGATGTGAAATGCCAATGTAAAATTTGTTATGGTTTTCGATTCACATGTACCTTTGATGAAGTGGTTTATGCTATGAGAAATGCATATGTGGTTTGTTTATGAAATGCTTTAGAGTACAAGCATGAATTTGGCTTTGCCATGAGTTTTGCATTGGTTTAAATGCATGAGATAGAATGAAGGTACATGTGGTTTCAATGAGAAATTGCTTTGAAAGGTTTTCAAGCATGAGATAGTATAAGCATGTGGTTTAAAAGCTTTTGAGAAAGTGTTTTCAAGATATGCATTATTGTGTTGGTTTTCTTCAGAGCATGCCTCACTAAGCATTTGTGCTTACGCTCTCTCTTCTACCAATAATGCAGATAATTGAGGTGTTTTCGGGCATCAAGGAAGCTAAGTTCATCCAAGGAAGTCCAAGCTCATGTATGGTGAAGTTTTCATACACTTTAGTTTTGATAGATTGGCAATGGGAAACCAAGAATTATATTTGGGAGATATGTTAAACTCCCCAAGGCTGTGGCATGTTTGTTTTAGCTTGTTTGGGTTGTAAATGGCCTTAATTTCTGTATTTGAGTTTGGATTTCTTATTTTGGGTTTGCAACTAGGAAGCATGTCTCTAGACTATTGAGATTTTGTGTTTGAAGCTATGTTTATGTTAGGATGCCCCAAATATGTTCCTTATATGTATGATGACTTGCTGGTATGATTTGGGAGTCCTTGGTGCATGTTTGAGTGAGTTATTGGATGAAAAACCAGCATTTGCTGCTGATTCTGGGCAGGGTGTATCGAAACACCCTATGGTGTTTCGGAACAGAGGCCTGAAATGGCCTTAGCGTTTCGAAACGTAAGGGGTTGTTTCGATACATTTTGGCTACTGGAATGTTGTGTTCCGGAACTGGTCTCTAAATATACCCGCGTACCGAAACGGTCAACGTCGTTTCGATATAGCGTTTCGGTACAGTAGGTGGGTGTTCCGAAACGGGTGACCGTTGGACACAGGTTTGAATTGTTTTGATGTTTGCATGCTTTACATTTTAGTCCTAAATGTTGTGATCGCAATTGCATGAGCTTGAGATGTCTTTTTAAGATGAAATTTGGCAGAGAAGCAAGTAGCATGATTAACTTCATAATGGTAAAACTAAAATCAATGAAGTCCCTCTATTTTACAAGAATTACAATTTGGTCCCTAATCTTGTGTTAAGTGCAATTGAGTCGCTAAATGTTATCTGATCGTTGTGCCTTTATCAATCGTGTTTCGTGAGTACTCACTTAGGGTTAACAAGTATCTAGACAAGATTAAAAATGAAAAAAAGGGTCGTTAATCAAGGTTGACTTTCGGGTTGACTTTGGTTTTCCCCGTGTAATCTTCGTAGTTCGGATCAAGCGTATAGGTCGGGCTAAGTGGGTTACATTTAACGTGGCATAGCTAGATAGATGGGATTTGTTGGGGGGGTGCGGCCCAACTCTTGTAGGGTTTAGACACTTGTATGTAAAGTAGATGTGAGCAAAGGTTGCAATAGTTTTTGAGTTGTTTTGAATAAAATTCCAGAGTTTTCTTAATCTCTGCACTTCATTCTTTTTATTAGTCTACACCAGTCAGTTGAGAGAATCCATTTGTCGGGCACGAAATTGCAAGGCTCACAAAAGGGTTAAGCACGGTCACAACATGTTTGTAACCCCCTTAGCCCGGCCTAGACGCCCGACCCGAACTAAGAAGATTACACGGGGAAAACCGAAGTCAATTTGTAAAATTCAACCTCAATTAATGACCCTTTTTATCTTCTCTAGAAGCACATTATTATCCTATGTATTCAGCAAAGCACTTAGAAGAAAACGACACAGTGATCGGAGTTCATCTAGGGGTTCAATTTGCATATTTTGACCTCTATGGACCAAAATGTAATTTTACAGAAAATACAAGCACTTTTCCATTTTTGAAGTTACCAAGCCATAATTAGTCATGTAACATGGCAGGATATCAAATTTCATCCCAAACATGCCATCCAAACTCAACTAATTGAACAAACAATATTCAAGGACCAAAACACATAAATTAGGAACTTAAAAGATTCCATTAACATAAAATAACTAACTTGTATCGATACGCAAATCGGTAGTAGCAACCTTTGGGAAGAGGGTATCGATACGCCCAAGCCCGTATCGAAACGGCCTTCAAACATATGCCTAGGCGTATCGATACGCGGGCAAATCGTATCGGTAAACCTAAACTGAAAAGCTTGGTTTTGGCCTTAGCGTATCGATACGCGTCCCCGTGTATCGATACGTATACCAGAGATGCATTTCCAAGAGTCATTTTAACAAATCTATTCACATCCAAACAAGCTTAGATCATGCATACAAGTTATAATCAATCTACTAAACATGTAAGCATCAACAAACAGTGTAACATACTCATCAAGCACATCAAACCATGGTGAATTAAAAAGCTACTCAAGCATGCTTAGAGAAACTAGCCATGGCATAGTCAAAACACTAAAAGCAATACGGTAAACCAATTAGAGGCCATTTACAAACCAAAATCAGAAACTGAAACATGCTTAAGGTGTTAAACATCACCAACGAAACCAAGAGTAGAAATCCCGCCCATAGCCTCTTATTACACTAAGGTAAACCACATACATTGCTTAAAACAAAATGCTTGGGTTCCACTTGCTTTTGGACTGCCTTGAATGCTCAATTCTCTACATTGATGAAACAAATGAGCGTAAGCATAAAACTTAGTGAGGTTCGCTAAAGCCAAACATTCATCAATGCATTTATAAAACCAACATACCATCATTTGAAAACGCATGCCTTCCTTTAAAACATGCCCTTCAAGACATCAATGCACTTTTAAAACCACATGCTTATTGCATCATTATAAACTACAGCAAAATTGTTTGTTCATGCTTAAACCAAGCATCACATGCATTCTAGCATAATTCACAATCATCTCATGCTTAATCTTTAATCATCAACATTATATTGGCTCGCAAGTGATTAATCTAAAACCATATCAAAACCAACAAAATTAACACAATTGGATACGCGGATTACAAGCGTTGTCCCACACGCTTCATACACACTACCGGACTACACAAGGCTCACACACGAGAGGAACCATCTATCGTTGTGACACCCGTGGTGGAGTATAACAATACAATTGCAACCCCTCTACACCACTCATTGGTAGTTGTATAATTCCACTAACGAGAGCACGGGACACATACCACAAGATCCACACACAGGGTTAACCATCCACCGTTGTGATCGTAGCCTCAATCGTTAGGGTACTTGGATGGAGTATATGGTACAATTACAACCCCTCGACATCCAAGGCGACTTTGTTTACGGTGCATCCAATCCTATAGTCGGCTAACTATATCCGATTAAAGTAACCAAAAACCATTTCCATCACTTGCCAATATAATCATTTAACATCAATATTCCAATATTTTACAAGTATAAACACAATGTCATTTCAACAAGCACAAACATGCTTAATATCAAATGCACTAAACACATAAATCCAAGGATCACTTACCATGTGCATCCTTAATTGTAACACCCCAAAAGTCGGCCTAGTCGGAATTCATTCCGGCGATCGGAAATTTCATTTTTGATGAAGCTCTAGAGGTTCCACTGGCTAGTTAATTATTGCTATCGAATTTTAATCAGGCTTTAAAGCATCAAATTTAAGTCCTAATATGCAATATTAAGCTTTTAGTGGCTAAATTGTAAAAATTATAAACTAAGGGACAAAACTATGAAGATAAGGAAGGTGAGGGACCAACCAAGTAATTAGACCACTTTAAATTAAAGACTCGCCTTACGTGGAGTCTTCAGGTTGCTTTCCTTCAAGTGAAGGAAAGCTTACAATTAAAATTGAGAATCAATAGAATGAGATAGCTACCGAAAGTATTCTAAAGCAAGCACCTCACTCTTTTCATCATCTTCACCTAAGCACACACCTCCATTGGAGGAATTTTAAGTTTTGCAATCTCTTGGTTTTGTCAACATTGAATCGTTTCTAGCAATCGGGTAAGTTATATTCCTTAGTCGATTGTTAGATTCCATGGTTAAATCAACCTCAATCTTAAGCTAGGGTTTGGTTCATCCATAGATATTTCAATAAGTTGCTCATTTGAATCAGATATCGATAGTGAAACTGTTATATAGATTTCGATATCGAAATATCGATTCTAATAACCTCCTATTAATATTTCCTAGCTCAAGGAGAGGAAATAGAAGCAACACCATCTCCATCACAAGCTAGGAGCAAAGGGATTTCCATCCGAGAGCCTTGAAGCTTCAGATTATTAAGGTGAGTGTAATTGGGGTCTCGGGTTAGGCGAAATGCCTTCTCGGATCATTATTTGGTGTTTTAGATCTTTTTGCTAAACATTGCTATTGAGGCGAAAGCATCGTATAATAACTCGGACACTTGGGTAAGTGTCGGTAAGTCATCATTTAAACATTGGCTATAGCTATTGTACATTGTCATTGATGTATGCATTGTTATGAAATTCTAATGTCAAGTTATATGTGTATGAATCATGGGCTACATTGAAACTACGGAATTTCGTTATGTCATTGATCTATTATGAATCATTGGAAGATATAAATATGTTGTGCCTTGGATTGGAATAACTGAGGATACAATTGGCATGCCATACAATTCATGAGCTCAGTGTATGGGTGGACTACGGTCCTAAGGCTACGGCCTATGATGATTGGTGAGGCGGAGGGATGTGTTGTTATTGGTCAATTGGTGAGGCAGAGGAAATAAGACCATTTATGTTTTGGTGAGGCGGGGGAATTCGCGTATTCGTGACTTTAATTCAATCCAAGGAAATTATAAATGTTTAAGAATTATGTTAATTGATCAAGTGTTTTTATAATGTATTAAGAAGGATAGCATGAAAATATAACCATTGTAACCATGACATTATTTTGTTATTGTTTAGTGATTACCTCACTAGGCATTGAATGCCTAATGTGTCCATTTTCATGCATTCTCAGGTTAAAGAGTCATTCGGGAAAGATCGGATCGGTTGCAAGACAAGTCACTGCTTCAAATCAAGTAACGTATCTATAATATAACTCCTAGGAAGGTAGCAAGATAGCTAAACTAGTCATCATGCTCATTTTGTTGTGGTAATGGCTTGTCCATTTTGTATTAAGGTTAAAGGCCCAAAATGTTTAATTTTGACTTTTGCTAAAATAGCTTAAAACATGCATATTTGGTATAAAGGTAAAAATGGGGCAAACGTATTCGTATAACTATGAAAATTTGCATGTTGGTAGTTGATGTTAATGATATGTTGTGTATAAAGTTTCGTCTTAATCAGATAGGATTTGGTATGGTAAAAACTATAAAATCCAGATAAAAATCTGTCATTTCAGGCCACCGTATCGAAACGGGTGATGGTGTTTCGATACAGGTGCCCTATGTGTGAGCCTGAGAGGCAGGGCGTTTCGAAACGAAGTAATATCGTTTCGGAACATTTTTTCCATTGTCGACGCATGTACTGAAACGGGTATCGAAACGGGTCTCGAAACGGTCGAGTCAAAGTCAGCATTGGTCAACCCGTTTCGATACAGGTCAAACCTGTATCGAAACGGACTGGCAAGTTGGGTCAATAAGAATGATTTTTGAGTATTCGTTCCGAAACAACTCATGGTGTTTCGAAACGGAGTTAGGTAAGTTTGTTAAGGATCTTGGTCAGCTTTGAAATTTTATATTTTAGTCATCAATTCTAACGAATTAAATTGGATAATGTTGCAACTGAATAAATTTTGTAAGTGTAACCTTCTAGTGTTGGATTTCACATTTTCAAGAAACAAATTGAAAAGAAAGGGTCCCAAATTGCCAAAATTTACGATTTGGTCCCCCAAAACTTATAATAATTGAAGAATGATCATTGTTTAGTTTCCGATAACACACTTCGACTCGGTTCACTCCTAGACCGGGAAGGGGTGTTACATTTGTGGTATCAGAGCTAGAGTTTAGTCGGTTCTGGACTAAACATATGTATGCTTGTATTGTTTATTATGTTACCTTTCCACCATGATTTTTATTTTGTATAAACTGTGACTTGTCGACTAATTCGATTTTTCATATAGATATGTCTGCGACAAATGAAGCTCACGTAGATGAGCAAACTGCTGGCTCCTCGACTCATGTCGAGGAGGTTGGAGGAGGGAATCCTCCAAATCCACCGCAACCGCAGGATCCTCCTGTACAGGTTGCTGAGCCTGTTGCACCTACTGCTCAGGCTGAATGTTATCAAAACATGGCCAATATGTTCAAGCAGTTTATGACTGCAATGCAAGCGACACCACCAGTTCATCCTAATCCCCCTATCGCTCAGTACGTTAGAGCCCTTGTGGACAAATTGGCTTCATTGCGGGCTTACTCCTTCACGGGGCAAGATGATGATAACCCGGAAATAGCTGAATATTGGTTGGACAACACTCTTCGCATCCTGAATAAACAACTGCAGTGTTCTGATGAACATAAGCTGGAGTGTGCATTAGCTTTATTGACTGATGAAGCTTTGATGTGGTGGGAGACTACCATTCTTACAGTCCCGGAAGAATCAGTCACCTGGGAATTCTTTCTTAAGGAATTCCGAAATAAGTACATTAGCGAGTACTATCTCGCGGAAAGGCGAAGCACTTTTCTTCATTTGAAACAAGGAGGGAAGCCAATCGAGCAGTACATCCAGGATTTCTGTAAGTACTACTGATATGGAGTCGAATTCATAAAGAAAGAAGAGGACAAGTGTTGGATGTTTATTGCTGGGTTGAGTGACGAGTTGCGGCCTATGTTTACTGCTCTGGAAATCACCAATTTCCAGGATTTGGTGAATCGAGTAAAAGCAACCGAAGCTGCGCAGAGAATTCAGAGGGGAAATATGTCTAACAGATCTGAGAAGAGAGTGTGGAGCGATTCTCGACCTCCCAAATGGAACTAGAAAGGTAAATATCAGGGTTCAAAGCAAACCTCATTCTCGCAGCCTCCCCGTACTAGGAATATTGAAAGAACGTAGAATATTACTCAGTCTTGGTCTAAGGCGACCTCTATGGAAAGTACTGGAGGTTCAAATCGAGGTGTTCAGCATCCAATTTGTAATTTTTGTCAAAAGCGACACGTAGCAGGGCAATGTCGCAGACAGACGGGAGCATGTTTCTTCTGTGGAGAGCAGGGACATTTTATTAGGGACTATCCTCAGAATCCTTCAAAGTCAGTAGTTGTGCATGGGGATACCTCTTCACCTGCTCAGTCCTTTCGGGGAAAAGGGCCGAGGCAAGTGCAGTCGGGAACTTCAGGAAGGCCGGGCGGATCTGGGAGGCAGAGCAATAAACAAGAGTCGAAAGCCTCTGCACAAATGTATCATGTAAGGAGTCGTGAGGAAGATGACGAGCCTGATGTTATAGCAGGTACCGTTATGTTATATTCACATTCTTTGTATGCATTAATTGATCCTGAATCTACACACTCCTTCATAAGCCTGGAATTAGTTAGGAAGCATAAGATGTCTAGTGAACCTTTGTTAACAAAGGTTTCTGTAACAAATCCTTTAGGCGATTGTGTCGTTTTGAACATTGTGTGTAAGAATTGCCCAATCATGATTCAAGGAATTTTGTTTCCTGCGAATTTCTTGGTCTTGCCAATCCATGAGTTTGATGCAATTTTAGGTATGGATTGGCTTGGTAACCATCAAGCGTGGGTAGACTGTGGCAAGCGGAAGTTGTATCTTCGGGGACTGGGCAAGGAAAGAATAACACTGATGGAATCTCAGAACTCTATGTTGTGCACTTTGACCATTGAATCCAACAATGAACCTCAGATTAACGACATTGATACAGTGAATGAATTCATAGATGTTTTCCTTGATGAGCTTACGGGATTGCCCCCAACCCGTGAAGTGGAATTTGGTATTGAAGTACAACCTGAGACTGCACCAGTCTCCATTGCACCTTATAGGATGGCAGCTGTGGAATTAAAGGAGTTAAAAACTCAAATTCAAGATCTTATGAATAAGGGTTTTGTTCGACCCAGCTCTTCACCCTGGGGAGCTCCGGTTCTTTTTTTTAAGAAGAAGGATGGTTCGATGCGTTTATGCATTGATTATAGGTAATTAAATAAAGTTACCATCAAGAATAAGTATCCTTTGCCTAGGATAGATGACTTTTTTTATCAGTTAAAGGATGCTTCCGTGTTCTCTAAGATTGATCTAAGATCAGGGTACTATCAGATGGAAGTCAAGGAGTGTGACGTGCCCAAAACAGCATTTCGTACAAGATATGGACATTACGAATTCTTAGTAATGCCTTTCAGACTAACGAATGCACCTGCAGCTTTCATGGATCTAATGAATCGAGTGTTCAGGCCCTATCTTGATAAGTTCGTTGTAGTATTCATATATGACATTTTGATTTATTCAATGAATGAATCAGAACATCGAGACCATCTTCGAATTGTACTCCAAACTCTAAGGGAGAAGCGGTTTGTTGAGTGTGTAAAAGTTCTATTATTTACACCCTTTTTAACCCATATTTCTGTTGCATTCAAGCATCATTGCATTGCATTTAGGTTAGTTTACAACAAAACATCACAAATACATTAAAAGCACGGATTCTACTAAAAGATGGCTTATTTTGCAGGTTGCTGCCATAGTTGACGAAGAAGGCAGGCGCAGGGCAGAGAAGCAGAAGAGCTGAACTGGACAAGCAAACGAAGAGGACGATGCTGCCATGGATCTGCCGTGACAGGAGGACGACAGCAAGTTAAGTAGAGAAAAAGCAAAGTGGACCTCGATAGATAGAGAAAATTATGCTCGTCTGTCGTGTGAAAACCCTATATTTTTCCAAGCCCCGGATCAAAAGATATGTCAAGCCAAAGCTCAAGGAGAGGAAATTCCATGAAACAAGGAGGCGGCTGAAAAGTAGGATACTTAGAGATTAAGTCTTTATTAGAATCTTACTTTTAATTAAAGTTGTAATCCTTGTTAACTTAGAATACTTGAGCCCAAAGCTTATATAAGGGCATATATTTTAACCTAGGAGGCATCATATATCATACCCCATAACCGATAAAAAAACCCTTCCGCCGTCTACCCGTCGCCGACATGTTCTAAAAACCCCCTAGGGCCACGGGTTGTTTTGTAAAGTAGTTGCAAGGGTTGTTTATTTTTAGGATTTTCCAAGTTCAATAAAATAAACTTCAAGTTCTCTTATTTTGGTTTTTAATATCTTGCAAGAGCATCGGGAGAGCATTGTGAGGTTATCCATTTACTTAGCATCGGGAGAGTTAAGTATACGAAAGAAATAAGAGCAAGTTCTCTAGTTTATAGTTGAACTATCTTGTGCCTAGGGATAGGGTAAGGTTAAGTGGCTAAGGAAGAATTCATACACATCGGTGTTCATCCTTCGATTCACGCCGGGAGGTATCATCAAAGACGTGATCATCGACAGACTTGGACCTAGGGATAGGCCAAGGTAGATCTGGGATTCTTGCCAAACTTGAAGTACGGAGTTGGTGTGTTTGCTGCCGCGACAGCCAACGGACAACTGCCGCGACAGGTGCTGCCGCGACGGGCACGACGACAGAACTGGAATTCCTAAGCATTGCAATACCTGCACTACCGAGCAATTCAATACCAGCCCATTCTCTCTATCTTGATATTCCAACTCTTTTATTTACGTTTTTCTTCAATATTTTCGTGACAACTTTCTAAACTATTTTCTTTACTTCGTGCAGTGAAATAAGGTGAAGCTATTAGCCCAATCCCTGTGGAGACGATATCTGATACTTCGTATCACTTTACTACTTGCGTCGTGTACACTTGCACTACAATTGCGATAGACTCTTTTACACGCAACAAGTTTTTGGCGCCGTTGCCGGGGACTGGCAACATAACTACACCTTTCTTTTATTGCACTTTTCGTTTTTGTTTTTGTTTTTCTTTAAATTTTTCTTTTTCTATTTTTCGTTAGTACTTTCGACTCTTGCTTTTCACAAGGTTTTCTTGTTTATGCGCAGATCGAAAAAAGGTGAAGATCCTGAGTTTAAATTAGATCCAGAAATTGAACGTTCCTTCAATCTCAAGAAACAACTTCGCCACCTTTTAGACAGGAACGAATACCTTGAGGAACAGCTAGAGAAGATGGCCCGTAATCCGCCCGTTGGTGGAGGTATACCGCCTGTCGGCGACCCGCCTGCGGCAGATGGACGACGGTCCTGTCGTGACTACATGTTGAACGATCATATAGAACTGGAGACCACGCTGCCGGATATTGAAGTTGACAACTTCAAGCTTAAACCTGTCATGTTTAGTATGATCAACAATGCCGGGCAGTTTAGTGGTGCTGTGACAGAAGATGCTAGGGAGCATCTCAAAACGTTCCAGGAGATATGTGGTTCGTTTGGACTACCAGGAGTTAGTCCGGAGATACTGAGGCTTCGGTTATTTCCCCAATCATTGAGGGACAGAGCTAAAACTTGGTGGAATAAACTTACGCCGGGTTCAATCGTAACTTGGGCAGATTTATCTCATGAATTCTTATCTCGTTTTAATCCTTCGCATTTATCTGAGCGATTATGTAACGAAATTGCTACTTTTCAACAGGAAGATGACGAGCCGATGCACGAGGCCTGGGACAGATTTACTACTCTTCTTCGAAACTGCCCAATGCATGGATTCCCTGTCTGGAATCAGGTAACTAAATTCTATAATGCTGCTAACTTACAAACTCACATTCGAATTGATTCTGCAGCAAATGGACTATTATTGGATAAAGATCCAGACGAGGCATTGCAAGTTTTGAAAAATCTGGCCAAGAATGAGGAGCAGTTTCCGACAGCTAGAAGAGGGGGCAAACGGGTACTTGCTGTCAAGGACTATGAGGCCGACAGCACTATGAAATCACAGGTAGCATTCCTTACTAAAGCAATGAAAAGGTTATTGAATGAAGATGAATTACAAGGATTTGCTGTCGAGGAAGTTTGTACCATCTGTGAGGGAAATCATAGTCGGGATGAGTGCCCAATACAAATAGAAGAGGGAAAATATGTTGGAAACTACAAGCCAAATTACAATTCCAACAATTATAATCCCAATTGGAGGAAGGATCCCAAATTTTCCTGGAGTAATCCTAATAATGCCCTGAATCCGCAAGCACACAATCAGAATCAGGGAGGACCTAGATTGCTAACGCGACAGCAACTGCCGCAGCACCTGCCGCTGCAACTGCCGCCGCAGCAGCAACAGCAGCCACCACCTGCCACGAGCAATATATTGGAACAAACTCTGGCCACCTTTATGTCTCAGACCGGTACGTATATGGAAAATATGAATCAGTTTGTCAAGAAGACAGAAACCTTTATGGATAAAACCGAGATGAGGATGACAAATCATGAAGCTACCTTGAAATCTCTAGAGACACAAATGGGTCAGGTTTCACAACATATTAAGCCGAGGCAGAATGGAGGATTCCCTAGCAATACTGAAAATGCTAGACCGCCCACACATGAGCAATGTAAGGCAATTACTACTAGGAGTGGGAAGAAACTATCAGGGCCAGAAAAAGAAGCTGAAACAGAAAAGGAACCTGCCTTGGAAAAACCTGCCGAGGAAGTCGCCCCGACAGGTGATAAACAGACTGCTGCCGATGGGCCTGTCACGACAGCAGAAGCGACAGAGGAGAAAAAAGATGATGACCGTCCTCAGATTCGTATGCAGTGGGAAGGACGTATTGCTGACTATCGTCCTCCACCACCTTTTCCCCAACGGATACAGCAAGCTAAGCATGAATCTCAACTTAAAAAGATTTTTGATATTTTTAAGCAAGTTCATATTAATATTCCGCTGTTAGATGTCGTTAAGGAGATGCCCGGTTATGCTAAATTTCTCAAGGATGTCATGTCGAAAAAATCTAAACTTGGATAATTCGAAACGGTAAAGATGACAGAAGGTTGCATGAGTATTCTTCATCGACAGCAACCCTAGAAAAAGAAGGATCCGGGGAGCTTCATCATACCTTGCGTAATCGGAAACAAATTTGTGGGTAAGGCACTTTGTGATCTTGGTGCTAGTGTTAATTTAATGCCAAAGTCTGTTTTTCAGAAATTAGGTATTGGAAAGGCGCTGCCCACGACAGTAACTCTGCAGCTGGCAGACCGCTCTTACGTTCATCCAGAGGGAAAGATTGAAGATATTCTGGTAAGAGTGGATAAGTTTATTTTTCCTGCTGACTTTCTTGTTTTAGATTGTGAGGTAGACGAAAACGCACCAGTCATCCTTGGGCGACCCTTCTTAGCCACGGGAAGATCACTGATTGATGTGGAGAAAGGAGAACTCACCATGCGAGTGAACGATCAAGAGATTAAGTTGAATGTTCTCCAAGCGATGAAAATGCTGATGTGGACGAGGAATGCAAGGCTATCACTGATGTTACGCTTGATCAACCCTGCATCAGGTCGGGCTGTCACGATATTAAATTTGGTCACTGCCGCGGCAGCCACCTACAGGCCTGTCACGACAGCAATGACGACAGCACCGACGACAGCAACTCCTCTGAATCCGATACATCTGATACTGAAGATCAGGAGGAGGTAAACTGGTTAGGCAATCGTCCAGGTAAGTTATTCGAACCTTTGAATTATACTTCGGATAACCATGTAATCCAAAAGCCATCTATTGTTGAGCCACCTGCCTTAGAACTTAAGCCCCTGCTAGGGCAGCTTAAATATGCTTTTCTTGGTTCAAATGACACACTGCCCGTAATCATCTCTTCTAAGCTGCCGCAGGAACAGGAACGGCAGCTAATCGACATGCTAAGGCAGCACAAAAAGGCGATTGGATGGACGATAGCTGATATACAAGGCATAAGTCCAGCGTTATGCATGGACAAAATTCTTCTAGAGGAAGATCATAAGCCGACTATTGATGCACAAAGTCGGCTAAACCATGCTATGAAGGAGGTAGTGCGTAAAGAGATAATCAAATGGTTAGATGCTGGTATTATTTACGCCATCTCCGAAAGCAAATGAGTGAGCCCGGTGCAATGTGTTCCAAAGAAAGGAGGAATGACTGTGGTAACCAACGAGAACAATGAGTTAATCCCAACCAGGACTGTGACCGGTTGGAGGGTTTGTATGGACTATCGGAAGCTTAACAAAGCTACCCGAAAGGACCATTTTCCTTTACCCTTTATTGATCAAATGCTTGATAGATTAGCGGGTAAACCTTACTATTGTTTTCTTGATGGTTATTCAGGTTACAATCAAATTGCTATCGCACCGGAAGATCAAGAAAAGACGACTTTTACATGCCCCTACGGAACATACACGTTTAGGAGGATGCCGTTTGGACTCTGTAATGCACCTGCCACCTTCCAAAGGTGCATGATGGCCATATTCTCCGATATGGTAGAGGACTTGCTTGAGATTTTTATGGATGATTTTTCTGTCTTTGGAGACGATTTTGAGAGCTGCCTCGGCAACCTTCAAAAGGTACTTGAAAGATGTGAACAAGCCAATCTTGTTTTGAATTGGGAAAAATGCCACTTTATGGTGGATGAAGGAATAGTCCTTGGCCATATAATTAGCTGCCGTGGGATAGAAGTCGATAGGGCCAAAATAGAAGTAATTGAAAAGCTGCCGCCGCCAACAACAGTCAAGGGCATTAGATGTTTTTTAGGGCATGTTGGTTTTTATCGGAGATTCATTGCAAATTTCTCAAAAATCACCAAGCCCCTATGCCATCTCTTACAGCAGAACCGACCCTTTGACTTTAATGAAGAATGTACTGAAGCATTCAAGGTTCTGAAGGAAAAACTGGTAACAGCCCCCATAGTACAGCCACCAGACTGGACACAGCCATTTGAGATTATGTGTGATGCTAGTGACTATGCTGTCGGGGCAGCACTTGGGCAGCGCAGAGATAAGCTGTTTCATGTCATATACTATGCCAGAAAGACATTAAATGACGCCCAAGTGAATTACACCACCACAGAAAAGGAGCTTTTAGCTGTGGTGTTCTCCATCGACAAGTTTCGTTCTTACATACTTGGGACGAAAGTAATAGTGCACACCGACCATTCTGCCCTGAAGTATTTGTTCGCAAAGAAGGATGCAAAGCCTAGATTGATACGGTGGATCTTGCTATTACAAGAATTCGACCTTGAGATCAAGAACAAAAAGGGGACAGAAAATCAGGTGGCAGACCACTTGTCAAGGTTGGAGAAGGGACAAAGTTTACCAATCGATGAGACAAACATACTGGAGACCTTCCCAGATGAGCAGCTCTTTGCTGCCGCAATCGCTGCTGTAACCCCCTTAACCCGGTCTAGACGGTTGACCCGAATTAAGAAAGTCACACGGGGAAAACCAAAGTCAACCCGAAAGTCAACCTTGATTAACGACCCTTTTTTTTCTTTTTAATCTTATCTAGATGCACATTAACCCTAATTGTGATCACACAAACATCATACTCAAAGATCACAAACATCAGAGATCAAACAGGGACCCAATTGAACAAATTACAACTTTAGGGACCAAATTGTAAATTCTGATAAATTTGAGGACTTAGTACAAATTAAAGATACCATCTTGAAATTAGTCAGGTTCCATGCTTCCCTGCAAAATTTCAGCTCAAAAGGACTTCTCAAACTCACTTAATTGCATAAACAAGATTCAGGACCAAAACGTAAACAAAACAAAACATAAAAGATACTTTTAACCGAATTAACAGACAGGTATCGATACGCCTGATGTCGTATCGATACGCGGGGAAGGCAGTAACCAAACTCCCAATACGGTATCGATACGAGTTCCCCCGTTTCGATACGGCATTCATATGGTATCGATACGGCATTCATACGGTACCGATACGCCTGGGCAGAAAGTGCATATTTGGCTCAGGCGTATCGATACGCAAGCCCGAGTACCGATACTCCTGCCTGCAATTGACTCGAAAACATCATCAAACATGCTTCAAACTTCAAATTAACATCACCAAACCATATCACATAATCAACCAACATGCAAGGACCTCAATTGCATCACCAATTCAACATATGACCATCACATACGAAAAGCCCCAATTTAAGTGGCATGCTTCCTATTTAAGCTATCCATTCAAACTTCAAACTTGCAAAACAAGCATATAAGGTTTCAAACCAAAAACCAGCGATCTCAACAACATTCAACATACTTAGGGAGTCTCAAACACCTCCCAAAACATACACATAGGTCCCCCATTGCCAAATCAACCAAAAGCTAAAAGTACTTATAAAACCTTCATACATTGAGCTTTACTTGAACTTGATTGCTTGCCCTTCCTAGCTGCCCCTCAAGATACTCTATTACTCTGCATTATTGAATTAAGAAAACAAGAGAGCGTAAGCAAAAGCTTAGTGAGGTGTGCTCTTTAAAACCATTCAATAATGCAATTAAAACCATTTACAAACCATGCTCAAAATCCATCCTTGTACATGCTCAAAGCATACTTAAAACAAGCAATATCATGCTTCAACATAAACCTTAAAAACAAGCATCTCATGCTTCACAAATTACTCAACATGTCATATTGGCTCAAGTGATACATTTCATTTATTAAAACAAGTTCAACAACTTTCCCAAGGACTTTTAAACACCTTGGCCCCAAGGACTTTTAAACACCTTGGCCATGGACTTTTAAACACCATGAATGAGGACCACACAAGGACTTTTAACCACCTTTGTGTCCAATGCTTGAATCACCCCAAGGACTTTTAAACACCTTGGCCCTAAGGACTTTTAAACACCTTGGCCCCATGGACTTTTAACCACCATGGAAAGGAGCACATAAGGACTTTTAACCACCTTAGTGTCCGCAACAAGACTCATCCAAGGACTTTTAACCACCTTGATGATCTTAAGTAACAAGGCTCACTCAAGGACTTTTAACCACCTTAGTGACCTTCACTTTTACAAAACATCACTTGCCAATATACATATTTCTCATCATATAATCCACTGTTTTAAAGCATTAAACCAAGCCATTTCATCATGCATTTCAAAGCATCAAATCCACATTTAAACAATGTATAAAATCAAGGAACTCCTACCTAGAGTTACCTTCAACACATGGCTTAAAACATCAGCAATTATCATGCTAAATCATGCTTACAAAACAGTAATTAAAACATGCAAATCATCACTTTGCAAAACATCAAGTCATGGCCACCACTAGAGAGAAAATCCGAAAACTTACACTTGAGCTTAGCAAAGTTGTTTAGACTTAAACTAAGCTCCCAAAACCTTCAAACCTTGGTTTTAAAGCTGAAAATCCAATTCCACAAATCCACTCACCAAATTCCACTTTGCTTCAAACCAAAGCACCAAATCAAGCTTCCAAATCTACCAAACTTGAATCCAATGATGCCTCCCCTATTTCAACACATTAAAGCAGAGGATTAATGCATCATCATGCATTAATTGCTTCAATGAAAGCATCTAAACTTGCTGCTCTCACATAACCTCCATTTTCGGCCACCAAACACAACCGAAAATGCATCCAAAACACTTCCAAACAAAGCCCAGCCATAAACCAGCAAAACCTCACTTCCATTAACATCATATAACATCTAAAAACAATCTAACAACATCCTTATACCTCCAGCAACACCAGATCCACAAGATCACCACAAAAACTACCTTAAAACACAAGTTAAACTTAGGAAACTCAACCTATCCGGAATTGCATCAATCAAAACTCATTTCCTTATCAATTTAGAGATCATTTAACATCAAAAACACCTCTCAAATCACAGATTTAACAGATCAAACGAAAATCATGTGAAATCATCAAAATCTTGCATAATTAGCCAAGATCTATAAACCAACTTAAAAGCCTTTAATTAAACATCAATTTAGGATTGAAAACTTAGGAATTTCAGTAAAGAACTTGAAGTTCAGAGGAGAAGGACGTTCTTACCTCCAAACTTGAGTTTCTCCTCTTTTTGGAATGAAAATCCTTGATGAAACTTGTAGAAATTGAAGAGGTTTTGAAGATACAATGATTAGGGATTGAATGAGAGTTGAAAGGAGGAATTTAGGTGAGAAAATCAGAAGCAAAACTCTGGAAATGGAGTGTTTGGGTTGAGAGAAAAGAGAGAAAGAAAATGAGAAGTTAGTTGAGAAAATAGCAAAATGAGATTTCCCTCCTTTATGAAATCTTTAAAAATCAGAATTATAACTCAAAATATCTTAGAAAAATCTGAAGAAACTCCCTTTAGGTAAATAGCTCCTTAAAGATTCAAAGTTTCAACCCTTTATAAAACAGCCACCAAACTTTCAAAAATTACATTTTGGTCACTAGCCAAAATGTCACCCTTCCAAAACTCATTTTCCAAAATTGATTTCACAGTTCACTTAATTATATTAAAAGATGATTTTAGAACATTTTTCCATATTTTTAATGCAACCCGAACTAGGCTTTCCTAATTCAACCTCATATGATTCGAACAGCACTTTGACCAACCGGTCAACGCCCAAGACTTCTAAGCCCAAAACCGGGGCGTTACAGCTGCCGCGACAGCCATGGCGGCAGGTAAGTCTTCTGAACTCCCTTGGTATGCTGATTTCGTTAATTTTATAGTTAGCGGAATACTTCCTTCTGATCTTAATTATCAAGCTAGGAAGAGGTTCCAAAATGATGTTAAGCATTATTATTGGGACGAACCTCTTCTTTTCAAAATGTGTGCTGATCAGGTTATAAGGAGGTGTGTACCACAAGAAGAGCAAGAAGACATTCTCCATCACTGCCATGCTTCATAATATGGAGGTCACTTAGGAGGCAATAAAACTGCTGCCAAGGTGCTGCAGTCGGGGTTCTACTGGCCGACACTATATAAAGATGCACAGGACTTTTACAAGAACTGTGACAGGTGCCAGCGGACATGTAACATCTCGAGGAGAAACGAGATGCCACTGTAGAACATTCTAGAAGTCGAGATCTTCGACGTTTGGGGGATTGATTTTATGGGACCTTTTCTATCTTCATGTGGAAATCTATACATCCTCTTAGCAGTGGATTATGTCTCTAAATGGGTAGAAGCTATCGTCACTCAAAAGAATGATGCCAAGACAGTCCAAAAATTTTTGCACAAAAACATTTTTTCTAGATTTGGCATCCCTAAGGCGATTATCAGTGATGAAGGGAGACATTTTGATAATAGGGTAATTGCTGCCGCCTTGAAGAAATATGGTGTCAAGCACAGGATCGCGACAGCATACCACCCACAGACCAATGGACAAGCTGAGATATCCAATAGGGAAGTTAAGAACATTCTTGAGAAGATGGTTAAGCCAACTAGGAAAGATTGGTCTTTACTCCTTAACGATGCATTATGGGCATATAGGACAGC
This sequence comes from Hibiscus tridactylites, assembly GCA_958450335.1. Classification (NCBI taxonomy): domain Eukaryota; kingdom Viridiplantae; phylum Streptophyta; class Magnoliopsida; order Malvales; family Malvaceae; genus Hibiscus; species Hibiscus tridactylites. Next base: position 56,905,206 of record OY288285.1, read on the forward strand.
TTTTAAGACTCCATTGGGCATGTCTCCATACCGACTGATTTATGGAAAAACCTGTCACTTGCCTGTCGAGATCGAGCACAAAGCATATTGGGCAATCAAGGCAGTGAACATGGACTTGGACAAGGCAGGCCAGAAAAGGCTGTTAGATTTAAACGAGATCGAAGAAATACGGACAATGGCCTACGACAATGCAAGAATTTACAAGGAGAAAACTAAGAAGTGGCATGACAGGAAGCTGCTGCCACGACAGTTCTGCCCAGGGCAGCTTGTGTTGTTGTTCAATTCTAGACTGAAACTCTTCCCAGGAAAGCTAAAGTCTAGATGGTCTGGCCCGTTCCAAGTGGTACAAGTTTTCCCCCATGGTGCCATTACAATTCAAGCATTAAAAGACGGGCACCAATTCAAAGTCAATGGACAGCGCCTCAAACATTATCAGGGGACTGAAGCCCCAGGAATACAGGAAGTGGTTACTTTAGGAGATGCCCCACAAGGCATCCCTAATTAAACCTAAATTTTATTTTTTATCTATTTTTATTATTTATTATTTATTAGGAAATTAGGTTTATTTAATTCGAATAATGTTTTTATATTTTCTGTTTTTAGGAAATAAAGGAGTCAAGAAGAAAAGGAGAAGTGACCCAGGCCCACCATCCATCCATCAGCTCAACAGAGCCCATTTATTGCAGCCTGTCGTTTCAGCTGCCTCCGCAGACACGGATAAGACAGGCTGTCAACAGACTGACACGGCAGACGCAGAAGCGTGTGACAGACGCGTAACAAACACATAATTACGTGTCAGACGCGTTAGACACGCCAAAACTCATCAGTCGCCCCGTTATTCACGCCTGCCGTTACAGAATTAAACGGGCAGCAACTCGACCGCTATAAAACCCCGTTCTCATTTTCATTTTTCCTCACTTCTGCTTATTCTTACTTGCCTTATCCTCTTGTTTTTATTAGTCTTCTTTACTTTCACAACCCTTGCAACTAAAATGTCTTCCAGACGTACCCGTCGCAGTGCTGCTTCAACCTCTTCAGCAGCAGCACCCACACCGTAGTCGTTCGCAACCAAAGACTTATGGGAGGAAAGAGGATTCATCTACGTCCGCAAGGCAGCAAACATGGGGCTACGACCATTCATCGCGAAGTTGATACGGACTCAGCTATGGGAGCAGTTCGCCGCACAACCTGCAGAACTAAATGATACGTTGGTGCGGGAATTCTATGCTGCCATCGACAGCATAACGGCAACATCAGTCACCGTCCGAGAGGTAGAGGTACCATTTACAGCTAACAGCATCAACCACATGTATGGCCTATATTTTGGTCCCAACGATGATGCCCATCAACAATTTTTAGACACCCTCGATTCTGCCGCCTATGGTGTTGTCATGGCGGAGGTGACAGAGGAAGGAACAACATGGACCACGAGCAAAAAGAACCCCAACTCTGTAAAAAGGGGGCAGCTACTCCTAGAAGCCAAACTCTGGAACGCTTTCATCAAAAAGCGTATCATGCCGACCTCCCATCACACGACGGTGGACCAGCAGCGACTCGCCCTCATTCATTCGGTCATGCACGACCGGCCTATCAACGTGGGCCGCTATATGAGGGACAGCATCTTGGACTGCACATTCCGTTCCACCTCCCGCCTTTGCCTACCGTTCACGATCACTTCTCTTTGCCGTTGCACTGCCGTCCCAGAGGCCACTGCCGACAAACTGATCCAAGGCAGAGGCTGGACAGACAACAACATTAACAGCCTCATGGAGCTGATAGTCGCAACCCCCGTCTCATCCTTCAACCCGGCTGCCTCCCCAGCAGAATCATCCGAGGAGCCTGCCCCTGAACCTACCGCCGCCACCGCCCAGACAGACAAATCTGCCCAGATCCGTGCTGCAATACAACGGGTGGAAGACAGACAAATGGGGCTGATGACATTCATCCGGGATTTCACCACCTCGACGGTAAATTTCATTACCAACACTTTAAATTATCCGGATGTTATTTTCCCCACTTTCTCTGCCCACTATTTCCACATCCCCTCCCCTGTCCATACACCTACACCACCTGCCTCCCCACACACCCATTATACTACTTCCACTCCATCACCTGCCCCGACGGCAGCTGGCAGTCCAACAGCCGAAACCTCTGCCCGAGGAACGAAGCGACCTGCCTCACATGACAGGGAGTCAGACCCTCCTATTAGGAGGAATTTGGAGAAAGAGTTCACGCCTGTCAAGAGGCAGAAACACGTGGCAGACAGAAAAAGAATGCCCAAGGCCAGCACCACCACCAGCAGCACTTGGGATAGTGGCAGCAGCTCAGACATCCATCTCGTGGAGCAACCTGCCAAGCCTGCCCAGCCTGCCCCACCACCCAGACGCCGCCACCAGATCCGTGTCAGCAGCAGCAGTGAAGACAGCGATTAAAATCTAAGTCTTTTATTTTCTTCTTATTGCTGCCTGCTTTATTTCTATTTTGTGATGTACCTGCTTTCATTTTATCTGTCATTTGCATTGAGGGCAATGCAACCCTCGAGTTTGGGGGTGGCAACCCTCCATTTTAATGGAGTCTTAGTACATCTTAAATTAATTGTTGTGTCTTTTATTCTCTTAAAAAATCAGAAAAGATTAAACTGTTGGCTTAAAACTGTGAAGTTAACTTACCTGTCATGACAGCTCTGCCGTGGCAGCATCTTTAGGACAGTTTAAGGAGAAGTTTAGAGCCTTTCTATAGTTCTGAAAAACTTAAACACCATTGTGACTGTTATATTGCTTAGATTTCTTTTAGCCAAACTAGAATAGGATGCTTAGTACTTGAATAGCCCCTAGAGGTGCTTAACACTGGCTCTAGGAAAGAAGTTTAGCAAAAGAAACTCAAAAACCTAGAGGTGCCCGAAACCGGCTCTAGGAAGCTGACTAGAGGTGCCCAAAACTGGCTCTAGAAAATTTTTAGCTTGAAAATAGAAGAAAAAGAAGCATGAAAATGTGTCTTCAAGAAATTAAACTTGGGCATAAAAATTTGAGTTAAAAAGTTGAATATTCTAGTGAAACTAAGAGAGTCTTAGCATATAACTGTTCACAAGCATGCACACACTGCACGAGAACTATAGTGAGATTCCGGACAGATCCTAATCTCTCCGATAGGTTGCTGCCGCCACAGAAAATGAGCGACGGGTAAGGGACAGTTCACTGTTTGAAGGCCAACACAAATTTTCATTTTTCTTTTAAGTCTTCGTTGCTTGAGGACAAGCAAAAACTTGAGTTTGGGGGTGTGTTGAGTGTGTAAAAGTTCTATTATTTACACCCTTTTTAACTCATATTTCTGCTGCATTCAAGCATCATTGCATTGCATTTAGGTTAGTTTACAGCAAAACATCACAAATACATTAAAAGCACGGATTCTACTAAAAGATGGCTTATTTTGCATGTTGCTGCCATAGTTGACGAAGAAGGCAGGCGCAGGGCAGAGAAGCAGAAGAGCTGAACTGGACAAGCAAACGAAGAGGATGATGCTGCCATGGATCTGCCGTGACAGGAGGACGACAGCAAGTTAAGTAGAGAAAAAGCAAAGTGGACCTCGATAGATAGAGAAAATTATGCTCGTCTGTCGTGTGAAAACCCTATATTTTTCCAAGCCCCGGATCAAAAGATATGTCAAGCCAAAGCTCAAGGAGAGGAAATTCCATGAAACAAGGAGGCGGCTAAAAAGTAGGATACTTAGAGATTAAGTCTTTATTAGAATCTTACTTTTAATTAAAGTTGTAATCCTTGTTAACTTAGAATACTTGAGCCCAAAGCTTATATAAGGGCATAGATTTTAACATATGAGGCATCATATATCATACCCCATAACCGATAAAAAACCCTTCCGTCGTCTACTCGTCGCCGACATGTTTTAAAAACCCCCTAGGGCCACGGGTTGTTTTGTAAAGTAGTTGCAAGGGTTGTTTTGTTTTAGGATTTTCCAAGTTCAATAAAATAAACTTCAAGTTCTCTTATTTTGGTTTTTAATATCTTGCAAGAGCATCGGGAGAACATTGTGAGGTTATCCATTTACTTAGCATCGGGAGAGTTAAGTATACGAAAGAAATAAGAGCAAGTTCTCTAGTTTATAGTTGAACTATCTTGTGCCTAGGGATAGGGTAAGGTTAAGTGGCTAAGGAAGAATTCATACACATCGGTGTTCATCCTTCGATTCACGCCGGGAGGTATCATCAAAGACGTGATCATCGACAGACTTGGACCTAGGGATAGGCCAAGGCAGATCTGGGATTCTTGCCAAACTTGAAGTACGGAGTTGGTGTGTTTGCTGCCACGACAGCCAACGGACAGCCGCCGCGACAGGTGCTGCCGCGACGGGCACGACGACAGAACTGGAATTCCTAAGCATTGCAATACCTGCACTACCGAGCAATTCAATACCAGCCCATTCTCTCTATCTTGATATTCCAACTCTTTTATTTACGTTTTTCTTCAATATTTTCGTGACAACTTTCTAAACTATTTTCTTTACTTCGTGCAGTGAAATAAGGTGAAGCTATTAGCCCAATCCCTGTGGAGACGATATCCGATACTTCGTATCACTTTACTACTTGCGTTGTGTACACTTGCACTACAATTGCGATAGACTCTTTTACACGCAACACGGTTGTACACAAAGTTTTCTAAGTGTGAGTTCTGGCTTACTGAAGTGGCATTTTTGGGACATGTTGTGTCAGCTTCGGGCATTCAGGTGGACCCGAAAAAAATACAAGCTGTGGTAGATTGGCATCCGCCTAAGAATGTTGGGGAAGTTAGAAGTTTTCTTGGGCTTGCAGGATATTACCGTAGATTCGTGAAAGGATTTTCAATGTTAGTTGCTCATTTGACAAAATTATTGCGAAAGGAGGCGCCTTTTGTGTGGGCTGAAGACCAGCAGCAAAGCTTCGATCAACTGAAACAAGTCCTAACCCATGCACTTGTCCTGACCCAGCTTGAGTCTGGAAAGGACTATACTATTTATAGTGATGCTTTGCATCTTGGGTTAGGGTGTGTACTAATGCAAGAGGGTAAGGTTATTTCTTACGCTTCGAGGCAACTTAAGCCCCATGAAATGAACTATCCTACCCATGATCTAGAATTGGCTGCGGTTGTTTTTGCATTGAAAATTTGGAGGCATTATCTCTACAGGGAGAAATGCTATCTTTTTACCGATCACAAAAGCCTCAAATATTCATTAACACAAAAGGAGTTGAATTTACGACAACGGAGATGGATGGAACTTCTTAAGGACTATGATTTAGTCATTGATTATCATTCGGGAAAAGCAATGTTGTAGCTGATGCACTCAGCCGCAAACCTTTTACTGGTAAGTTTGTTCATGAAGTTAAAGGTTATAAGAACAGAAAAGCGTGATAACTCATTGTTACATTATTTCTTGTAGCTCCTCGAGCAATTAATGCTCATTTCCGGCTTCGAAGGCACCAATGTCTTGTAGCTGAACTCCAAGTTCAGTCTACTATTATTTCCCGAATTAAAGACTTGCAGGAACAAGATTCCGAGCTTCAAACCATTGTTTCTAAATTATTCAATAACCCGAATATTAGAATTAATGTTGAAGGACTCTTATGTTTTCATGATCGGGTTTGTGTACCAAATGATGAAATTCTGCGTAACGATATTCTTGCCGAAGCACATTCGAGTTCTTTCTCCATTCACCCAGGGTCTGTGAAAATGTACAAGGACCTACGTGAACTATACTGGTGGCCAGGCATGAAGCAAGCTATTGTTGATCATATCTCCAAGTGCCTCACTTGTCAACGGGTTAAGGTGGAGCATTGTGCTCCTACAGGACTTTTACAACCCATTGATCCACCAAAATGGAAATGGGAAAAGATCACCATGGACTTTGTCAGCGGTCTACCATTAACCCATGCCAAGAACGATGTTGTTTGGGTTATTGTAGATCGATTTACGAAGTCAGCTCATTTCATACCTGTCGGAATGGACTCTGGCCTTCCTAAGCTAGCTGACTTGTACGTCAAGGAAGTGATCCGACTTCATGGTGTGCCTGAATCTATCATTTCGGATCAAGATCCACGGTTTGCGTCTCAATTTTGGAGAACTTTACAAGGAGCCTTGGGCACTAGAGTCAATCTTAGTACAGCCCTCCACCCCCAAACTGATGGTCAGTCAGAAAGAGTTATCCAGATTTTGGAAGACATGCTTTGCACTTGTATTATTGACTTTGGCGGGACGTGGGAGAAGTCCTTGCCTCTCGTCGAATTTGCCTATAATAATAGCTATCAAGCATCCATCCAAATGGCCCCGTATGAAGCATTGTATGGTAGACGTTGCAGAACTCCTTTGTGTTGGTCGGAGCTGGGTGAGAGCAAGGTGTTAGGCCCTGAGTTGCTTCGTGAGACTGATGAACGAGTCGCTGTCATTCACGATCGTCTCAAGGCTGCTTTTGATCGGCAAAGAGCTTATGATGATCTTAAAAGGAGAGACATTCAATATGAAGTCAGTGAAAAGCCTTTCTTAAAGTATCACCGTTGAAGAAAGTCCTAAGATTTGGGAAGAAGGGAAAATTGAGCCCTCGTTTCATTGGACCCTTTGAAATTGTAGAAAGGGTTGGCCCAGTGGCATATCGGCTTCTTCTGCCCTCAGAGTTAAGTAAAATCCATGATGTCTTTCATGTATCAATGCTTCGGAAGTACCGGTCTGACCCCTCATACATTGTGGAACCTAAATCTGTGGAACTCAGGTCAGACTTGCCCTATGAAGAAGAACCGGTTTACATTCTTGCTAAAAAAGTAAAAAGGCTTCGTAACAAAACTGTACCTTTAGTTAAAGTGCTTTGGAGAAGTCACAGAGTTGAAGAAGCCACTTGGGAGCCCGAAGAAGTTATGAGACAGCAATATACGCATCTCTTCGGTGCAGGTAAAATTCGAGGACGAAGTTTCCTAAGGGGGAGAGCTGTATCACCCCAAAAGTCGGCCTAGTCGGAATTCATTCCGGCGATCAGAAATTTCATTTTTGATGAAGCTCTAGAGGTTCCACTGGCTAGTTAATTATTGCTATCGAATTTTAATCAGACTTTAAAGTGTCAAATTTAAATCTTAATATGCAATATTAAGCTTTTAGTGGCTAAATTGTAAAAATTATGAATTAAGGGACAAAACTATGAAGATAAGGAAGGTGAGGGACCAACCAAGTAATTAGACCACTTTAAATTAAAGACTCACCTTACGTGGAGTCTTCAGGTTGCTTTCCTTAAAGTGAAGGAAAGCTTACAATTAAAATTGAGAATCAATAAAATGAGATAGCTACCGAAACTATTCTAAAGCAAGCACCTCACTTTTTTCATCGTCTTCACCTAAGCACACACCTCCATTGGAGGAATTTTAAGTTTTGCAATCTCTTGGTTTTGTCAACATTGAATCGTTGCTAGCAATCGGGTAAGCTATATTCCTTAGTCGGTTGTTTGATTCCATGGTTAAATCAACCTCAATCTTAAGCTAGGGTTTGGTTCATCCATAGATATTTCAATAAGTTGCTCATTTGAATCGGATATCGATAGTGATATTGTTATATAGATTTCGATATCGAAATATCGATTCTAATAATCTTCTATTAATATTTCCTAGCTCAAGGAGAGGAAATAGAAGCAACACCATCTCCATCACAAGCTAGGAGCAAAGGGATTTCCATCCAAGAGCCTTAAAGCTTCGGATTATTAAGGTGAGTGTAATTGAGGTCTCGGGTTAGGCGAAATGCCTTCCCGATTCATTATTTGATGTTTTAGATCTTTTCGCTAAACATTGCTATTGAGACGAAAGCATCGGATAATAACTCGGACACTTGGGTAAGTGTCGGTAAGTCATCATTTAAACATTGGCTATAGCTATTGTACATTGTCATTGATGTATGCATTGTTATGAAATTCTAATGTCAAGTTATATGTGTATGAATCATGGGCTACATTGAAACTACGGAATTTCGTTATGTCATTGATCTATTATGAATCATTGGAAGATATAAATATGTTGTGCCTTGGATTGGAATAACTTAGGATACAATTGGCATGCCATACAATTCATGAGCTCAGTGTACGGGTGGACTACGGTCCTAAGGCTACGGCCTATGATGATTGGTGAGGCGGAGGGATGTGTTTTTATTGGTCAATTGGTGAGGCGGAGGAAATACGACCATTTATGTTTTGGCGAGGCGGGGGAATTCGCGCATCCGTGACTTTAATTCAATCCAAGGAAATTATAAATGTTTAAGAATTATGTTAATTGATCAAGTGTTTTTATAATGTATTAAGAAGGATAGCATGAAATATAACCATTGTAACCATGACATTCTTTTGTTATTGTTTAGTGATTACCTCACTAGGCATTGAATGCTTAATGTGTCCATTTTAATGCATTCTCAGGTTAAGGAGTCATTCGGGAAAGATCGGATCGGTTGCAAGACAAGTCACTGCTTCAAATCAAGTAACGTATCTATAATATAACTCCTAGGAAGGTGGCAAGGTAGCTAAACTTACACTAAGCTCCCAAGACCACGCTCAAGGCGTTACAAAGCTGGAAAATCCATTTCCACTCACCGATACGCAAAGCCTTGCTCGCCGACACAAAAATCACCCTTCTGGAGCCTCTAAAATCGTCTGGTTTGCTCCCGGATCAAGATCCCCTTTTTTTAATCACCAAAACAGAGATCCAAATGCATTAAAATGCATTCCAACACCAACAGCTAAATACAAACTCGTTACTCACCCAAACTACACCAATTTACCCATCCGAAACAACCGAAAACTCAATTGATTGCTTCCTAAACCAAGCCCAGCCAACATACATCACTTTCAACCCTTTATAAACATCAAAACACATCTAAAAATAACCTAAACCCATCATTATACCTCCAGAAAGCATTACTACATCATTTCACCTCAAAACCCAACTAAAACCATCAAGAAACTCAAGGATCTTAAGGATTTCGGGATCTATATCATCAAAGCCCTCTTTCAACATAATAATCAACTTAAAACCCAATTAAAATTAATCCAAAACAGAGCTTAACAAATCAAATCTGAAAATCAAGATTTTAATCATATTTTTGCAAGATTTTGATCTCAAATCAAAACTATAATGAAAACTCAGCCAAAAACATCAATTAGAAGCCAAATATCTTGGGAATTTCAATCGAGAACGTAGATTGAAGATTGAGAACGGGATTTATCTCCAATCCTTGCTTTCCTCAGTGAATGACAAGTTTTAGCTTCACAAATCTTGAAGGAATTAAGGAATAATTCTTGAGATTTGTTTATAAACTAAAGGGAGAGTGTTTGGGAGAAAAGAAGTCTGGAGAAAATGAGTTAGAATGGTGTTTGGCTGAAAATGAGAAGAGAAAGGTAGTTACGTGATCTCACTAATTAACCACCAATTAATTAAATCAATAAAAGCCTTTTAAAATCAATTAATGTAAAAATCATTTTAAACACATGGCATATTAAGGAAAGGCTAAATTGCCATAAAACTCCCTAAAGATTCTAAGATTTTGGCTCCTCTTTAAAAAAAATACATTTTTCCATAGTTTTGAAACTTTACATTTCGGTCACTACCCAAAATGTACCACTTCCAAAGTAAAATTTATAAAGTTGATTTGACCAACCTCTTAAACATGATTTTATAGGATTTTATCAATTTTTACCATTTTTTTATCCTATCCCGATCCTTGATTTCCCTAAATCACCTAACGCGATTCGAACCGTTTCCGACCGGTCCGATCCAATGTCCAAAACATCTAGGCCCAAAACCAGGGCGTTACAATGTTGGGACGTGACTAACTTGGTTCCTAACAAGTTCACAAGTTTCAGCGGCTAAAAGGGATCACCAATAGAATGGACTTGCCTGTGTTAGGTTTACGTTGAGATTGCTAGGTATTGTCTACATCACGTGAGTGTTCGAGCGTCCTTGCCTAGAAATAGAGAGGATCACTGTCGAATATCTCGCCGAAATTGGAATGTCTGCCAGACTTGCCGCCAGGACCTATTTCCGTTCCACATGTCGAGACAGCGAAAGTTGCAGGGGTAGTGACCCGCTGCGGTCGCATGACAGGATCGTAGCCTGCCGCCCTCCATACCCACCGAGGCAGCAATTCATGGCAGCGCAAAACATACTCAAGCTTTACATTGCAGACCTCATGATACTGAGCTGCAATTGTCTTACCCAGTCTATCGACCAAATCTCTCCCTATCATCCCTCTCATCACTGTCTTTATTTTATTTGTGTTTTTATATTTCCACATCATGAGATTTAATTGCGCATTTACTAAATCTTTGTACAGGAAACCACTCATAGGAGCTGCTCCAATCCCTGTGGGAGACGATATCTTTTATACTATAACTTGACAAGAGTGTACACTTGCGTTCATAAAGAGAGAACACCCAGACGCTCTACAACATGCTTCGTTAAATAGAGAGATTTCTTATATGACGTTTCACATGCAACAGTTCATCCTTAAAGAAAACCAGACGATTCAATACAAAGATTTCTTATGTGGCATTTCACATGCAACAGTTCATTAAAAAGATGTTTCATTAGAAAGATTTATTGTCTAACATCGTACGTAGCCTTTACAGCCCTTAGAAGCACTCTCTAGATTCCTCTGGTTCACCAAGGTCACTTTATAACCTTCCCTCACCTGGGGGCAATTGTTAGTACCTATGAACGCCCACCGTCACGTGTCAAACCATGCAACCTTCTAAGAACGGTATCGCACAAAGGATATCCAACGATCACGTGGCAGTGCACGTGATCAATGCGGACGACAACGTAAGCTTCCCAACAGAGTAAATAACAATGCATATGATTTGTCTAGTACTCCTCACAACCTGAGGCGAACAGGAAAGGCCACGAAAGACATCGCATCCGGCGATCACGTGACAACGCACATGATTGCTACAGATGACAGTGCAAACCTAGGACGTCAAGTCATAGCCAGTCCAATTGGCACGCCACGACAACCTGATCATGACACCTATCCGAGTAATATAAAAAGGGACATGCAACAAGGGAAACGAGGGATATCTTCCATTCTAAGCATCGTCAACCTTACCAAGGAGGTGATACTCAAGCTCCGACTCAGAACAACCACTTGGGCCACCATCGGACCACCATTTTCGAATCTTGTTCACTTTGACAGTCGACAAGTTTTATTGGTTCTTCCGCGCTATAAGTGAGCTTGTGGGATTTTAGATGACAAAGGGATTCCCGAAGGACATTCAGAACTTTTCAAGGTGAAGACAACGCTTGGAGGATCTTGTGCAATCCATAGGGACGGGCGCAAGGCTTGAGAAGGGGTGAACAAAACTCTATTTGGCTCGAGAAACTAGATTTTTTTATTTGACTCGATATGAAGATGCTCAAATCGAAATTTCACAAATTCAACTAAAAAAATTTCAAATAAAGTTTGAATAGTAAAATGGAAATTCAAATAATTTGGAATTTTTAGTAATTAGCACATCGATTTTTAAGTTACAGTCAAATTTCTCAATTTTGTCATATATATATATATATATATATATACCACGTATAAATAAATATATATGTGTATTGTTTATGAATATAGAAAGCTGTTTAAATTGAAATCACTATGTATTATAACATTGTAAATAATTATAATTAAATTTGTACAGAACCCCGAAAACTCTACTCGACTCAAATTTCATAAACTCGAATCGAAAAATTTTCAAATAAAGTTTGAGTCGTAAAATAGGACTTGTAAAGTTGACTAACTAAAAAAATTACTCGACTTGAATCGATTCGATGAACGCTTACCCATAACCAAAATAGTACGTTGACTAATAAATGACATAATACTAAATGGTATTGGGGGTGTAAACGAATCGATTCAAGCTCGAGTAGTGCTAAGCTCGACTCGGCTCGTTAAGATTTCAAGTCAAATTCGAGCTTGAGTAATTTTTAACGAGCATGAGAAATCTGAGCTCGACTCGGCTCGTTAAGAACTCGAGTTGAGCTTGAGCTTGAATCGAGCCCAATCGAGTCAAGTGTTGACCGATCTTTTCCTGTGTCGGACTCGAGTAGCTCGTGATCTATCGTGTCTCATTTAAATCCCTATAATAGTGGGAAAAACTTTGATACACAAGTTGTGTAAACTCAAGCTTATTAATTTTAGGGTTTAGGGTGTTAGTTTAGGGTTTAGAGGTTTATGTTGTTGGGTTTAGAATTTAGGATTTAGATTTTAGGGCTTAAGACTTATGTTTAGGGTTTATGTTTTAGGGGTTTAGTTTAGAAATTTAGATTTTAAATTTTAAAAATAAAATTTAGTATATTATATTTTTTTAGTAGCTCGCGAGCTTTTTGAGTCAGGTATCAAGTAGCTTGGCTTGACTCGTTAAGAACTCGAGCCGAGTTCGAGCTTGAGTCGAGTCCAATCGGGTCGAACCTTGACCGAGTCAGCCTTGAGTAGCTCACGATCTGTCTCATCTCATTCACAATCCTAAAATGGCATAATACAAATAGAGTGATCAAATTATGTTGAATTGAGTGTAGGGACTAAATCCTGGATTTTAAGCATAATAGAGGGTTATTTTGGTTAATAATCCATTTTGGATTATTAATTAGGTTTCTAGGGGAGTTTGGGGGAAATTTTGGGATCTAGGCCAAAATCCACAGTACCACGCCACCCTCTTATGGCGTGGTCACTTTTATGGCCAACCTCGCCACCTCCTTATGGCGAGGTGCTTGATGGCTCATGTGTGGCTGGCTGCTCGGCTCAACTGTTGGCGTTTGGTGGCTGGTGGCTGGTGTGAAGGGTGACCTCGCCACCTTCTTATGGCGAGGTCACATGGCCCATGCTCATTACGTAACTTGCATGTTGTTCATGCTGGTGGAAAGGGTGACCTCGCCACCTCCTTATGGCAAGGTCACATGGGCCATGCTCATTACGTAACCTGCATGATGTTCATGCATGGTTAAAATGGTTTAGAGGTTAGGTAAATATTTAGGGTTTTGGTATTGTTTTAGGGTTTAGGGGTTAGGCAAATGTTTAGGGTTTCGGTATCGGTTTAGAGGTTTCTAGGCGGATCTATTTTTACGTTAATTCGAATCTAATATAAATTTAATATAATTTGATTGTAAAAAATTCAATCATGAATTTTCATTTAACTTTTTTTTCAATTAAAAAAAAATTGGCGAAAATAAAAATGAACAACTAATTCAGGCTAAGCTTGACCACCAATTTTGGTTCACGTGATTTTCCCCACATTTCATCTTTCACTTACCTTTTTTATTTTTTAGTTATTACATACATAATATATTTTATAATAGTCCAAAGATGATGATTATAGCGTATTATTTGTTTATACATATGGAGAATCTTTTAACAATACATAAATATTTTATAGACAAAATTTAAACTTGTATATTAATAATAAATATATATTTTATAGACAAAGATGATGATTAATATTTGTCGGGGTATTTCGAGGATAAAATTTGAATTTTTTTAGGTTTTGATTTTTTTCATTTCATATGTTTCAAAATTTTTAAAAAAATCTTTTAAAAATTATTTAGATAGGAATTCAATTGAATTAATTGTTTAAATCGATTCAATTTAAATACAAGTCAATAGTTCGAATATTTTTTATTAGTTCGAATATGAACTGTAAAAAAGTAAAGGTTAATTAATTATTTTAGTTCAATTAATAACTGTAAAAAAGGAAGGCTTAGTTCGAGTATTCAAATATTTATTTTTCTGTAAAATAAATTACGTAAACACAAATTACAAAATTGAAGGAGATAAAAAAAGTACTTGCATTAACACAAATTGCAAATTACATTAGTTTGATGGTCCGACATGATAGTTTGAAAGATTGTGTTTGTTCGGACATTTGGTTCTAGTATGACATGGTGCCCTACAAAGAGTACAATGCTTAACTAGAACTCCCCCTCTCTATTATGCTTCGCATCATCCATATTCATATGAACTCGAGTGGACGTCGGTCGACCCTTCAACTTTCTACGAAGCTCTGGATTTGGTAACCATTCTTCGTATATTGGATCTACCGGCCAATAGTCTTTGTTCGGGATCGTGTTAAACTGATTTCTGTAAATATTTGCAATATTCTCCAGCTTATAACATTGATCCGCAAATTCGTAAGGGTCGAGACGGAAATGCAAGCATGCGGCGTGTGCATGAGAGCAGGGGTATCTATATGCTTGGAATGCACCACAATCACACCATCTCTGAGCAAGGTTTATAGTGTACATTTTGTGCTCACCTCGGACCTTAGCTTCGACCGTAAATTGATAACCATATGGGTCGAATGTTCTAACTCTCATAGAGGTGGCTTTGGCTTGAAGTTCGAGCATTTTATTTTGTAGGGTTTCAGACCAACTGAACCCGTTATTTATCCGGGCGTTCACTTCCTTGCCTTTGTCGGACCACACTTTACCCAATCTGAAATAAGTCTCCCACACAATGCTTGCAATTGGGAGATGGCTTGTTCCTTTAAGCACTGCGTTTATAGCCTCTGCAAGGTTCGTTGTCATATGGCCATAACGTCGACCTTCATCATATGCTTGTGCCCATCTTTCTCTGGGTATGTCGTTTGCAAAATCAAAAACATCCGGACTATACCGCTTCAACCTATTTATCCTCGAGACAAATTTTGGTTGAACTAGTTCGTACCCTATTAAAAAGAAATTAAATAAGTCAACATGATCAGTTTAAAAGATTTACGTTAACTATTTTTTTATAAACAACAAATAAGAACTTACTCGCGCTATAAATCTCTCTTCGGATTTGATTGTTTCTGAAACGCGTCTTCGCATTTGATGCAATATGCCGGATACAATAGGTTGGATATGCATGTGGAGGCTTCCATAAACTGTTATCTATGTCAATTACTGATAACAACGCAGTCCCCCTATTAGAAATCATGCAAATCCCATCTTCCTTCACTACATGGTTGCGTAGATGCTTCAAAAAGAATTCTCATCCTTCCGCGTCTTCTTTTTCAACAATGGCAAAGGCAATTGGGAATATATTACTGTCTCCATCTTGTGCAACGGCCACGAGTAATATATGATTGTACTTCCCATATAGCAAAGTACCATCCACTTGAATCATGTGTTTACAAAATGGGAACCCTTCGATGCACGCATTGAACGCCCAAAACAACTTACTGAATATTCTTTTACCATGGAGTATTTCGCCTTGTGCGTTGACCGCTACCTTTGTTTCGTATTCCACCTGGGTTCCTGGGATGAATATTTGCATTGCTCGTAAAAGAGCTGGTAGCTCATTATATGAGGTATTCCAATCACCATACACTTGCGTCATCGCCTTCTGCTTTGCCATCCACGCCTTGTAGTAAGATGGACTATATCCAAGCTGACCCCGGATTGATGCCACTAAGACTGCAATCGAAATTCTTGGGTCATGTTCCACCAATCCCCTAGTGTAAGCACAAATTAGATCAGAGTTTAAATTAATGTGATCTTGGGATAAAACTCTATTCGAACAGGTGTGCTCATCAATGAATCGTGTTACCACCCAGTTGTCAGTCCTCTTCTTGTATGAAGCTCTTACCCACCAAGGACAGTTGCTCTTCCAATTTATACACTTTACACAATAGGTACTTTGATTGGACTCATTAACAAGACATGATGTATGGCATTTGACGCAGTACTCTTGAATTGCCAACTGAATAGCTTTTTTGTGTCAAATTCAGCTCTCAATACCAATTCTCCAAACTCGGAATTCGATGAGGAACCAAACACATGAGCTTGATGTTCAGCATCGTGCATTGCAGAATAGTCGACCTCATACATACGAGCTGCTGGAGCTTTATATGCTTGATAAACTGGTTGCGCTTGTTCGGGCTCCGGTTAAACATAACCCCAAGCTGGCTGGTTATTTCCCAACCCGAGCTTAGCAACAGTCGCGGCCCAAACATCATCTTCAACATCAATATCGTTGCCCATTGACACATCTGTCATAATAGCCTCAACATCATCTATGTCGAGTAATCGTACGTCGTCATCTTCCATAGGAACAATATTTTCTTCATCATCACTGAAGTCTGCAAGGGATTCGTCAAAACGACCGACTAAGGGTTCGGTGTCCCAATTTGTAGATGAACTCATTCTCTGAAAAATTTGAAGTAATCGAACAAAACAATATGCTCCAACAACTGTAATTAACTCTCTCAAATTTTCAATATCAAAAATTTTATCTTCTCCCTTCTCAAGTGGCAAAACTAAATATATAGATGAAAAAAATCTCAACGCCACCTCGCCATAAGGACATGGCGAGATCACTTTTTTAACCTGACCATCAGCCTGCATGCATGTCATGCATGAGACATCATTTATGTTTTAGAGTAGGTTAGTCTAGGGGTTCAAATTATTACTGATGAATTTTAATTTTTTTTTACATTTTAGTCGTACATTACTATTACAGAGTTTTAATGTATCAAATGTAATTTAATAAATTCGTGATTATTCGAATCAACAAATATATTTTAATATTTTTTTTATATTTTAGTCGCAATTAAATTTATTTTAATAAACTCGTGATTATTTGAATCACGGATTTCAAATTAAAATACAGAATTCAATTTTTTAATCGAACAAATTTATTTTAAATATTCGAATCAAATGCCCCTATCCACTGCCCACTGCCCCTATCCACTGCACACTGTCCCTACCCTACCCTGCATGAGCCATTGGCAACTGGCTTATCCTCTTTAAGACGTTTTAACGGACATAAACATTTCGTTTCATGCTTTCTACTTTTCAACAACACTTTTCGAACTTCTCCACTAATTCTATTAAACTAATGTATATTATTCAAATTTTCAATCGTTTTATAAAATATTAAGTGTATTAAATTATTTATACTTATATTATTCAAAATTCTTATTTTTTATAAAAAAAATACAGTAAAAAGTTTTGCTCGTATCAAACATTTTCTAATGTAAAAATATATTCTTCTTTGATCGATATTCCTTTAGAGACTGGAATAATGTTTAAAACTCTTTTGTTATAATCTTAGATTTAGAGCTCAAAATCATGTAGTAAGTAGTAACGTCTTCCTTATCATGTCTATAAAGGAAGAATATAATCTCCAAAATATATTTAAAATTAAACATATTATATTCTTTATTTATATCTATATTTGAAGCTCACAATATATAAGGATGGTATAGATTAATATGAGCTAAATGTACTACAGAATGATAATCTTGACGTGGGAGTGGGACTGATTAAAACAAGTCGTGGAAATATTGAAACAAATTAGAGGCTGGGATTATTATTATTATTATTATTATTATTATTATTATTATTAATAGTAGTAGTAGCATTATACGTCTCTAAACTTTAATCTTTATTTTAAATTAATTCTTAAACTTTTGAACATGCCAATTTCATCCCCTAACTATGATATTATTATTAAGTGCTAAACCTAATTAACTTAACTAAAATTGCCTTTTTCTTTATTATTATCATTCTTAAAGCGACACGTACATTTAATTTTTGATGACGAGACTAAGCATCTATCAAACAAGAACTTCTCAACCACCACCATTTTCGAAAAATATAAAAAAGAATAAGATAAATGACCAATAATGAGGGATTATAATTAAACCCACCAAGAAAAATATTAAAAGTAATTAATCTCTGAAAGTTACGTGTATCAAGTTGCAGATTTTTTAGGCTGATTGTGCACTCTGCATGCACAATTGTGGAGATTTGGAAAAATTCTACATGAATTACGCAGCTTCTATAATTTATTTTAAATATTCGAATCAAATGCCCCTATCCACTGCTCACTGCCCCTATCCATTGTCCCTACCCTACCTTGCATGAGCCATGCATGCCAACCCAACCCCACCCACGTGAATAAAGCCGACCACGCTATGTGCTTATGGCGTGGTCACAGGCACTCCCTGCCGCAAGCCTGCTCCTCTGCAGTGGTCACATGCCCTCCCTGCCACCCCTCTATCCCTAAACCCTGCCACCCCGTGAACCCACAGTGACCTCGTCATAAGGACATGGCGTGGTCACATGCACTCTGACACGGCTGCATGCATGCCATGCATGGCAGCCCACGTGATAATAAAATAATTGAAGCTTTTTTTTTGTTCCTACCCCTATAAATATTCGATAGATTGTGTCTATTTTTTCCACTTGAGAAGGGAGAAGAGAAAATTTTTGTTGTTGAAATTACAGAGTTTTAGCACAAATCATAATTTTTTATTTTTATATTCAAATGGATTCCGAAAGAGTTTTGTTGTACCGTGACCACGAGCACATTTCCTCTCATATTCACGAAGAGGGGGTAAGTTCGGATCGTGTAATTTTTTTATTTACTACTATAATTTATGATTTAAAAATTCTTTATTTACGGTTTTTATTATATTTATAGGGTGTGGAGCATACTATCCGGCGTCGAGGACTGAAGATTAAGGAAGCAGATGAACGCATAGCTTATTTTTTGCAGCGTTCAGGTTTTTATAATGCTTCATTTCTCCGTGGATTTAAAATTATCCCTGGATTGATTACGGCATTGATTGAACGATGGAGACTAGAGACACACATTTCATTTTTCATTTGGTGAATGCACAATAACTCTGGAGGATGTAGCACTACAACTTGGTGTCTCAACAAATGGGAAGCCTGTGGTTAGACAGAATAGCCGTCTAGCAGATGACCTTTGTTTGCAGTATCTGGACAAAATTCCTCCTTCAGATTGTGTGGACGGTCTTCGTATCAAGATTTCTTGGTTGCAGCGAGAATTTATTTTAACAGATGAATCTGATGACCGAGAACTTCAGTGTACAACTCGAGCGTATATACTCCAACTTATTGGCGGGGTATTGATGCCAGATACATCTGGTAATATGGTTCACACTCAGTATCTGCCGTTCTTGGAAATTTTTGACACAACTTCTACATAAAGTTGGGGATCTGCAATATTGGCATTCTTGTACCATGAAATGTGCAGAGTTTCAATAATGTCTGGTTCGAGAAAGTTAACAGATATGGGTGGATGCCAAATCTTACTACAGTCCTGAGCATGGTATAGACTGCCTTATCTAACGTCAATTGTAGAAGTACCGATGGAGTTTCTGCTTGCTGGAAGGTACTAATATTGTGATTACAGTTGTATATTAATTTTATTGATTAAATTTTTTTTCTGCAAAGACTTGGAAATATATGTTTTAAATCTTGGCAGATGGAGACATAGGATGACAAATGCGGGTGTGGTGCACAACACTGTCAGAGAAATAAGACTAAAAATCCAAACAATAAGGAAAGATCAAGTATCATAATTTTATTTTTTGGCTTTTATTTTGGCTTTGTAATTTATAAAGTAACATGTTTGTTTGTTTGTTTGTGTATGCATATTAATAATTGTGTTTTGCAGTTTTTTTGGCAGCCGTACGTGACTACCACGATCTGAGACATTATACCGCTAAATTTTCGGCAAATGTCATCAATTTGGGGTGCGGTTTTGCCTTTGATACATTTTTCTATTGTTGAGTTTCATTGCGCTGACAGAGTGTTGCGGCAGTTTAACTACCATCAACCCATTCCTAGAGCTCTACCTCAACAAATTCATACTATTCATAGAGGTCGATTCAACGAGAATTGGATTGCGAAGCAAGCGGAGTTCATCCAACTGTGGCGGGAAAGACGAAGGCATTGGGATGCCAACTTGAGTCCAATTCAAGCCGATGATTTTGACTTTAATTCAGAGTACTATTCGTAGTTTTCATCAAATGAAAAACCGTTTATAGTACCTCTTGAAGAGGCAAATCAATGGCTTCAAGATCCACGGTGCTCAAGACGCGTACAACTATCGTACGCATTTGGTCAGAGCTCTCATCAACCAAACTTGAAGGGTTCAACAAGTTTGTATTCTTCGGACCAATCTCAACCACAGTTTGGAGAAAGCTCATCTTATTAGTCTGCTTACAACGATGATGAAGAATACATTTCACAATTTCAGTATCCTCAAACACCCTTCTATTGGGAAGGTATGACCGTTGGTACTATGACATCCTTGTTGTCGACTACCACGATCAGTAGCTCGCCATTAGATTAGCAAGGCATGTATAGTACTCCACCTTCTTATGCAAATGATGGGTGACCAATGTGACAACGATGAGCAGACTCCGAATGAGCAGACTCTGATTCAACAACGAAGACAAGTTCACCCCCGGAGCAGTACGATTAAACATCATCCTTCCACCGGCAGGTGTTACCAAGGACCCGTAGGAAATAGATTATATTTATTTAATTGTAAATTATTTCTATTACGTTTTAAAAATTGAGTGTTTTTTAAATATTTTTTATATTTTTATGTTTTAGAATTAAAGTGTTTTTATGTGAAAGAGCACAATCTCCAACATTTATTTGTGTACGGGATACGAATCCTTACCCCCTTAGTACGAGATATCAATATTTATACAAATTCTTTTCTTAATTTTCAATTTGGTCACTAAACTTTCAATTATTACAAAATAATCATTAAACTATATTTTTTAGGGACATTATTATTTTAGAAAATACATGAATTTACTGAAAACTCTTTCAAATTTGTATACTATATTTTGATGTTCCTTTCTAGAGGCATCTAATGAGTTAGACAAAGCAATTAGATTCATCGTATTGGAACCCTAAACCTTTAATTTAAAAAACTTAAATTCATTAGATATCATCTTTTTAAACCCCACATATTTAATTTTAATTTTTTAACTTTTATGAATCGGTCCTTCATATTTTTTTAATCTTTATGAATTGTGTTCACCTTGAGGTTTTGAAATTTGATATGTACTCACTCTAAAAGTATACCATATATAAATTTTAATAAATTTACCATAACCCCTAACCCCAAAACTCTAAACCATACTTACCATGCATGAACACTGCGTAAAATGACCACGCCATGTGATCTCGCCATGCATCAACCCTACATAAAATTTTAATAAACTTATTTAAAACATAATCTATAACCCTAAACCAATTCCAAACCCTCGCCCTAAACCAATTCCAAACCCTAAACATAAGCTATAAACCCTAATCAACACAAACCCTAAACAATCCTAATCATTTACCTAACCCCTAAACCATATTAACCATGCTTGATACATGATGTGCATGGCCTGAACCCTAATCTACAAAAAATCTTGTCACCCTAAACAACTCTAACAAATTATTTAACCCCTAAACTAAATTAGCATGCTTGATAGGTTATTTGCATGGCCCATGTGACCTCGCCATAAGGAGGTGGCGAGGTCACCCTTTCCACCAGCCACCAGCCACCAAACGCCAGCAGTTGAGCCGAGCAGCCAGCCACACATGAGCCATCAAGCACCTCACCATAAGGAGGTGGCGAGGTTGACCATAAAAGTGACCACGCCATAAGAAGGTGGCGTGGTCCTGTAAATTTTGGCCTAGATCCCAAAATTTCTCCCAAATTCCCCTAGAAACTTAATTAATAATCCAAAATGGATTATTAACCAAAATAACCCCATAATAGAGGGATAAAACCATAATTTGACCGATACGTATCAAACTAAAGAAGGGATAACTTGAACGGAAAGGTTAATTTTAAAACGGGGTAGCTGGCCTACCTTTTTCTTACCAACTCCTCCACCAGGCCAAAGGGGTTAGGTATAAACTGAAAATCTATGATCTATAGAAATATAAAATCAGTCTGAAATTGAGAGTTTGCATTCGCATATCAATTTAATTGATTGTAAAAATGGCGATGACGATGAAGGATACGTTCTATATATCGCACGGATCACCGACGCTGTCGATCGACGAGTCGCTTCCGGCGAGGCATTTCTTGCAGTCATGGAAGGACAAAGTGTTTCCCCAGAAACCCAAATCAATCCTCGCCATTTCTGCTCATTGGGACACTTCCTTTCCTTCCGTTAACATTGTTCAACGCAATGATACAATCTATGACTTCTATGGTTTCCCCGACCCTATGTACAAGGTACTTTTCTAACCCTCTTAACTTTTTTCATTATTATCATTTTGTTTTGTTCCAAGATCTTATCTTTCGATTCTGAATTTTAAAGCAAGGGATTGGGATGTTAATTTGGGTAACATGAATTTAAGCGATTGTGTATGTTTTATTCATTCTTGCTAATTAATTGAAACTGACAAGGATTGGAGCAAATGGTTGTTTTTTCAAGATTGGGTTTTTGAACATTTGAGCGAAAATAGAGAGCTTATTTTGTTGTTAACAGCTGAAATATCCAGCACCAGGCGCCCCGGAGTTGGCACTAAGAGTGAAGGAATTGCTTACGGCATCTGGTTTCAAGCGTGTTGATGAAGACAGGAAACGTGGGCTGGACCATGGTGCTTGGGTTCCACTCATGCTCATGTATCCAGAGGCTGATATTCCGGTCTGTCAACTCTCTGTTCAGTCAAAAAGGGATGGTAATTACCATTACAACTTGGGAAAGGCTTTGGCCCCTCTCAGGGATGAAGGTGTTCTTATCATGGGTTCGGGTGCCGCCACGCACAACTTGAGGGCCCTTGGAAGGAACTCGGGCAGTGCCGGTGGTGTTGTTCCGTGGGCTCTGGAGTTTGATACTTGGCTTAAAGATGCTCTCCTTCAAGGAAGGTAAATCAATTTTTCTTTTCTATGTTTATACATGTCATATAGACAACAATGTGTGGTTGGTGTTCAAACATGGCGACAGATGTTTAGCGTTCTCCCTCTATGTACTAAAGAGTGATGATAAAACTAGCGAATTGATTGAGAGGATGATACCAATTAGAAAGCTGAAATATTTTGGAAATTGTTCGTAGTAAGTTTTCTACATCAATATTCATACTGTCAAAAGGCTATGTGATAATGTTATGAATTTGATTGGATTATGGTTCTGATCCTAAACGTTTGCATTATGGTGTCTCTTCAAGTATATATTTAATTTAGAAGGTATGTTATTGTTTGAGAAGATTTAAAACTTGGGATTACAAATTGTACTTATTATTAATATCTGAGAAGCTTTGCACTTAAAAACAAGTAATTGCTTTTAATGAACAAAGGGTTAACTTTTCAATTTATTCTGTTTTAGATATTCGTTTCTTATATTTCCTGTGGTTCAAAGGCTGGCATTCCTTTTAGATAAGCAATTTTCATCTTCAATTTATGATTGTTCTGTTCTATGGGGCACCAGTGGTAGCAATTGGCATTAATGTTTCAAATGAAAGTTTTCTGTATGTTTTCTTTGTTTTGTTTTGTTATCACTTTGGTAGTTGACTTGTGATTATTCGATTATTCTTGTAGGTATGAAGATGTGAATCAGTTTCAAGAGAAGGCACCATATGCGAAGATGGCTCACCCTTGGCCGGACCACTTCTACCCGTTGCATGTAGCCATGGGTGCTGCTGGTGAAACTGCGAAGGCAAAACTTATCCACCACAGCTGGGATCTTGGTTCTCTTTCCTATGCTTCTTACCAGTTCACATCAGCTAGCTGATGTTCATTAAAGAGCTGCTCTGCAATACCACCTCTTTATTCCATATATTTTATGTCAAATAAATTAGATACAACAAAGATAAAGTGCAGGCCCTTTGTTCATATGTGCAGTATGTACGTCTACATTTAAACCATGTTAATGTATGAAAAGTGTGAAGTTTGTTCCAACTAAATTTGATGCATGAAAAGTTTGTTTTAGAACAGATTAGTTTTTTATTTGAATATATTTGTATGATTACATGGTAGTATCTGTTTAATACTTTTTCTTTAAGACTTTGACAACGAACGCACAGGTGCTCAAACCCGAATCTCCTAAGATAAATATCATCTTTTTCACTAGAGTCGCTTTTTTACCTAGAGAAGGGGAGTGAAAATCTGCTCATAATGGGTATAGAACGCAAACCTTAAAGAGAAGAGATTGTCATGTGTTAGATGTATAGAGATGATAAATGATTTATGAAATAATTACGTTATGTTAGTATGTTGTCTTTATTCAATTTCTGTTATATAATTAGATTTTTTATTATATAAAAATCATTAATGAATTGCTCACAGAATATGTTATCGTTTATTTATAACACGTGATGTGAAGATTTTGAATTGCATAAAAATTTAACTATAAAATAATACATAATGATGTTGCATAATTATTTCATATAAGAAAATTACACAACGTTGAATAAGTATCACTGAACACCTCTTATAACATGAGTACCGTTAAGTATCATTAAATTAATTTATAAAGATTAAAAATTTAAAGACTTAACATATAATTATAAATTATTTCAAATAAAATATTAATTAAATTATTGTATATATATATAATATTTTTTAATTTTTTTAAATAATTGGATCAAATGCAACCTTAGTCATTTAAAAAAATAAAAACTCTAAATTCTAAACTCTAAACCCTAAACCATGAACCTAAAACCCTAAACTCAAACCAATAAAACTAAAACCCTAAACTTAAAACCCAAAACAATAAATCATAAACCATAAACAATGAACTCTAACCCCTAACCCATAAACAATAAACCCAAAATACTAAACCATAAACCTTAAATAATAAACCCTAACCCATAAATCACACAACCTAAACCTAATATTTGAACTTAGGGTCTATGGTTTATAATTTAGCGTTTATGGTTTAGTGTTTAGTGTTTAGGGTTTAGGTTTCAAGTTTATAATTTAGGGTTTGTGGTTTTAGATTTATGGTTTCATATTTAGGGTTTAGGGTTTATTATTTAAGGTTTATGGTTTATTATTTATGGTTTATGGTTTAGAGTTTCAGGTTTCAAGTTTATGGTTTAAGGTTTATGGTTTCGGGTTTCGAGTTTTTATTTTTTAAATTGAACAAGATTAGTATTTGATCCAATTACTTTTAAAAAAAATAAAAAATATTATATATATGAAAAATAATTTAATATAATATATTGCTTTCTTGTATAGATATTATTGTTTTATTTTCGTTTTATATATAATTGATTTGTCATTGTACTTGTATGCTATTTATTGAGTTTTGATTTATAAATTGAATTTCTGATTTAGTTGTTGCAAAACTTTATGAACTTCAACCAAGCTTATCCAAGTTTCCCTAATTATTAATGCCATCGATCGCACCTGTATCGGTCTTGTAAATTTATTGTTACATAATCGTATTAATTATGAACTAATGCTATGTCTGGATAGAAAGTAATAAATGAAAAGAAAAAGGAAGTAAATGAAAAGGAAAACAGGAATGCAAATTTGAAGAGAGAATGCAAAGAAAAGTAAAGGATGCATTCTTGTATTTTGTTAATCAAAATTAGTGACGGAAAGTTTGCATACAAGTTATACATATCCTAATATAAAAGAATTAGAATTCATCATTATTAACTATATAATCTAATTAATAATATCTAGAGAATATTTATATAGGTCAACAAGCCATAAAAAATGTCAACATATCCTAATTATTAAGCCTTTTGTTAACACTCACTCCCTAGGTTCTAAGATCATTACCTTTTAAATAAAGTAATATCGTGTTGGAAAAATGTGAGGAAAATGGTATCTTTGAGCCATATTTCAAATGGGTAAAGGTGGAGATTCAAATAAAAATTCTTTTGGGCAGTGGCGGATCTATAAATTATTTTTAGGGTGAGAACACGTTAAAATATTTTTAGAGTGGGCACAAGTCATCCAAATTTTAAAATTTCAGGGTTGGCACAAGTTAAAAAATTAAGGACTAATTCATAAAAATTAAAAAAAATTGAAGCCAAATGTGTGAACTTTCAAAAGTTCAGGGTGGGCCTGGGCCCACCCCAGCTCCTAAGTAGATATGCCACTGCTTTTAGGTCTTATTCTACTTCATGAGACCTTTACAACGGTATCTCATATGCTCAAAGTAAGGAGTTTTGAATTGAGTAAAGGAAAAGAAACCTCCTTATCTCACTTGGATGAGATTAAATGGAATGCGAAGTGTTTATATACACTTACCCACTTTGTGATCATGAGATTACTTGAATGGAAGTTGTGCCTTGCACACAAGGGGTGTGAATCAATTCCATTTGGGTTGGGGTGCACCTACACAATGTGGGTAATGTGAATAGATGGACCAATTGGGCCTTTTGTAGGCTTGTGGATATTTTACTCACTTTGAGTTAATTTTTTTCCTTAAGATCGGCATATCTTTTGAGAATATTCTGAATTTAAAGTGTATTAAATGTTTTTTTAAATTCGAATATTAAAAAAAGGCAATGCTTGCAATTCACGAAAATATATCCGAGTAAATATGGTTTTAAATTAAAATTTCCGAATTAAATCAGATATATAATTAATGACCATTATTTTTGGAATATTTTGTTTACCACGTTTAACCTAATCATCCCCTATAAATATTAGCTTCTCCTCAGTTTCAAAACACATCTAAGATTTTTCTTCTCTTCAAAATTCCATTGTATTTTTTCAGTGATAGTCAAGGCAAGAGCCATGTTCGTGATCTCTTCAGTAGTGCTGCAGATCATCCGCTATTGTATCATGGGAGACTGACGACCTAAGATCTCTAACATCGAGGAGCGGTTAAAAATGTATTAAGGAAACTGCTTTCTCGTAGGCCTCAACAATCCGTTTGTGGTTCATTTCGAATATATTTCATTCCCTCAATTATTTTATTTATTATTTTCTTTTATTTCAATCTAACCCTATTTTGGACAACATATCCAATAGGAACATTTCCCCCCTCCCCCTCCCGTTGCAGGTTTTGTTAAAAAAAGGTAAACATCACCATTGGTCATTAAACTATTCTTGCTTTTGCTCATCAAACTATTATTTTTGGCAAAATAGTCACTAATGTAACGTTTTTTTTCCATTTTGGTCACCCGTCGTTAAAGAACTCATGAAAAAATAAGAAAGAGGGAGTAATTTAGTGACCAAAATAGGAAAGAATCAATAGATTGATGACTAAAACGAAAAAAAGTAACATTAGTGACCAAAATAGGAAAAAAATATAACAATAGTGACGCTTTTGCACAAAACAGTAATTCGGTGACCCAAATAGGAAAACAAGAATAATTTAGTGACCACTAATGATGTTTACCCAAAAAAGAAAAAATTTATATATAATGAGATTTAAAGCAGAATAAAATGTAAAGACACGAGCAGTAAGTATTTGAGTACACAAGAATTTCTAGTCGCTCACTAATCTTTTTCTCTCAACTATAGAGTCGTTCACTCTTCTTCTTCTTTTCTTTTAAACATCGGCGGTGACACCAATTTTAATATTGGTCGCCGACCGTCGGGATCTATCGTTTCGTTTGTTGTGTTTTACAGTTTTCAATAAATTATTCTACTCTCGTGGCACGATTTTACTCTACCTTTTGGTACGTTTTTCTGTCTTTTGGCGCGCTTTTTCTTTTTTTCATTTTTATTTTCTATTAGGGTTGGATCTGACGACACCACGACTGATCATGATGGCACTCTTTTCATTATGATGTTGATCTCCCTGTCTCGGACCCTCGAACTGGATTTGGATACGCGATTACATCTATCATTCCTTTTTCGCGATTGAGTTGTGGTAATGACCTTATTGTCAACGTACGTTCATTGTAATATGCATTAGTATGTGGTTTGTTGATGATTTTACCTATCATCGTCGATTTTGGTGATGTTTGGATCCTTCTTTTATTTCGAGTCTTTGGGTTAGGTTCTAACTTTTTTCCTTGTATAGTTCTCTTTTAATCTCGAAACGTTAGTTTTGTTTACTAGGATTATGTCTAGATTTAAGTGTATTGTTTACTAAGTTGTGAACTTTCATTGTAATTTTGGATCTATCATCGTTTAATAAAATTAGTGAATTTCAAGTTTTTCAAAAAAAATACAAGAATTAGAATTAATGGTTACAAAGCACAAATCAAACTAATAATTAGAATATATTTGAGAAAACCCACACATTGGAGATTAAAACCAAAATAAAATATAAAGACAATTACATGTGATTTATTTTAAGGTGGTAGTCAAACGTGGGTTGTAGAACAAATGTTTTGATATAATAATTGAAAAATATTTTTGGACAAAGATAAAAAGAATTCAAAATCATTTCTAAAGTCCAAATGACTTGAAACTATATTTATTGGATATTTCAAAAGGTTTTTAAGCGTTTTCAAAGCCAAATTCAACAAAACCATCTAGGCGTTTTGAGACACCCCTAGGTGTTTCGATACGGGTCTTTAAAGTAGCAAAACGTTTCGAAGCGTGTTTTGAAATGGGCATTAATCTGGATGAGATTTTTGCATAGCGTTTCGATACGTCCTATGTCGTTTCGATACGCCTATGTGGCATTGACCTCAACGGTCATAAACCCCCAATGGCTATTTCCCAACTACCTTTAAAATGCAGAATGTTTCGATATGGGGACAAACGTTTCGATACAGGTGTTTCGATACGGCCAAGAGCGTTTCGATACGGGTGCTGCATCAGACTGCAACGACTCTTTCTATTTCAAGAGTGTTTCGAAACGCGTTCGAGCGTTTCGAAACGGGGAGCTGCAGAACTGCATTTATGGTGGGAAATTAAGTCTCCAACGGCTCCAATTAAACCCCAACGGCTAGTAACGGCTACAAACTCAAAGAGGAGTATAAAAGAGACCTTCAAGCATCTAGTAATGGTTAATGCTTTAATTGTAATACAACATATGATCAAAATGAGTCTTAGTGCTTAATTGTCAATTCATTGTATAGACAGACACTAGTGAGCCAAAATTGTTAGATTTGCTCAAGTGTTTTAGGATTGGGTGAGAGCTTAATTGTGCAAACAAATACCTATTAGAGGGATTTGAGTTTGCTTTTTTTATCTCTTGTAAAGAGGGTTTGATCAAGGCTTTGGGTAGAAAGCTTGATCGTTTTGTAAGGGTTTCCTCCTAAGCCTAGAAAAGGGGATGAATCAATAGTGGATTGACTGGAAATCCTTAGTGGGAAGCTAAGGTAGTGGATGTAGACCTTGGTTAGAAGGTTGAACCACTATAAATCATCTTGTCTTTATTCTTTTTAGCTTACACACCTCTTACACCCAATATTCCACTTCTCCACCACTTGGCGAGCAAAAACGGTTGAAGGAATTGAGCACCGAATAACCCAACAATTGGTATCAGAGCTTGGCTCAATTGAAGATCCTGCAAGCTCGATCATCATTTCAAACAACCAGCTCAATGGCGCAATCAATCGACAAACCGCCATTCTTCGACGGAACTCACTATGCCCATTGGAAAACAAGGATGAAGTTTTTCATAAAATCAAGGGACTACAAGCTTTGGCACATAGTAGAAGATGCTTCGTTTTTACCTCAACAAAGCAAGGCGGATTGGAGTGCCGACGATCACAAGAAGATGAAGCTTAATTTGCAAAGCCTTGCACATCCTAATTTGTGCATTTGGCCCCAACATCTATGAGAAGATGTCTTCTTGTGAGAGTGCCAAGGAAGTTTGGGACAAGCTCGAAGTTACATACGAGGGGACAAACGAAGTAAAGGAGACCAAGATTGGGCTCCTCAACCTAGCGTATGGAAACTTCAAGATGGATCCGGAAGAGAACATCGAGAAGATGATTGATAGGTTCTTTATTATCACCAATGGTCTCAAAGGATATAAAGAAGCCATCTCGGAAGAGAAGCTTGTCCGAAAGCTCATTTACTCCCTTCCCGAGTCATGGGACTCAAAGAGGACCGCCATCATCGAAGCTAAGAATTTGAAGACCTTGAAGCTTGATGAACTCATGGGGCACTTCTCACTCACCAAATTATGAAGAAAAACAAAGAAGATGAGAAGAAGAGGGAAGAAATTAGAGGTATGTGGGAGAATAAGCTCAAAGGGCTTGGCATCAACACAAATGTCATTGATCTCAAATCCTCCACATACCATCATGTAGATTCAAGTGAGGAGGAGGATGAAGAAGAAGAGATAGTTCATCTCTTCAAGAAGTGTGCCCCTTACATAAAGAAAGCCTTAAAAGAGCTTGAACGAGAATCCATGAAAAAGAAGAGGGCAAACACTTCAAGCCATAAGAAGAAGGCATATGTGGCTACTTGGAGTGATGAAGACTCCACCTATGATGAACAAGCCAACCTTTGCCTTATGGCCATCGAAGAAGATTCAAGGGTAACTTCTAATCCATCTACTTCATGTTCATATTCTTTTGATGAATTACAAGATGACTATGATGATTTGGTTTTAGAGTTTAAAAATCACATTTTGAAAAACAATAAAATGATTTCAAAGTTGAAAATTCAAAATGATTTGATTTCTAAAACTAAACTTGAACTTGAAGCAAAACTTGAAGAGTTTGAACAAAAATGTTTTGATTTACAAAACTTGCTTCATAAATGTAGAACTAATGTTTTGATATAATAATTGAAAAATGTTTTAGACTAATTTCAAAAGAATTTAAAACTTGTCTTTAACTCCAAACAACTTGAATTTATGTTCGAGGCATCTTAAAAGGTTTTTGGCAAAGTTTTTCATGCTTTAAAATAGCCAAACTTGAATTTTCAGGTTGCCCGTATCGATACGGTGTGCCTCGTATCGATACCTTTTTTCCCAGGTTTGGTTACTGTCAAAACCCGTATCGAAACATGTTTTGTCGTGTTGATACGGAGAGGGATCATTTTGATACGCCTGGTAAGCGTACCGATCCCCGTTTTAACAACCCCAACAGCTATTTTCCCAACAGTCTTTTAAATGACATACCGTACCGATACGCCCTTAAGCGTATCGATACGCTTAAGCTGGCAAAAGCCCAACGGCTAGTTTCTGGAGAAGGTCGTACCGATAAGGGTCCACGCGTATCGATACAGAAGGCTGCAAAACAGCATTAAAGATGGGAAATAAAGTCTCCAACGGCTCCAATTCATCATTAACAGCTAGTAACGGCTACAAACTCAAAGAGGAGTATAAAAGGGACCTTCAAGCATTAAGTAATGGAAAATTCTTCAATTGTAACACAACATATGATCAAGAAATTGTCTTAGTGCTTAAGTGTCAATTTATTGTATAGACAAACACTAGTGAGCCAAAATTGTTAGATTTGCTCAAGTGGTTTAGGATTGGGTGAGAGCTTTATTGTGTAAAAAAATACCTATTAGAGGGATTTGAGTTTGCTTATCTTTGTCTCTTTGTAAAGAGGGTTTGATCAAGGCTTTGGGTAGAAAGCTTGATCGGTTTGTAAGGGTTTCCTTCTAAGCCTAGAAAAGGGGACGAATCAATAGTGGATTGATTGGAAATCCTTAGTGGGAAGCTAAGGTAGTGGATGTAGACCTTGGTTAGAAGGTTGAACCACTATAAATCATCATGTCATTATTCTTTTTAGCTTCCACACCTCTTACGCCCAAAATTCCACTTCTCCACCACTTGGCGAGCTATAACGGTTGAAGGAATCGATCACTGAATAACCCAACAATAAAGTTCAAGAAGAAAAAGATTTGATTTCCAAAGAGCTTGAAAAGAAAAATAATGTTGGAAAATCAAATATTTATGTAAGACAATCTATTGCCCCTAGATTTGTAAATGGTAAATGTTTTAGAAGTATTTGGGTCCCAAAAGGACTAAGTACTTCAACTAAAAAGGATGAAATTGAAAAATAAATTCCTAAAGGGACTAAGTTTTGTGCTACTAACGTCTATGGATCCAAAGCAATTTGGATACCAAAAATTACTTGATTGTCTTATGATAGGTGTGATGGAGATTGATCAACAAGTCAAACATTGAGTGGGAGCTCCATGCACACAAAGAAAGACACTTGAAGAAGGAAGGCTTCACATCCTCCCTTGGATTCAAGTGTGGTAAAAGTTTAGTTGTTCTTTCTTTTATTTGATTTATTTTTTATTAATTTCAACTATATGATTTGAGTTAGGGGGTCCATTTTAGAACCAAAATTCTAAATTTTTGTCATCATTTCAAACCTCCTAAGTTATTTTGAACTTAATGTCTTTTGAATTCTTTTTGATATAACAAAAAAGAGGGACAGTTTGGTTTGCAAAATTGCATTTTCAATCTTTTCAAAAGGGAGAGCTTTACCTTATTTTAAATTTTTTATCTCTTATTCATATTTTTAAACTTAAAGGGGGAGAATCCCAAACAATTTTTCAAGTTGGTTTTATTATATCAAAAAGGGGGAGATTGTAGAACTAATGTTTTGATATAATAATTGAAAAATGTTTTTGGACAAAGTTAAAAAGAATTCAAAACCATTTCTAAAGTCCAAACAACTTGAAACTATATTTATGGGATATTTCAAAAGGTTTTTAAGTGTTTTCAAAGCTAAATTCAACAAAATCATCCAGTCGTTTCAAAACACCCCTAGGTGTTTCGATACGGGTCTTTACAGTAGCAAAACGTTTCGAAACGTTTTCGAAACGGGCTTTAATCTGGATGAGATTTTTACATAGCGTTTCGATACGGCCTCTGCCGTTTCGATACGCCTATGTGGCATTGAACTCAACGGTCATAAACCCCCAACGGCTATTTCCCAACTACCTTTTAAATGCAGAGCGTTATGATACGGGGACAAATGTTTCGATACGGGCGTTTCGATACGGGGACAAACGTTTTGATACGGCTAAAGGCGTTTCGATACGGCCAAAGGCGTTTCGATACGTGTGCTGCATCAGACTGCAACGACTCTTTCTATTTCAATAGTGTTTCAAAACGGGTTCGAGCGTTTCAAAACGGGGAGCTGCAGAACTGCATTTATGGTGAGAAATTAAGTCTCCAACGGCTCCAATTAAACCCCAATGGCTAGTAACGGCTACAAACTCAAAGAGGAGTATAAAAGGGACCTCCAAGCATTTAGTAATGGTTAATGCTTTAATTGTAATACAACATATGATCAAAATGAGTCTTAGTGCTTAATTGTCAATTCATTGTATAGACAAACACTAGTGAGCCAAAATTGTTAGATTTGCTCAAGTGTTTTAGGATTGGGTGAGAGCTTAATTGTGCAAACAAATACCTATTAGAGGGATTTGAGTTTGCTTATTTTTATCTCTTGTAAAGAGGGTTTGATCAAGGCTTTGGGTAAAAAGCTTGATCGGTTTGTAAGGGTTTCCTCCTAAGCCTAGAAAAAGGAACGAATCAATAGTGGATTTGTTGAGTGGATCGCAAGATCGATATTGACCAAGAGGGGGTGAATTGGAAATTTAAAGTTTTATGGTGGAAATTTGCAAATTAAAAATGATGGACAAGGGATTTAGAGTGGTTCAAGTTCCAAATGAACTCTACATCCACTACCTTAGCTTCACTAAGGATTTGCAACAATTCTACTAATTGCTCTTCCCCTTTTCTAGGACAAGGAGGCAACCCTTTACAATTTCGGTTGATTTTTCTACCCAAAAATCAACCCAATCCTCACACAAGTGAACAAAGAAATTTAATGGCTAATTAGATATCTCTCAATACAAATAATAGCCCAATTACAAGCACTCAACCCAATTGAACAAGATATGAATGAAAATTACAATTGGGGTTTTAGACAAAATGGGATTTTTGCACAATTGCTTGGATTTGATGTTTGGATGTTTGCTTTTTGGATCAATAGTTGTTGCTGGAGCTTTTAGAGGTCTTTTTTATACCTTCTCATTGAATTATAGCCGTTGTGGTTGTTGCACTCATCAATAGAGCCGTTGGGGATGTTATCTCACCACCATAAATGCAGTCTGCAACAACCCGTTTCGAAACGCGGGGTACCTGTTTCGGAACGGACTAAAATAGAAAGAGCCGTTGGGGTGCATTTAAGAGCCCGTTTCAAAACGCCTTAGGGCCGTTTCGAAACACTTTTGCCACTGTCAAGGGTCGTTAAACGGTCTTAGCCCGTTTCGAAACACCTTAACGGTTTTCAGAAAATCAGTTAAAAACAACTTCAACGGTCATATTTTCAATTTAAACTTAAGACCTGTTTCGAAACGCTTTGGCTTCGTTTCGAAACGGATTTGCTACTGTCAAGGGTCATTTCGGAACGGCCTTAGCCCGTTTCGAAACACCCTATTTATCTTTAAATATTCAGCAAATATTTCAACCGTTGTTCCTTTTTAAATCAAATATGAAGAACAGTTTCGAAACGTGAGATACCGTTTCGAAACGGGTTCAAGTGTTTCGATACACATTTCGGAACAGGGGTTGACAGTGATGAAAACGTTTCGAAACGTCTTAGGGCCGTTTCGAAACAGGACTTTGAAAATCACTGTTTTGACTTGAAACACTTAGAAAAATATTTGAAAAACTTTGTTTTTAACTTGGGCATAATCTTAAAATTATATGGGGATATTTTGAGGACTTAAAATTCGTTTTGACATTTTCAATTTAGTCCTTAGGTTTTTAGTTATATCAAAATTAAAATATTTGTTTCACAATCTCCCCATTTTTGATATAACAAAACCAAAGTTAGAATTTTTGAGAATTTTGAAAGTTTTGAAAATATTCTAACTCCCCCTTAATTTAAGATAGGTTTTTAAAGTTAAAAGAAATTTTTGATTTGAAATCCAAGTTGTAAAGCTTTAAAAAACCTTTTAAAATTTAAAACGAATTTTAGTTTGTGGCTCTTAAATTTCTTCTCCCCTTTTTGTTAGATCAAAAAGAATAATGAAAGCTCATAGAGAAGACAAATGATTAGTACCAATAAGCATTAATAAGCAACCATAATATTAATTCATAATACCAAAATATCCAAAACATAAACCAACATTAAGTTCATAATAAAATCCCAAACAAAAGATCAAAAGCATAGGTTCCTAAAACATAATAAAACATAAAGATGCAATCTTAATCCTAAAATGCATAGATAATATGATATGATATGATATGAAGATCCTAGGCCTCGTCATCATCATCCGAAGTATCATCATCGCTCTTGACTTGAGAACGGTGAAACTTCGTCCATTGCCCATAGAGCGTAGAGAAGGATAGATCCAAGTTTGAATGGGAAGTCTCAAGAGTATGAAGATGATCCTCGACATTCTTCAAACGATTGTCCATAGCTGTAAAACCCGAAGCAATGCTAGTATCCAAAGCATTGAACCGCTCGGTAATGAGAGCCGTGAGGGCTTCATTGTTTGCAACCTGAACTTGCGGTGGAGGAGCAACGGGAGGAGGAACGGCTTCTCTATCAATTCTTTCCCAAACATCATTCACATATGTAAACCCGGACTTGCGACGGGATGACTCACCAATCTTGGTCTTGCGAGGTTCCGGAGAGTCGTAGGTACAATCGATACCAAGATCATGAAAGATGTAGCTCAAGATTATGCCATAGGTAAAAGACTTCAACTCATTTGTGTCAATAAGCTTAATATTATTGACTATCTCGGCAAAAATTATTTTAGGCACATTTGGGCGCTCACCTTTACGGAAACACTCAAGCAAAAAATGATCAGTTTGACGGATATGAGAGTATTTACCTCCGGAAGGTCGAATGAACCAAGAGACCATCAAGTGAAGAACGCGATCATGCACATCCAAAGTAAGTGCCCGACCGGTGAAAGTGCCAAAGTGGCGTTCATTCTCAAGACCCTCATCTTTAAGTTTAAAAATAGACTCTAAGAGAGCAACATTGACAACAAACTTTTTGCCCAATAAGGAAGATTCAATTCCTATAATCTCGGTTTTGCTCTCATCATAAATAAAACGAGCATTAGAGTAAAAAAGGAGTACCATGTCTTTGTAGCGAATATCCAGAATGGTCAAGAACAAGATAAGATTCCACTCACTCAAACGGTCGAGATAACAGAATAGGAATCGCTCGGAATTGAGGAAATCAAGATCAATGACACGTTCTTTACGAATTTCGAAATCCTTGACATAAGAGAAGTGAGCACGCATCTCCGGAGTTTTAAGGGATTTCTGAAAAAGCAGAGTAAGATTCGGACGAACGCTCGAATCACCGGTTTGAACGACCTTGCGCTTTTTGTTAGCTTGATCCGCCATCTAAAAACATTAAGCAAGTATATTTTAAAATTAAGTGTATGCATTGATATTTAAAATCAATCCAATAATAAATCCCACTTAGGTTTTTGAAACAAAATTAAAAAAAAACAGTAAAGAAAAAGACGACTGAAAAATTTTATATTCGAATCAAAAATTTTGAGATTTTGAAAATTTTTTACAAGATATGGAAAACCCACAAAAGAAAACATATAAATTATACAAAAGTAAAATTTTCTAACCTAAGATTCGAACATAAATTGAAAGAAAAAGAAAAGAAAAAAAATTACCTTAGTTTGGGATTTTGGATGATTTGATGAAAATCCTTGCACAATGTTGATGAAACTTGCTTAGACTTGAGTTTTAGAGTAAAACCCCTCACAATTTTGTGAAAAACAAAGAGTTTGAGAGGGTATTTATAGAGAGGGAGGCGGTTTAGGGTTTTAAGAGTTTTGATAAAAAGTGAATTTTAACATTAAAAGTCCTATATAAAGCAATCCGCGATGCCGTTTCGGAACGGTCAGGACCGTTTCGAAACGGGACGACTAGGGTTTGATCGTTTTGAGACCATAGGCTGACCGTTTCGATACGGTGTTGACCGTATCGAAGCCCTGTTGACCCGTATCGAAACACGTTTCGATACACCCCTTGGCAGTAGCAAAAACGTTTCGGAACGCATTGGAGGTGTTTCGAAATGCCCTTCTCTCAGAAGTGGATTTAAGGTATCCGTATCAAAACAGGGTCACCCGTTTCGATACACCTGGGCCTGGAAGTGCAGATGAGGCTCTAAAAGTGCAGAAAAATGAAGTTTTAATAATCCTAACATGCATAAATGTCATGAATGAGCAGGCAAAACATATTCAAGCATAAACATACTCCCCCTAACTATAGGCATGGATGAAATTAGGAGTTTAAACACATAAACATGGCATTTCACAAAATCAAGCATATTTAAGCACAAAAGAGGTCCTAAAAGGTCAAGATAGGCTAGCTAGACCTAACTCTCTCCTAAGGGACCAAAAATGCTCTTTGTCTAAGGGTTTTGTAAATATGTCCGCTAATTGATTCAAGGTGTCTACGTACTCTATAACCACATCTTCCTTAAGGACATGATCTCTAATGAAATGATGCCTTATTTCTATGTGTTTGGTTCTAGAGTGTTGGATGGGATTTTTAGTTAAACATATTGCACTAGTGTTGTCACATTTTAGGGGTATGGTTTCAACTTTAATTCTATAATCTAAGAGTTGTTGCTTCATCCAAAGGACTTGAGCACAACAACTCCCTAAGGATATGTACTCGGCTTCGGTGGTAGATAAGGCTACACTATTTTGTTTCTTAGAGAACCAAGATATGAGCATACTACCTAAGAATTGACAAGTTCCCGAAGTACTTTTCCTATCAATTTTGCAACCCCCATAATCCGCATCCGAGTAAGCATGAAGGTTGAAGGTAGAGTCTCTAGGATACCAAAGACCTAAACAAGGAGTGTCTCTAAGGTATCTAAAGATTCTCTTAACGGCTATAAGGTGAGACTCTCTAAGACTAGCTTGAAACCTAGTACACAAGCAAACACTAAACAAGATATCCGGTCTACTTGCGGTAAGGTAAAGCAAAGATCCAATCATAGAACGATAAAGCTTAGAGTCAACATACTTACCTCCTTCATCTTTGTCAAGCTTTGTAGATGAGCTCATAGGAGTGGCTTGAGGCTTTGCATTCTCCAAGCCAAACTTCTTGAGCATATCCTTTATGTATTTTGCTTGGTTGATGAATATGCCATCCCTCTTTTGCTTGATTTGGAGTCCCAAAAAGAATGAGAGCTCCCCCATCATGCTCATCTCAAATTCACCTTGCATTAACTTAGCAAACTCTTGACAATGACATTCATTAGTAGAACCAAAAATAATATCATCAACATAAATTTGAACTACCAAGATGTCATTTTTATACATTTTTATAAAGAGTGTAGTGTCCACCTTACCTTTTTCAAATCCTTTTTCAATCAAAAAATTTGAAAGCCTTTCATACCAAGCTCTAGGAGCTTGTTTTAAACCATAAAGAGCTTTGGTAAGTTTGAAAACATGATTTGGAAATTTTGAATCTTCAAAACCCGGTGGTTGTTCCACATACACTTCTTCATTTATAAAACCATTTAAAAATGCGCTTTTAACATCCATTTGAAAAAGCTTGAAATTATGATAACATGCATATGCAAGCAACATCCTAATGGCTTCCATTCTAGCTATGGGTGCATAGGTTTCATCAAAATCTATTCCCTCTTCTTTAGTGTAACCTTGTGCTACAAGTCTAGCTTTATTTCTCACAATGTTACCACTCTCATCTAGTTTGTTCCTAAAGACCCATTTAGTTCCTATTGTAGATTGATTACTAGGCCTATCAACTAATGTCCAAACATTACTTCTCTAAAATTGATTTAACTCTTCTTGCATAGCCATAATCCAAAAGTCATCTTTCAATGCTTCTTTTATATTTTTAGGCTCTATGCATGAGATAAATGCAACATGGTTCATTAATCTAAGAGAAGAACGAGTGGTTACCCCCTTGGATGGATCACCCAAGATTTCACCATCTTTGACATAGTTCAACTCCCTTGGGTAGCTCACTTCCTTTTCCTCAATAGCCAAGTCCTTCAAGGCTTCAAGAGGTGGATCTTGTGAGTCCTCTTCCTTTGTTGGAATCTCATCCTCCTTTGAAGTTTGACCTCCATCAAAGGCATTTATGATCCCTACATCATCATCATCACAAGAATCCTTCCTAGGAAGGAGGTTATCATCGAATACAACATGAATAGATTCTTCTACTACTAAAGTTCTTTTGTTAAATACTCGATAGGCTTTAGAGGTTAAAGAGTAACCTATAAAAATGGCTTCATCACTTTTTGCATCAAATTTACCTAAGTTATCTTTTCCATTATTTAAAACAAAACACTTGCACCCAAAAGGGTGGAAATAGCTAATGTTAGGCTTTTTGGATTTTAAAATCTCATAAGGTGTTTTCTTTAAAATTGGCCTAATCATTACTCGATTTACAATATAACAAGCGGTGTTTGTGGCTTCCGCCCAAAAATATTTAGGTAAATTGTTTTCACAAAGCATAGTTCTAGCCATTTCTTGTAAAGTTCTATTTTTCCTCTCAACTACCCCATTTTGTTGAGGAGTTCGAGGAGCCGAAAAATTATGGCTAATACCATTTTCATTTAAAAAATCTTCAAACCCTAAATTTTGAAACTCGGTTCCATGATCACTTCTAATATGTGAAATTCTAAGTTCAAGATCATTTTGGGTTAATTTTGAAAATGTGATGAATTTTTCCAAAGTCTCATCTTTAGTAGTTAAAAAGAGAACCCAAGTAAATCTAGAAAAATCATCAACTAGCACAAAAGCATAAGACTTACCACCCAAGCTCATAGTCCTAATTGGCCCAAATAAATCCATGTGAATTAGTTGTAAACATCTACTAGTAGAAACATCATTAATGGATTTAAAGGAAGACTTATGTTGTTTACCCTTTGAGCATGCATCACAAATTTTATCATTTGAAAATTTTATTTTGGGTAAACCTCTAACTAGATTTAGGGAGACTAGTTTTTCCAAAACACTTATGCTAGCATGTCCTAGCTTCCTATGCCACGACCATGCATCATTTTCATTTTGAGCAACTAAGCTTGCATGAGATGTATGTATGTCATCTAAATGCACCATGTATATGTTTCCTATGCGATGACCTATGAGCATAATTATATTAGATTTAATGTCTACAATTTTGCATCCATTTTTATCAAATAAAACATTAAATCCTTTATCACACAATTGACTTATGCTCAATAAATTGTGTTTAAGACCATCGACATATAAGACATTTTCAATGAGAATGGTAGAGTGATTACCTATGGAGCCAATACCTTTAATGTGCCCTTTGGAGTTGTCACCAAATGTTACTACTCCTCCACTTTTTGGCTTTAGATCCATGAATCGACTCTTGTCTCCGGTCATGTGCCTCGAGCATCCACTATCAAGGTACCATGAGTTTTGACTTTGTGCTTTGGCCTTGTAGCAATGCTCCCCCTACAAACAAAGATATTAAACTTTGGTTTTTGGAACCCAAATCATTTTGGGTCCATGAGTGTTAGCTCCCAAAACCTTGGTTCCCTTAGGAATCCAAGATGACATAGCAATAATATTATTAGATTTGACAAGTTCCTTAGGAACCCATACACTTCTAATTCTTTTAGCTCTACTATGTCTAGGATAGCTACTTTGTTTGTAGTAGTAGTTAGTCTTTTTCTTAGGTTGGTGTGTTCTAGATGATTCTCCTACTTCATGCTTGACACTACCAACATTTTTTAAAGACTTCTTGAGCTCATTTAGCTCACCCAACACCTTTTGGTGTTCACAATTACATTGAGATAAAAGATTATTAAGATCAACATTTTCATCTTGAAAAAATTTAAGTTCATCTTTTAATCCTAATATATTTTTCTCAAATTTAGAATTAGCTTGAGTAAGTGAGTCATTTTTCTCATTTAGTTCTAGAATAATCTTTTTATTCCTAATGACCGACTCCTTATATTTCTCAACTAATTCATCATATACCTCTTGTAACTCATCATATGCATCATTTAATTCTTCATATGAAAAATCTAAAGTAGATGAGTTAGAGGTTACCAAGGAGAATCTTCCTCAAGTGCCATGAGGCAAAGATTAGCCACTTCTTGTTCGTCATCCTCCAATGACTCCTCATCACTCCAAGTAGCAAGCTTGGCTTTGAGTCTCTTCTTCTTCTCAAAGCCCTTCTTCTTGAGTTGAGGGCACTCCGAACGTATGTGGCCGGGTTGTTTGCACTCAAAGAAAATGATAGGATCCTTTCCTTCTTCTTTGTTCTTGCCTTTGAAGTCCATCTTCCTTTGGATTTTTCTTCCCCGGTTGGACCTCATGAAGCGTGAGAACCTTTTGGCTATCATAGCCAATTCTTCAAGTTCATCCTCCTCACAAGATGAGCTCTCATCATGTTGTGAAGCTTTAGCCTTGAGAGCTATTCCCATCTTCTTCTTCTTCTCAACCTCAAGCTTCTCTACCCTTTTCTCTTCTTTCTTCTTCTCATCTTCCCTTCCTTGCTTCATGATCTCATGAGTAAGGAGAGAACCCACAAGCTCATCAAGCTTCAATGTCTTCAAGTTCTTTGCTTCAATGATAGCGGTTCTCTTCCCATCTCAAGACTCGGGAAGTGAATAGAGTAGCTTCCGGACAAGCTTGTCTTCCGGTATGATCTCTCCAAAGCCTTTTAGACCATTGACAATCGTGGAGAATCGATCAAACATCTTTGACACCGTCTCATCGGGCTCCATCTTGAAATTTTCATAACTAAGATTGAGAATTCCAATCTTAGTTTCTTTAACATCATTGGTGCCTTCATAAGTGGTCTCAAGAGTGTCCCACACTTCTTTGGCACTTTCAATTGATGAGACCTTTGAGTAGATGTCCGGACCGAAAGCACAAAATAGCATGTGGAGAGCTTTATCATTGACTTGAATCTTTTTCCTCTCCTCTTCACTCATCTCCACTTTCTTCTTTAACACCGTCTTGCCTTCACCATCTTGCTTCAATAGAATATATGGCCCATCCTCAATGACATCCCACACAAGATAGTCATTTGACTTGATGAATAGACGCATCCTATTCTTCCAAAAAGAATAGTTATCACCATTGAAGAAGGGAGGCTTTGTGGTCGATTGTGACTCGTACATGCCGGAACCGGAGGTTGAAGTCATCTCTTGATACTTTGATGATCACACTCTTCCAAGGAAATCCTCTTGTGGTTGTTAATCCTCAAAGAGGTAGGCTCTGATACCAATTGTTGAGTGGATCGCAAGATCGATATTGACCAAGAGGGGGGGTGAATTGGAAATTTAAAGTTTTGTGGTGGAAATTTGCAAATTAAAAATGATGGACAAGGGATTTAGAGTGGTTCAAGTTCCAAATGAACTCTACATCCACTACCTTAGCTTCACTAAGGATTTGCAACAATTCCACTAATTGCTCTTCCCCTTTTCTAGGACAAGGAGGCAACCCTTTACAATTTCGGTTGATTTTTCTACCCAAAAATCAACCCAATCCTCACACAAGTGAACAAAGAAATTTAATGGCTAATTAGATATCTCTCAATACAAATAATAGCCCAATTACAAGAACACAACCCAATTGAACAAGATATGAATGAAAATTACAATTGGGGTTTTAGACAAAATGGGATTTTTGCACAATTGCTTGGATTTGATGTTTGGATGTTTGCTTTTTGGATCAATAGTTGTTGCTGGAGCTTTTAGAGGTCTCTTTTATACCTTCTCATTGAATTCTAGCCGTTGTGGTTGTTGCACTCATCAATAGAGCCGTTGGGGATGTTATCTTACCACCATAAATGCAGTCTGCAACAACCCGTTTCGAAACGCGGGGTACCTGTTTCGGAACGGACTAAAATAGAAAGAGCCGTTGGGGTGCATTTAAGAGCCCGTTTCGAAACGCCTTAGGACCGTTTCGAAACACTTTTGCCACTGTCAAGGGTCGTTTCGAAACGGTCTTAGCCCGTTTCGAAACACCTTAATGGTTTTCAGAAAATTAGTTAAAAACAACTTCAACGGTCATATTTTCAATTTAAACTTAAGACCTGTTTCGAAACGCTTTGGCTTCGTTTCGAAACGGATTTGCTACTGTCAAGGGTCGTTTCGGAACGGCCTTAGCCCGTTTCGAAACACCCTATTTATCTTTAAATATTTAGCAAATATTTCAACCGTTGTGCCTTTTTAAATCAAATATGAAGAACAGTTTCGAAACGTGAGATATCGTTTCGAAACGGGTTCAAGTGTTTCGATACACGTTTCGAAACAGGGGTTGACAGTGATGAAAACGTTTCGAAACGCCTTAGGGCCGTTTCGAAACATGACTTTGAAAATCACTGTTTTGACTTGAAACACTTAGAAAAATATTTGAAAAACTTTGTTTTTAACTTGGGCATAATCTTAAAATTATATGGGGATATTTTGAGGACTTAAAATTCGTTTTGACATTTTCAATTTAGTCCTTAGGTTTTTAGTTATATCAAAATTAAAATATTTGTTTCACAGGATTGATTGGAAATCCTTAGTGGGAAGCTAAGGTAGTGGATGTAGACCTTGGTTAGAAAGTTGATCCACTATAAATCATCTTGTCTTTATTCTTTTTAGCTTCCACACCTCTTACACCCAATATTCCGCTTCTCCACCACTTGGCGAGAAAGAACAGTTGAAGAAATCGAGCACCGAATAACCCAACATGGGTACTAAATGACACATGACCTCAACCTTTGCCAAGTAGAAAAAATTACATTTAAAGGGTTTTTAGTCTTTGAATTCATATCAAATAATCATGATTATTTAGTGTCTTTCTCAAAAAAATGTACTTAGTTAAGCCTCTGAATTCTCGAATTGTATCAATTTAGTCATTTGACTGACGAAAACCATCATTAACTATTATGGTGAGAATGTGACAATCCTCGATGTAGCAATAAACGATGTTGATGTGGTAGTCGATGATGCTGATGTGACAGTCAACATGCGACAAAGATCTGATAGAGGCGATTAATTGATATTTTTATAGAAAAAAAACGAGGGCTTAATTGAATTTTTTTATAAATTTTATTTTTTTCTTAAAGATTAAATATGTCCTCATTTAAAAAAAAATAAACAAAAAATATTCTGAAATTTAAAAATGTAATAATTTAAAATATAAAAAATATAAAAAAAATATTGATTAAAAAGTAAGTCATTATAAATAATTTTAAAATTTTAAAATACATTCATTAGAAAAATCTTCAACTATTCCTTGACATCTCGAGTATGTCATTTTTTCATACATATTTTCAACGAATTTAGCTTTGCATTAGAGCAACAATGACCTGTGAGATTTCTTTCGATCAAGTCATTATAAACATGTTTGGTCAATAGAGATGAAAAATTATTTTTAAAAATGAAAATAAAAAATGTATTTAGTTTATAGCTTTTCAAAATAGAAATAAAAAAATTATTAAATAACTTAAATAAAATATAGTTAGAAAATATTATTATAATAATAATAAATAAAATATGAGTAAATAAACTAAAATTTTAAAAAATGGCATTAGAAGGATTCGAAAATGTATTTAGTTTATAGCTTTTCAAAATAGAAATAAAAAAAATAATTATTAAATAACTGGAATAAAATATAGTTAGAAAATATTATTATAATAATAAATAATTAAAATATGAGTAAATAAACTAATGTTTTAAAAAATGGCATTAGAAGGATTCGAACTCGGATTAAAATTAAAAAAAACCCTTATTTTCATATTTTCCACTTTCTTAAAACATTTTTAATGAAAACAATGAAAACATCTTTTTATGTTTTCAAATTTTTATATATTTTTGTTTTTATTTTTTAAAAATGATTTTCTATTTTCCAACCAAACATGTTTTCTTCATTGTTTTCTATTTTCCAAAAAAATGAAAATGAAAACAGACTTCATTCTCTAAAACCAAACTCACCGTAACTTTTTCAATACAATATTTCACTAGGGAAGCCTCAAACACTTTTAATCATTTTAAGAAAATTCTACAATGAATGACATACATTGATATACACTACTAATTTTTATTTTTAAATATTTTATTTTTAAATAAAATCTTTTTAAATAAAATCTTTTTAAATAAATATTTAGGACCCATCCATTGTCTTTTTGCTTTTTGTTTTATTATTTTTGTTATTCCTTATTTATTTAATTTATGTCAATATAAAATTATGGCATAAAGATAAGTTTAACCCTAACGTTTACAATTTTTATCATTTTGGTCATTATTTTTTAAGAATAAATTTGCCCCCCTAATTTATATCATTTTGTCAAACTACTCATTTTTTAACTAACATCTCGATTAAA
The DNA here is from genome assembly GCA_958450335.1 of Hibiscus tridactylites. Taxonomy (NCBI): domain Eukaryota; kingdom Viridiplantae; phylum Streptophyta; class Magnoliopsida; order Malvales; family Malvaceae; genus Hibiscus; species Hibiscus tridactylites. Next base: position 56,950,137 of record OY288285.1, read on the forward strand.
CCGTTAAAAGTTTAAGCGGTGATGACATGTCAATATTCTTACTTAAAAAATATATTTCTCAACTATTTAAAAAACTAACAAAAAATAAGAATAAACAAATAACTAAATCATCACAGAAAATGCAACACCTAAACACAAAGCTAAAAATGAATTTTTAAACCTAATTCAAATTTCTTTAACACCAATTTAAGTTTTCATATCAATTTGAAACCTATATTTTTTTTATTTTATGTCATTTTTTAGTGTTTTTAGGATTTTTTAAATTTCATAAAATTTTCATTTGATATTATTTTTAAAATTCATTTTCAAATACTAAATAGCAAAATCAAAACCTCAAACCATCTGTATTAAATTAAACATTAAAATTTCAAAACCCTAAACTAAAGAAATAAAAACCCAGTTGATTAGTATCAAAATTATTCTTTGATTAAATAATAAGTGATTTTTACAAGTTTTAATAACCGCGCCAAATTTCTCTGTAATATTTTATCTATTGGTTCAAAGTGCTTCAAATTTTAAAGAACAAGATTTGATTCAAAGTGAATTCAAATTTGAGGGTAAAATCTTATTTGTTTGTATGGTATGTATTGTTGGATTTTAGAATGGATTTACTTTGAAAATTGTAGACTGGTTTCATGAATCTTAGTTAGGATTTTAAATCCAACATAATTTATGATTAACTCTATTCTTTTCCAGATTTTTAATTTTGTTTTAATTTTAATTATCTTTAATAGTTTAAATTAGGCTTAAGGGCTCGTGAAGCCTCTGCACTTTTGAAAAAAAATCAATTAAGCTAAAGATTTTTCGCACTCAATGTCACCCTCAAACCCCAAAACTTAACCAATCCGACCCTTTGACTGACAAAATCCATTGTTGATTGTGACAGTGTTGACATGGCGGTCCATGTTAAAAGAAAGTGATGACGTGGAAGAGGGCTTATTTTTTTAAGTTTGAGGGTTTAAATAATTTTTTATAAACTTTTAGGGTTTACTTAATCTTTAAGTAAAAATAAAAAAAATAAAAAAAATAAAAATGTTAAAATATTCTAAAATAAATATTAAAATTACTACAATTTGATAAAAAATATTAAAATTACTAAAAAAACAAAAAAAAAACATATGACCATTGTAATTGTTGGATTTTTTTATGCTCGATTCCTTCAACCGATGTGTTTGCCAAGTTCGAAGAAGTTGGATATTTGAGTGTTTTGTGGGAATAGAAAGATAGGCAATTGAAACAAGGATTTATAGTGGTTAAACCTTCTAACCAAGGTCTACATCCACTACCTTAGCTTCCCACTAAGGATTTCCAAACAAATTCACTAAGAATTTCGTCCCCTTTTCTCGGATTAGGAGGAAACCGTTACACCGATCAACCCAAAGCTTGATCAAACACTTCCTTACACAAGAAAGACTTAGCAAACTAGAAATCCCTCTAGAAGGTATATGTTTGCACAATAAAGCTCTCACCCAAAACCTAAACACTTGAGCAAATTTAACAATACTTAGCTCACTAGTGTTGTCTATACAAGAAATGGACAATTTAAGCTCTAAGACAATTTCTTGATCATAATGTTGTTAACAATTGAAGCATTAACCATTATTTGATGCTTGGAGGTCCCTTTTATACTCCCAAATGAGTTTTTAGCCGTTGAGGACCGTTGGGGTTGTTTTGGAGCCGTTGGAGACTTTATTTCCCACATTAAATGCAGTTCTGGTGCTGTCCATTTCGGAACAGTCGAGCTTGTATCGAAACGCACCTCTTCAGAACTAGCCGTTGAAGTCTGATGCAGCAATCCGTTTCGAAACACCTCTGGCTGTTTCAAAACACCTTGATCCGTATCGAAACAGTATCAACCCCGTTTCAGAATGAGTGACAATTGAGCTGCAATTTAAAAGGCCGTTGGGGATTTTGATTGTTGAGGTCTTTGCCACATAGGCGTATCAAAATGCTATGTAAAAATCCTCACCTAGATTAAAGCCCGTTTCGAAACAGGTAGAGTTGTTTCGGAATGTTTTGAAAATGTGAATTGTTGTTTCGAAACGCCTAGGGTGTTTCGAAACACCTGGGTAGTTTTGTAAAGTTTGGCTTTAGAAGACACTTCAAAATCTCTTAAAACAATCCTCAAACATATTTTTAAGTTGTTTGGACTTAAGGCACTTTTGAAATCTTTTTAATTTAGTCCAAAATTATTTTTCAATTATTATAACAAAACATTAGTTCTTCATTAATAACAAAATAAGATTAAAATTATGTTTTAATCTAATAAGTTGTGTAAAATCTTAAGTACATTCCAATACATATGATGCAAACCCATAACACAATATAGTTACATACCTTTTATTTGATTAAACCAGCTTTCATGGAATTCAAGTTAGAAAATAAGAAAATTTAAGAAGCACTCTTGTGGTATACAAGGATTATATGGTGCTTGATTTACTAAAGAGTTTTTTACATCCAGTCAAACAATAAATTTCATCTTGTTCGATTCATCCAAGCAGTAATATCATAGGAAATCCAAACGTTTTTTTTATAGTGAGATCACTTCTATGATCAAAGAAGATTTCTTTTTTATATTAAAAAATGCAACTTTATATCTCTAAAATTTTATTGATATTTTTAATATTTTTAGTATTATAATATTTTTAATATTTCAATTTAATTCAAATAATTTTTTAATTTTATTTTTTCTTAAAGATTAAATAAGCCCTCAGACCTTCTAACAAAATCAATTAAGCCCTCAAATTTTCTAACAAAATCAATTAAGTCTCTCTAGACATGTCATCATTTACATGTGGACTGCCATGTTAGCACCGTGAACAACCACGTCAACATCGTAAACTGCCACATCCGCATCGTAACGGTCAACGACGAAACCGTTAATCAAAGGGTCATATTGGTTAATTTTAATTTTAAAATATATGTCCTATATATAGTAATAAACGACATCAGCATCGTAAACTGCCACATCCAATCATTAAAATTATTTTCTTAAACTTTCCTAAACCTTTTCTTTTATTATTTAAAATTTAAACTTTTGTTTTTTTGTTTTTTATTTTAAAACAATATATTTAAAGGATCGGTCTACGTTTTAACTTATATTGATTGGTATTATACTAAGGGTTTTATTTTGATGCACAAGCTGTGTAAATTTTTTTTACACAATCCTTTTATAAAATTTAAAATCTAAATCACAAACCCTAGCAACCTAAACCCTAAACCCTAAGCCCTAAACTCTAAACTCTAAACTTTAAATTCTAACCATAAACCTTAAATTATATACCCTACATACTAAACCCCTAAACCCTAACATAAAACCCTAAACCCTAAACCCTAAAATTAAAGGGCTTGTGTAAACTAAAGTTTACACAGCTTGTGCATCAAAGTATTTTCCTTATACTAATCTGTTTAAAAATATAGGACTTTTAATTTTAAATTTTTATTTCTTAAAATTGACTATTGAGATTTGAACATTCACTCTCATGTGGACTCGGTATTCATACCAACCAATGATACCATCCTTGGAAAATTTTCAAAAAATAATTCTATATTCTTAACTAATTTATTTTATTTTTAAAACATATATTGGAAGGGGTTAGTGGAGATCTTGAATAGTATGTTGCTTTAGAATCCATATCTAATTGGGTTAGAAAAAAAGTTAAAAAAAATCAAATTTACTCAAATCTATGCGAGAAAATATTCTTATAAATAAAAATAAATGTTAAACACCAATATATTTCTAAATATTCAAATAAATAGTATAAATTTGTAATACAAAAATAATTACCATAAATTTGATTTTTATCTTATTCAGCAAAATTTAATTTAAGATTATTTATCATTATTAATTAAAAATGAAAATCTCCAACGAAGTGGGATTAGTTCTTATAATAATGCGAAAGTTATATTTGTTACTATTAGTAATAAATATTAAAAGCTTTTTTTACTATTACCAAAAGAGAAAAAGGAAATGGTGCAAATACTTCTAGACGGCAGAAAAGGTCCTACTTCATATAGGTTAAATATTAAAAGAGTCTAGTGAGATAAGATATTAGGTCATTTAAACAGGTTAGAGGTTTGAATACTAACATTATAAATAAAGAAAATTAGATCGGGAGAGTCGCTCTCATATTGAGTCTTTTTAAAATTCGATCTAAATTAGTCGACCAATAAATCTGATGTTAAACAAAAAAACATTAATAAGCCAGTAGGAATACACGAGCACATAATAGTTGCAAACAACATTGCTAGACATGTGGGACTTTGCTTGACAAGAGAAATCCTAAGAGGGGAATTATGAATATGAAATTACAAGAATTCTAGAGAAATATGCAGATAATATATTATATAGTATTATGTAATATAGCTGCATATTGCTTAATTAATTAGTAGAGTGGAGTAATATTTAAGCAGAAGATACACAGTGTTTCTTTGCAAACCTTTGCTTATTATTGTGCATCCACACCTTAAGGACTCTCCTCTTGATTCCAATCTCTTGACAAAACTGCTGCACCACACTCTCATCCAGCTTCTGAATTCTCCACTCAGCTTTCTCCGCAAAGCTGAACATCTTCTCCTTTTGCTCTTGGCTGAACTTGGTCCTAAACCTTTTCCTCGCCTTTCTCGCGACTCGTCCATCGTCTTTCTCATCCGTCTCCGAAGGGATCGATCCGCCTTTGAACGACATTATCATCGGCGGAGGTGGTTCTTCCTCGATGAGATATTCAACGTAGTATCAGCAGCAGCTGCAGTAGGGTTCCCAATCCCATGGGGTGACCTCAAGGTGTAACCATGAGGGATCAAGATAAGTTTCCGGTGGCAACAATTCGAGGGGCAATCGCATTCTATCTCTTTCCGATGGAAGTTCCTATGGCAGTTGCAAGCCGAGCACACGAGGGCCTCGAGGGAGCCTTCTTCCCCGTTCGGCATGAACTCGCCGCACCCGTCCGTGGCGTTTCCTCCGATGGCCGCCGCATGATTCTTCAGGCATTCCTTGTACCTCACCACCACTTTCTTGTAATCATCTCCTCTTGAGATTGCCATATCTTTTAAAGGGCTTGCATTACTCATCACTCCCTCCATTATACATTCCAATGGCCAACAAAACAACAAACTCAAAAGCCAAAGAGAGATTAGACTATAACAGAAAAGATGCTAATGTAAAGTGTATATATATGGGCGCTGCCTTTGATCAGAAATTAGAGAGAGACAATATACATATACATTAGATTAAGTGGTGGAACTTTTTAAAGTAAAAGGATAGTTTTAGAAGTGAAGCAACAAATAAAGAGGATTGGCAAATATATATACAAGTGGTGGGCGAGACATAAAGAAGATAAAGGAGTAGAGGTGTATTTAGTAGAGCAACTACCAGTAGCTTATAAAAATTAAAGCGTAAGATAGAGGGATAGATTCTAACATGGGGACAGCAAATTTAAGGATAGTTATAATATGGGTACAGGTTGCTTTGCTTGCACAATCAACCACTCAGTTCTGGCCATGGAGGATAGATAGGACATGCACTTTTCAAATAAAATTCATTCCTTACTATTTCATTTGTCAATCTTCTGAGCGTTTGCTTTTCTGTCGTATACATATATATACATATACATATACATGTACATATACATTATGGATGTTCAAAACCGGTCCAATGAGTATCCAAAAGCTCAACAAGTCCAATATCACTACCATATTATTATTACGTTTCATCCTACCTTCCACTTTTTTAACTTGTATTATGAGCTTATTTGTCCTCTGGATATCCATCGCTTAAAGGCTATTTGTGCTCATGTAGTAGTTTCAATTTATCAATTTTGTCTTTATGGTATTTTTATAACATTTTAGGTCTTTAAGAATTACTTCATTGTTTGCCCCTTGATTAGCGGAAGCCAACAATGACTATTACGATAGTGGCATGATAGTCAACGGTGCTGACGTGACAGTCCATATGTGAAGATGACGTGATAGAGTGGCAAAATCATTTTTTCAACCAAGATTGAGGAAAATTTTGATTTTCTGGTTGAGTGTTAAGGTAAATATGATTTTTTAGAAAAAAATACAAATTTTAAAAAATAAAATAACATAAAATTATAAAAACATTAAAAATATTTTATTAATATATGACTAAAAAAAGTAAAAATATCTAAAAATTAAGTGAAAATTATAAATTATTTAAATATAATAAACAATAAAATATAAATTATTAATTATTAAAAATTAAATTTGATAATATTTGAAAACCTTACTAAGGAAAATTTTATTAGGTGCATATTGTTAGAAACTTATATTAAAAAGTAAAGAATGTATGACCTAAATGAATAGCATAATTCTGAATGTCGACTACTACTAGGGCTGTAAATGAGACGAGACAGATCACAAGCTACTCGAGCTCAATTCGGACAAAGTTCGGTCAAAGCTCAACTCGATTGTACTCGACTCGAGTTCTTAGAGAGCCGAGCTACTTGATACCCGACTCGAAAAGCTCGCGAGTTACTCGAAAATATAATATACTATTTTTATTTTTTATAATTTAAAATATAAATCACTAAACTTAAAACCCTAAAATATAAACCATAAACACAATTCTTAAACCCTAAAATTTAAACCCAACAACCTAAACCTTTAAACCCTAAACATTTGCCTTAAACCCTAAAATTAACAAGCTTGAGTTTATACAACTTGTGTATCAATTTTTTTTCTTGATGGGGCTTTAAATGAGACATGATAGATGACGAGATACTCGAGTCTGACACAGTCAAAGATCAGTCAACACTTGACTCGATTAGGCTCGAATAAAGCTCGAACTCGACTCGAGTTCTAAACGAGCCGAGTCGAGATCAGCACTACTCGAGCTCGACTCGGCTCATTTACACTACCCTAACTACTAAGTTGCTTTCCCCTAGGATGATTGAGAAGAACATAAATAGTCTGCCCTTTTTTGGTGCCCCATGTATGCTTTAATATTAAAAATAAAGTTAATATTTATGATTAAAGTTTAGGGTTAGAGTTTAGGGTGTAAGGTTTAGTTTTTAGGCTTTAAGATTTAGTGTTTGAGATTTAGAAATTAGAGTTAAAGTGTAGAATTTAGTTTTTTATTATTGGGGGATAGATAGGGGCACCAAAGTAGGGCAAAAAATTTTTCGATTGAGAGAATCAGATTAATCCTATTTTAGGATTCTTTTCCCCTTATATTCTTTTAAGAAAAAAAATCAAAATCCTCCAAAATTTTCTCTGAAGGTTTTTAAAATTTTTAATTTTAATTTTTGAATACTTTATTAACTTCTAAATTTTAATTTTATAATATTTTACCTTTTTAGATATTTTTATTATTTTTTAGATATATATTAATAAGTTTTTTAATTTTTTTATTATTTTAATATTTTCTTAAATTCATATTTTTTGCTTAAAAGTTATTTTTGTCTTCCTACTCAACCAAAAAATTAATTTCGCCTCAAACTCAATCGAAAAATCAATTTTAACACTTTATCATGTCATCTTCACACGTGGACTACCACATCAGCTCTATAGACCGCTATATTATTATCGTAGACTACTAGGTCAGTAATGTAACAGTCAAACTAGGCTTATGTCAGTCAAAGACAAAAATAGATGCCTAAACCAGAATTGATTTTTGTAAATTTTCTTCCTTGTACAAGTTAAAAACTGAAGAAAAGGGCATTGATCGCAATTAATGGAGAATTGGAATAACATCGACGGGTAAAAGACGGGAAATCACAGAATTCCTTCCCCTTCTTCAACAACATCCTCCTATGATTATTGTTTGTTTGGTTGTCAAGGTTCTCTTCACCAGTTTCTGGGCGGTGGTAAATGTTTTTCTTTTTTGAAATTCAACAAAAGAAAATTTTCTTTTGTTTTATTTTTCATATTCACAAGTTGTTGCTATTGTTTTTAATGAAATTAACTGGGTTGATTCTTGGGGCACTTTGATATTTGATGAAAAAAATTAAAACATTGCTTGGCAAAGGGAAAAAAGAGTTAGTCTCTTTTGGAAAGATCTTTTATTTACTCATCTTTTTCGTCAAAACTTCGATGAGTTCATCAAGATCCGATATTACGATGGATATGGCCCAGCTTCATCTTTTTAGAATCGAATTCCTGGTGTTGTAATTGAGTCATCAACTCGCCCCGTCATCATGGTGCACTCATCTTTTGCATTATTGGCTTCTCCTCCTACTCTTTGTTGTGGAAGTAATTAAAGCCAACAATAGTGTTGGAGCTGAACTGGATCTGTTTCCGATTAATCGACGACGTAGCATCAGAACATGCGGGTTGGGCCCTGGCTAGGAAATCATCGACGACGTGACCAACACCACCGTCAGACGACGAAAATTGCTGCTTGAATTGGCGTTTCTTGTTTAATTTAGGGTTATGTTTGGGTTTTGTTGCCCGATTGGGGCAGAGATTTTTGAGAATTTGTTGTTGTTGAAGAAGAAGGAGAGGGGGGGGGGGGGGGGGGGGAGAGTAGTAGCAAAATTTTAAATTATTATAATATTTTTTATATATTTTTCTTTATTTAAATTTAATTTTAAAATATTTAGAGACTAAACTGAATAAAAATAAAACTTGAAAGAGTTAACATGTAAATTATCCACTTCTATTATAGCCAGCTAGAATTTTTAATTAAAAGTGCCATATGGCACATTGTGGTTGGCCATATTTTTTTTTTCTAATGGACGTTATAGAAAATAGGTAACATAGTTTACAATTTAAAATTTAGGGGTAAAACATCTTGAATTTTTTTTAAAGGCCAACTATGTTCAAAGTGTGTACTTTATGGCTAACGGTGCTATTAGGCCAAAAAAAAAAACTAATAGGAGTTTAACTTTGCATTTTTAATATAATTTCAATTTAATTAAATTTCCATTATTTTGTAATCATCAATAAAAGAAATGAAAATGTGTATATATATGGGTAATTATTCAATACATTAGCGGTAGAAACCGAAATTTTTTACAAGCGCCTTAGTTTAGGGTGTAGGGTGTAATACCCAAAACGTGTCTTGGAAGTTTCTTATCAACTCAAGTGTATTTTTAATTGATTTAAACATCCATGAATTAGAAAAGAATGGAATCATTAAGGACTAAAATTGAAGGAATGAAAAGAAAGCTAGATAATAGGGAAATGTCAAACTGTATACCTTGAGAATTTGATGGCTTGCATGTAAATGTTAAAGAATTTGAGCCCTTGAACACATGTCATCCTTGGGGGAAGACATGTGAGGAAGGTCGGTCAAAGTGATGAATCACTATTCATCATCTCATTTCTCTTCTCTTAGCCGAAACAAAAAGATAAAAGGAAAATGGAATGAGAATTTGCTTTAGCTTAGAAGAATTTAGCTTGAATCAATTCAATGAGTTTTGCTTTGATCTAATAGATTGGAGAAGAACGTGAGACACTCTTCTTTTTCTTCTTCTTATGTAAATTTCATTAAGGGATTGATTACATTGTAAATTGAACATGATGTTATTAGCTTTGTTGAGATCAATTCATGAAAATAGTGTTCTAATATCATTTGGGTGATTCATGTAATGAAATTGTCATGTATTGTGGATTAGCACTTTGGTAAAATCGGTTTAGAGGCTGGTTTTTAAAAGATGTTTGGTTATTGTTAATTTTATACTCGAATGATATCTTATTGTTAGTGAAATTAAGTCTGAATCTTTATAATAGCTTCTTGGATTGATAAGGATAAGTAAACAATTTGAAGTCTTGTTTCAGGGTCTGTTTTGAAACATTTGAATGAAGGAAACTTGATTGCTTTGTATATATACTGTTTTAGCACAAACATGAGCCTTAGGGGGCTATTTTGCTTGTATAAATATAAACATAAGTGATTTGGGGGCTGTTTTGAACATATAGGGAATTTTTGGACGGTTTTAAAATGAATGTGGGAGTTTATGTAGCCGAGGACTGTTCTATGTACAATTAAATGAATTTGTGGACTGTTTTGAAATGATAAGAACAGGGGAGGGGCTGTTTTTCAAGTGTAAGGGACTGTTTTGTATGAGTACAATGTATCAAGTGTTGTTTTGGTGTGTTTAAATGCATGTATCTATGTTAGGGACTATTATGCTTAGATAAAATACATTAGTGGACTGTTAAGTGTTTACATAAGTATTTTTTTTGTTGAAAGATTGCTTACATAAGTAAATGCATGTAGTAAGGGTTGTTTTGGTGTAATTAGTAAAAGTAATGAGACTGTTTTGGTCCAATAAATATAAATGAGTGAAGGCCGCCCTGCTTTGTGTATATAAACATGTAGTTAAATTGCCACAAGCATGAATGATCAAATGAATTTTGGGGTTGTTTGTGATCAAATGATTGTTGGTGATTGTTTTGTGAATTTGGAAGCCAATAACAGGTTATAATGCTTAGTTAAACTCTTGTTATGAATAGACAAAGAAAGGAATTTATCAAGTGACACATAAAGTAGATCAAGTTGGTGAAAAACACAACGGAATTGTAATCCGTGAGGAAGATTAGCTTGTATTAATCTGTGAGTGTAGTTTAAAATCTTGGGATGGACTGATAACCCTTTCGAGCATCGTTTACTGATTTTTATTGGCTTAGTATACTTCTCCCCTCCCTAAACTTTACCTGTTTTCTCAATTTGCCCCCTAAAGTTTATTTTGACCACTTTTGTCCCCTAACATTTTCTCCGTTACCCATATAGCCCCTACCGTTAAAAAAAATCTTGACCAATCAGAACACACCACATCATTTTTCTTATTTATTTTTAAATTTTAAAATAAAATAAATACATTAAATCATACCTTAAATTTACCCAAATACCCCTATCTTCTTCCCCAATTCCTATTTCCCATTTCATTCATCTCCAACCCCAATTCTCTAGTTTTAACCCCCAATTTCAAGATTTTAACCTTATTTCCCATTAGCAATTCTAATCGAAACCTTGCCAAAAACACTGAAAGAAACTTCTTTTCTTCCCCATTTTGCTTCCTACCAAACATAGTGTGAAGTGCATAGTTATGTAATTTTATCTATAGTTTTTCTTCCTGCTAGGCAATTATGGTAATGATAGATCATTTGGAGCCACCAGTAGTATCTAAGGCTATATGTAACACCCCGTTTTTTTTAAGAAAATAATAATACAAAAAAGAAAAATTGTGCTTTCATGGGGGTTTAAACCCCCGACCTAAGGTCAAAGAGTGCAAGCCTTAACCGTTTAAGCTAAGGTAGTATATGTCTATAATCTACCAAAGCTTCGTTTTAATTTATTCACTCTTGCTATATCGAAAATAATAAAAGTCTGAATCATTTTCCCCATGTGTTAATTTTAGCCCCTCAAAAGAAATACCCAGGTTTGTAATCCCTTTTCCCTCGCGACCCATCGCCCCCTCCGGCCTTGTGCTGATCTCGACCATAGCCGGCTTGTGGCGTGCACTGCCACCACCGGCCCGCTCGCCGTCGAGCAGCGAACCTGATGCCACCGACCACTCGCGGAGATCCCCAGTTGATCGTCGGGAAAGTTGGATCAAAGTTCGGGAAGTAACTCACCGACCGCCTCTATTTTCAGCGTTTTTCGATGGCCTGAGTTACTCGTTCATACCACCGACATCTCCAGTGGACTCCCGAAGTTAAGGCGACCAAAACCCACTGAACTGATCGCTCATCCGACTATGTTAAGGCCTTTGTCGTAGCTACGTTGTTTTCCGACCACCTAGTGTCTTTTGGGGTAAGTTTCAAGCATATTCCGGCTTAAATCGTTGAATACTTGACTTGGTTGAGTTTATAAATTCCTAATCTTTGTTTTTTTGGCAGAATAGTGACCATTGGAGTCACAGGCGAAGAATTCGGTGTACCGTCGACGATCTTGAAATTTTGGGTAAGTGAACCGGGTCCAAATCGTCCGAACCGGCATGAGCCAGTCTGAACCGACTAGATCGGTTGAAACGGTCAGCCCAGCCGACCCGTCTGCCCGACCCAAACCCGACCCGAGTTTGACCCGAACCCGACCCGAGTTTAACTCGTTGATCGAGTCAACCCAGTGAGTCAACTCGCCCGAGTCAACCGGTCAACCAGTGACGTCAGCGTTGACTTTGAGTGCTGACGTCATCGTTGACTTTGACCAAAACGTCAATTTTTTCCAAAAAATCTTATTTTATGTTTTTCGACGTCCTGAGTCCGATTTTGAAGCTCGTTTCGTGAAATTCTAACCCGAAAGCCTCCAAATTGGACCTTGAACTCGAGTCTGCTTATGTATTTTAATAATCAATTATGAGCAATTTGAATAAGGACTGAAATTGGAATTTGTGCGATTGAAGGTATTCAGGTTCGAGAGTGATCGAACGGAGTATCATGGTCGACCGATATAGCAAGTATTAAAGGTAATACACTACTACCTCTAGTATGCTTTATGAACATGTTGGTATTCGGTTAATGCATGCATGAATATGATGAAAAGTGTTGTTAACCCTACTTAAGTCAAACCAGATATAAAATTTAGTATGATAACCTAGATAAGATCGAAATGCTCGAACGAAGAAGTTAACAAATGTAAGGATCTGGAGTTCAATAAATTAAGTAATAAGGCAGCTAATCTCCAAACCCGATTATTAATGTCAAATGAGTAAATGCTAAAAATATTTTTGATATGAAATTATGAAAATGCCCTTAATGTATGAGAATGACTAAAATACCCTTGGAATTGCAAGCGATCTAGAAATCTACACTGGATATGGTAAAACAACCCGATTCATCTATAATCCTCGAACTACTTGAAAAGTTATGCTAACAAGATTTAAACCTTCGAGATTGTAAGGTGTTAGGCTTCCTTGAATTTGGAATGAATCTCCGAATATAGATTTACGGGAAACTATCCATACCTCTGAATTAATCAAGTGGCTCAAAATATTGAATTGATTGTAATGACTAAAAGTATTGGAAATATTGTTATGGTTAAATTAATCGGAATGATCGTAGTGACCAAGGAGGTGAAGTATCTTCGGACACCCAAATTTGCAAATTAACTAGAAGGATGGATAAACCCTTGAGTCTGAAATGAATGAAGTGGTTGGAGAGTACTGAAATTTCTTGAATGGCTGAAACACCCACGAGTACTTAAATGATTGAAATACTATAAATGGTTCAATTAACAGGAATGTTGGATATCCCAAGCTTCGGAATGACTGAAATACCCCCTTGACTGAAATAAGTAAATTTCCTTTGATGAAATTCTAGAAATGCCAATAAAGTTGAAAATGACTGAAATGCCCTTAAGGGTTGAAGCATGACTCATGTACGTTAATCACACCTGATATTAATATAAGGATGGAAGTTTTTCCGCACAAAGTATTTGTAATACCCCAAATTCTAGCCTAGTAGAATTGTTAAAGAAGAAATGTGTCATGGTTATATGTTATGGAAAATATGTTTAATGTTCATATGCTATAGCAATTATTGTTCCATGATTATATGTTGTGGCAAATGTGTCTAAGGGTTGTAGGTATATATATATATATATATATATATATAAGCTTATGGTTATAATAGAAAAGAAGTGTATAAACAATTTTTAAACTAGAATTAAAATGTAAGATTTAAAGCTAGGAAATTATGACTAGATATTATAAACACTAGTTACATTATATTAACTAAGTATTATAATAATTAAATGGTAAATACTTGGTTGTAATAACAACCATGTGCCATCACCATCACCACCCAAAAGGGGATAGTGGGACACACGGTAAAACCCACAAACAAGCCACCAAATGGTGTCATCTTCTTCTCCTTCACACCACCGAAACCATGCAAGGAAAACAAAATAAAAATAAGAGAGAAATTAGAGAGAGAGAGAACTGAAGAAAACACAAGATTGGGCTGAAAATCTATTCTAGAATTTGCATGCATGTTTGATTAAAATTAATGTAAGTGTTTGTGTTATTACCGATCTTGTTCTTGAAAGCTTGTTTGTTTTATTGAATTATGATTTGTTTATTACTGGAAAATTATGATTAGATGCTTGATTGTTCATATGAATTGCTGGGTTAGTGATTTTATTGAATTTAAACAGAAATTACAAAGTAGAAACGTGTTCGAACACCAAAACTGCCCAGATTCGTACAAGTAGAACAACCTGTAGAAATCTGCGTTTTTGAACATGTTAGAGGCAAAACTGGAAAAATTTACATAGGACAAGGTTGTAGGAAAGTGAATTTTCTATAGGATAGAGGTATTGGAAGCATGAAAATGTTCATAGTATTGCTGGAAAATGAGTTAGAACAAAACTGTCACGTTTGGGACTTAATTGGTGATTAGGGACTGTTTTAGATTAAAAATAAAATATTAGTTCCTAAATGAACAAAATGAAGGCTGGAAATGATACCTTAATAACAATAAAAACAATGGTAAAAAGGGATAAAATAAACTAGCAAGGGTCCTAAGTTGAAAAGATCACTAAAGTGGGTTAAAACCCAAGATCGGCAGATTTGATCATGGAAAATTTCCTAACTTCGAACATTAAACTGTATTGATGTAGAAATGTTAAAAATATGTGCTATACATGGTTAGAAAGCTGGTTGAATAAGCATTCTAGGGATGTAAAGTAATTGAAAATCCAATATGTGTACTAAACGTTATTGGAAAAATACTGAAGGGTGTCAAAACTGCCTGAAACATGACAGTTTAGTGAATAATGCGAAAATGTTTGCTTGTATGTGATGTATAGATGAATTCTAATGATGTATTTGTGTTATTAATACATGAAATGATAGACCAAGAGATATAAGAGTCTTGTGAGGGCATCAAGACTGGGCAAACAAAGGAAAGAAACAAGGGGATTAGCATTCAAGACTAGCTTGAAGTTCTTGTGAGTGTAGCTATCAATAGGGTTGGGACTTAGGTCCTAACCAAGCTTGATTATGATTATGCTTTATTTAGATGTTGCTATGAAAATGGACTTAAAATATATTTGGTAATTAACTAAGGGAAGAATGGTATACACTAAGCTTGATAAATGCATAATGCTTATTAGACCTTATATGATTGCATGATGCTGTGACATGTTTAATGCTCTGAATGCCATGACATGTTTAATGTCTTGAATGCCTAGATTGGCTACTTTATGAATCATGCTTAAAGAATGATATATTGTGATAATGAACTAGGGTTCACTAGCCTAAGGGCTCCCTAATCTTGTTGAATGTCTAATGACATCTTGGATAAGCTTGAAATGTGCTTTGAACATGCCTTGATTCTTGCCTTGTTTATCACATGTATCTTGATAAATGAACACCAAACTAAATGATGCCTTGGTAGCTAGTGAGTCATAGGTAGGATGACATGCCATAGAGTCTTGAGCTCATTTGTGTGTTGGGTGGTCTACGGACCGGGCTAAGGCCCTTAATTGGCGACAGTAGGAGGGATGTGTGTTATGGTCTTTGGCGACAGTAGGAGGGATATGACCAGCACTACGGTGCATCTTGATTTGGTGACAATTTTGTTGGTGACTCGATTACCTAGGCTTGACTACATACCAAGGCCTAAACTTGAATTGATTATCTAATATTGCTACAACAAAGCTTGGATATTCTATGAATTTGAAATGAAACTTGACTTGAGCTTATACTTGAATTGCATGGTATAATCCTAATAATGCAAAGCTGCTATCACATGTACATGAAATGAATATTGAATCCATTTATTTTAACTTGTGATATGCCATGGCATTTGAGATGTTGTTATGAATCCATGATCTTGATGATAATATGTAATGTTGACTTGGAATTGACTAGTGATATGTATGCTCATGGATATGAAAAGCCATGGCTATGGATTGAGTAATTATATGAAATGATATAATGCGTTGCATGATCTAGACTATTCGAATGTCTTGTATTCTTGTATAGGCTTGATCTTCATGAACCTAGCTAGGTCTCCTTTGAATAAGATACACTTGAATACTTGAATAAACTCGCCTAGCTTAGGTTGTTACCTCACTGAGTACTTAACCGTACTTATCACTCTCGTTTTCATTCTTCCCAAAATACATATTAATAGATTGCAAGCTACGTTGAGTTGGAGGCACGACAAGACAAGCTAAAGCATAAGTATGGTTATGACTTTTTATATACTCATAGTTGGTGGCCATAGTCTTGTATCTAGATTTCATATTCATGCATTTTGAGCCTATGAAAGGCTATATATATTTATGATATGATATGGCATGAATAACTTGCTAATGTGACTTGTTTGGTAGCCTGGTTAATCTAGGTATTATGCTATGGTATATGAGTATGGATGGCTTTATGTTGCGATATATGATGTCTTGGAAGATTTGATGATTGATAGATGTATTGATTCGTGCTTTGGTTGCTTATCATGATTTAAGAATGATGAACGCTCATTTGTTGCATTGTATTGTTATGCTCAGATGATATTGTAAATTCTATAGCATGATTTGATGATTTGTTTAAATTGATTAATTGAGTTAAGAATGCAAGGGTTTAATATCTGGTTTGCTTGAATTTAAAATGGTTAGTTTAGTCATGTACATGTTGTTCAAATGTTATGGTTTGATTGTAATATGATTCATGATGATTGTTTGATTAGAAGTCTAACTTACCTATTAGGGGAAAGTTAGGCAAACGTTTTTGTTGGTTCGTGTTTTTCCTTGCGTAACGCTCCTTATTCGATTTACGACTAAACCGAGTGAGAGGTATTACATTTGTTGGTATCAGAGCTTCGGTTTAGTCGATTCTTAGACTAAACCGGGTCTATTGCATCATATAGGAATTAATGTACCACCTAGGAGTTGTATATGTTCGATTAAGCTTGTCACTTGCCTAATCAACTCTTTCTTGGTTATCAATATAGAATAATGTATGAAACAAGATTAGCGAGAGACGATGAAAGTCCCGTAGAGTCCTCCAACGAGGGAGAGAGTGTTCGGATGGCTCGAGGACCATCAAACGCTCGTAAGGGTAAATAACGAGAGCAAGAAGCTCCAAGAAATAACGAACCGGAAACGACAGCCCCTGCTACCAATATGGTGCAACAAGTATGTCTTGAAAGCATTAAAGAAGTGTTCGATCAGCTTGTCATGTCCTTAAAACGAGACTCCCCTGCTCCAACACCTGCTCCTGTACCATCTAGGGCTCTTATTGACAAGCTTGCTCAACACCGGGCCTACACTTTCACCGGTACTGAGGAGACGAATCCCGAAGTTGCTGAATATTGGCTAGATGCCACTACTCGGATCCTCACTAAACCACTCTCTTGTTCAGATGAACACAAACTCGAATGTGCCATCGCACTACTTGCGGACGAAGCACTAAGTTGGTGGGAAACCACTACTCTAACTGTACCTCCAGAAAAAGTCACTTGGAAATTCTTTCCCGACGAGTTCAAAAAGAAATACATTAGTGATCAATATCTCGCTGAACGTCGGAAGCGGTTCTTACATTTGAAACAAACCGGGAGACCTATTGAACAATACGTGAGTGAATTTTGCAAGTACTACAAGTACGGGTCTGAGTACATCAAAACTGAGGCGGATAAGTGCAAGATGTTTATCGACGGCCTTAACGATGAACTCAGCCCTATTTTCACGGCCCTTGAGATCTCGGATTTTCAAAGTCTTGTCAACCGAGCTACTGCCACTGAAGCAAAGATGAGAGCTTCAGAAAAATGCAAGCACAATCAATCCCGAAAAGGCAAGCGGTCGAGGCAAGATGATCAACCACAATGGAAGTCCAAAAAGCCTATGTAACACCCGTGTTTTGGGCCTAGGAGTTAACCGGGTTTTGGATCGAGTCAAATAAAATTTAATTAAAATATTTCCACTTCTATTAATGACCTAGTTGGAGCTTTGGAAAAGGAGGAGGGACCTATGTTGCTATTTGACCCCAAAGTTTTAAAAAGCTAGACAACTTTAACTAAAAGTTGTCATCTTCTTTTCATCTTCTTTCCAACTTCAAAAAAAAGAAGAAACCCCATTTCTAAAACCTCTCAAAACCCTAGCTTCTATTCCATCATTTTGCCACATGATTTCAACCCCGTTTTAAGAGGTAATTACATTTTCTTAATCTCCTTTTCAATCTCTATCTATCCTTTGTAGTAGATTTCAAAAAGATGGTGTTTTGAAAATTAGGGTTCATATGAAATTTGGGGTTTTTGATGGGGCTTTTCAAATTGTTTTGTTAAATCATGTTGGGGGTTTGTTTAAGCATGATGAAATACATCATATACTTTAATTTGGTTGAATTTTGATAAAAATTCGTAGTATGGTCTTAGGGCTAAATTTAAGGTTGTAAAACTTGAGTTTTTGGTGGAATTTATGTTGAAAGTAAGGGGCTGTTGGTTTACCTATGGTATGAGGGTGTTTTGGGATGATTCGGAAGCCATTTGGATGTTTGGAAATCGAATTTTCAGCCTTGAGTTGTGGGAGTCCGAAAATGGGATTTTTAGAGATGTTATGTGGTTTGGAAATTGTGGAATTTGGGTTGTGAGTGTAAAGTGGATTGAAGGTTGATTTAGCATTGAATTGGGAAGTAATATATGTGTTTTTGTTTGGTTAGAAGCAAGTGGAAGCGCGGAAGAGGCTTTGGGACCGAATCCGGGTTCGTAGGGAGTTTGGTTCGAATTGCTAAGGAAGGGCGGTGAGTGGTCTTAACTTGTTTTAAAGTTGGTTCGAGCATGAGTAGTGTGTGTGTGTGCAAGTGTGCTTGGTAGGCCACTTCCTTTTAATCCAAGTAGTTAACTTAGTCTAGTTTCCTTGAATGCTATGTGCTTGATGACTATGCTCAAATGCTTGTGATTAGATGGTGCATGAATATGTATATCATGATGTGGATATATGTGTTGAGCATGAATGTGTTGATGATATGTGGTTGGTGATACATGTTGTGGTTATAATAATTGGCACTAAATAATTACCGGTTGTAAATGATCGATCATTAGGATAGTGTGCACACAAATTGAGTCAAAACGTACGTGGCCTTGATGGCGTTAAGTCATCAAGGAGGAGTACGGTGATGTAACATTCCACCAGAAGCTATTCATATATTTCTACGGAATGATGAGTGGAATCCCATCCGTAGGGCATGTGGCGATGAGTGGAATCCCGCACATGCAAGGTCCGGTGATGAGTGGAATCCCACCGAGGTAAAGTGTTGTCAAGGTTAAATCCGCACAATCGGGGTAATTAAAGTGGCCAGTTAAACTTAAATCGTGAATTGTGATATATGATGGTGATATATGGTTGTATTATATCTTGTTGCTATATGATGATGATATACGAGATTTGAATTTGTTAGGATCGAGAGACCATGTATGTCACTTGAAAGACTAGCTAGGTCTACTTGATATTATGTCAATGGTTGATGTATGTAGACTAGGATTAACATGCTTGGACCCTGCATTGTTGTTGTTTTCCGTTTTAGAGCACCCTCACTAAGCTTATAGCTTACGCTCTCTATGTTCAACAATGCAGATCATTAGCGTGGCGTTAGCTCGAGGCAAGGCAAGAAGGGGCTATCCAAGTTGTTGCTCAAGTATGGTAGATTTTGTAGTAGTTAAGCAATGTGGCATTAGGACGTGTTAGTATGAGCCTTGTATGACTCTTATGAATGATGTTGTTTGGATTGATGTTTGGTTGGTAAAACGTGTAATATTTGTTGGTTGATGTTGATGCTAGGGGCATGCTTAGACTCTATGTTATGTTGATTTTGTGTGGCTTGTGATGCCATGTTTAAGTTGTAAACCATGCCTAATTTGCTCTCTTGTATGTGGATTAAATGCTTTAGGAACCATGTTTAAAGTTGGATGTATGTGTGTTGATTGTTGCCTTTGTCTTAGACATATTAAAGTTGTGTCAAAGCACGATGGTAATGTTGTTGTATGTTGGGTGTAATTGCTTGGTTGTTATATGGTGTCTAGGGGATGTTTTGGGGCATCCTTGTGCCTCAAAACAGCCCAGAAAAATCTGCAGACAGGGGGTGTTTCGGAACGGGTTCCCGTGTTCCGAAACGACCCCTGTGTAAATGGCCTGCCGTTTCGAAACGGATGAGGGTCGTTCCGGAACGTTTTCGCCACTGGAATTTTGAGAAATTGGCGAGATGAAGCCGTTCCGAAACGGGCCTTTGAAGTTCCGAAACGGTCCACGAGATATTGACCGTCAAGGTCGTTCCGATACGGGTCACCCCTGTTTCGGAACGGTCACCTTGTGGTTGACCCAGGCTCGTTGACCAGGTCAGGGCGTTTCGGAACACCCTATAGGTGTTTCGAAACGGCCTGCTGTAATGAAGAAAAAATGGACTGTTTATGTTTGTTTGGTCGGTGAAATGTTTCGTGATTGTATCTTCCGCTGTTGTGACACACTTAGGTCTAATTTATGTATGTAGACAAGATAAGATTTAAAAAGAAATTTTCTAGGTCGTTAACCGAGGGGAAACCTTAACGGGTTTCGTTTCGGTTTTCCCCGTGTGGCCCACTCGGACCGGTCATCCGACCAGACCGGGACGAGGGGGTTACATTTGTTGGTATCAGAGCCTGAGGTTACCGAGACCTCGGGCAGGTAAGTGAGGTAAGATTAATGTGTTTAATGCTTGTGTTGCTTGATGCATTATTTGCCATGAATCCTTGATGCTTGATTGATCGTATGATGTTGGGAATGCTTGAACTGTTGTGTCTGGTATAGAGTGAGTGCCCATTGCTACTATTACTTAATTTAAAAAGATTTTTGAAAGAGGAATACTTGAGCACTATTGGACCCTTGCTTTGACTAACGTAATCCTTATCTGTTTCTTGTTGTAGTTTTACCTTGCTAGTTGAACCATGAGACCACGTGGGAGGCCTAGGATGGTTCGACCGGAACCACGGGCAGAGGCTCCGAGAGTTGAGCTAGTTGTGAGAGTTGAGGCTCAAGTGGGAGAGCCAGTGGTTGGAGTTGGAGCTCCTCCACCACCTCCACCACCACCACCTCCTCCACCGGGAGTGGGAGGCGAGGCCGGGCCCAGAGGAATGGGACCACAAGGAGGCCAAGGTGGCCAAGGACCAGCCGGGATTGACTTAGCTCCGTTGGTTCAGGCAATAGCCGGGGCGTTCCAGGCTGCAGTAGCTGGAGGTCAGGCAGCTCATCATCAGGGTGAGGGCACCGGATTACCATTAGAGAGACTTCGGGTCCTTGGGGCCGAAGAGTTTAGAGGTGCTACTCCGGAGAGGTCAGAGATGTGGTTTGAGAAGACCGTCCGTATTCTTGCTCAGATGGGATGTACTGGTGAGCGCAAGTTGGGATGTGTTGAGTCTCTGCTTCAGGGTGATGCCTACACCTGGTGGGTCACCGTTACTTCGGGGATGGATGAGACTGAGATCACTTGGGAGTTCTTTGAGACAGCTTTCCGGAAGAAGTATTTGGGTCCGCGATACCTCGATGAGAGGAAGAGAGAGTTTATGGCATTGCTTCAGGGGAGTATGTCCATGACTAATTATGAGATCCGATTCGTCAGACTGAGTCAGTATGCACCTGAACTTGTACCTACTGAGGTGAAGCGTTGTAACCGCTTCCGATATGGGCTGAATGAGGAGATCAAGACTTATACTCTAGCTTCTGATTACATTGATTTTGATGTCTTGGTCTCGAGGGCCAAGGACTTGGAGCACAGTTTGAGTTTGACCAGGCGGTCAGGTGGATCTAGTTCAGGTAAGAGGTCCAGCAACTTTGATAGAGGAGATGCCAAGAGGCATCGGGACAACCGGCATCAGTTTGATCATAGGCGTGGTGGCGGTAACCACGGTAGGGGCCATCAGGGTCAGAGAGCTGGTGGGAAGTTGCCCACGTGTGCTACTTGCGGGAGGAACCACACCGGTGAGTGTTGGGGGAATTATCATTCCTGTTGGAGTTGTGGTGCTAGAGACCACATTAGGCGTGACTGTCCACATCAGGTGGGACAGGCACCAGCTCAGGCTCCTGCTAGAGCCAATGATTTTCAGAGAGGCCGCGGGCGCGGTAGAGGTAACTTCCAGCCGAGGAACGATGGTCAGAGGAATTTAGCTCATGTTGTTGCAGTCCAGCCGGAGGGCGGAGGACAGGCTAGGGTTTACGCTCAGCGCGGGGAGCAGCATGACACCGATGTGATCGCAGGTAACTTCTTGATACAGTCTTTGGGTTTGCTTTCTTTGATTGACTCTGGGTCTACACATTCCTACATATTGAGTGAGCATGCACAGTCTTTGAATTTGCCTTGTGAGTTGCTAGAGGTAGGAGTTAGTGTTACTAGTTCCTTTGGGGACACGGTAGTGGTTAGGAAGATGTACCGAAGGTGTCCGTTGATGGTTCAGGAACATGTGTTTCCAGTGGATATGATGGAACTTCCTTTCTATGGTTTTGATGTAATTCTGGGTATGGATTGGCTCACGGAGCATAGAGCTAGGATAGACTTTGAAACTAAACGGATTTCTTTGAAGCTCACAGATGATTGTGAGATTGTAGTGGTGGGGGAGAATGTGAAGTTCTTGTCCAACGTGGTTTCAGTGTTAGAGGCTAAGAGGTTAGTTGAGTTGGGGTGTGAAGCATACTTAGCGTATGTGATGAACCCTAACATGAGTGAGGTTAGACCTCAGGACATCCGGACAGTATGTGATTTCCTAGTGTGTTTCCGGAATAATTGCCAGGGTTACCACCGGACAGAGAGGTAGAGTTCAGCATTGAGACTTATTCAAATTCAGCTCCTGTTTCGATTGCTCCGTATCGTATGGCACCGAAAGAATTGAAAGAGTTGAAGACTCAGTTGCAAGAATTGACAGATAGAGGTTTTATTAGGCCTAGTTCTTCACCTTGGGGTGCACCAGTATTGTTTGTGAAGAAGAAAGATGGGAGTATGAGAATGTGCATAGATTACAGACAGTTAAATCAGTTGACAGTGAAGAACAAATATCCGTTGCCTAGAATTGATGACTTGTTTGATCAGTTGAGAGGGGCGTCTGTCTTTTCGAAGATTGATTTGAGATCAGGTTACTACCAGCTAAAGGTTAGAGAGGTTGATGTACCGAAGACGGCCTTTAGGACTAGGTACGGTCATTATGAGTTCTTAGTCATGCCCTTTGGGTTGACTAATGCACCGGCAGCTTTCATGGACATGATGAATAGGATTTTTCATCAGTATCTAGATCATTTTGTAGTTGTGTTCATTGATGACATCTTGGTGTACTCGCGAACTGAAGAAGACCATGACCGACATTTGAGACTTGTTTTGAAGACTTTGCTAGATCATCAGTTGTATGCGAAGCTCAGCAAGTGTGAATTCTGGATCCGGGAAGTAGTCTTCTTAGGACATGTAGTGTCAGTTGAAGGCATTAGAGTTGATCCGAAGAAGATTGAAGCCATTGTTGAGTGGAAGCAACCGAAGTCAGTGACAGAAGTACGTAGCTTCCTAGGCTTAGCCAGATACTATAGGAGGTTTGTAGAGGGTTTCTCTAAGCTAGCCTCTCCATTGACACAGTTACTTCAGAAGAGTGTTCAGTTTGAGTGGACGGATGCAAGACAGAGAGCCTTTGAGAAATTGAAAGAAGCTTTGACCCAAGCTCCGATCTTGATTCAGCCTGAGTCCGGGAAGGACTATGTGATTTATAGTGATGCCTCGTATGTAGGGTTAGGATGTGTTCTGATGCAAGACCGAAGAGTAGTGGCTTATGCCTCAAGACAGTTGAAGACTCACGAGCGCAACTATCCGACCCATGACATAGAGTTAGCGGCAGTTGTGTTTGCTTTGAAGATTTGGAGACATTATTTGTATGGTGAGAAATGCACAGTATACACCGATCACAAGAGTTTGAAGTACATTATGACTCAGCGGGATTTAAATCTCAGACAGCGTAGGTGGTTAGAGTTGCTAAAAGACTATGATCTTACTATTGAGTACCATCCGGGTAAGGCCAATGTAGTGGCCGATGCATTGAGTAGAAAGATGGCTGTAGACTTGAGAGCTATGTTTGCTAGATTGAGTTTGTCCGGAGATGGTGGCTTGATAGCCGAGCTTCAGGTTAGACCTACTCTAGGTCAGTTGATACGAGAGAAACGGCTATTAGATAGATCTTTGGCACCTCACGTGCAAGATATAGCCGAAGGTAGATCTTCAGATTACAGCTTCAACACTGATGGGGTTTTGTGTTTCAAAGATAGAATAGTTGTGCCAGAAGACAGTGACTTGAGACGTACGATCTTGACTGAAGGCCACAGTAGTCCGTTTGCTATGCATCCTGGAAGTACGAAGATGTACCGTGATTTGAAGAATGAGTACTTTTGGGTTGGCTTGAAGAGAGATGTAGCCGACTTTGTGAGTAAGTGCTTAGTGTGTCAGAGGGTGAAGGCGGAACATCAGGTTCCCTCAGGTTTGTTACAGCCGTTGAGGATTCCAGAATGGAAGTGGGAGAACATCACTATGGATTTTGTTTCGGGCTTGCCTTTGACTCCTACGAAGAAGAACTCAGTTTGGGTGATAGTGGATCGTTTTACGAAGTGTGCTCACTTCTTGGCAGTCAACACTACTTACACCTTAGATAGATTGGCCGATTTGTACATTGGTGAAATTGTGAGGCTACATGGTGTGCCGAAGTCCATTGTGTCGGACAGAGATCCGCGATTTACTTCTAGATTTTGGGAGTGTCTGCATACAGCTTTGGGTACCCGTTTGAACTTCAGCACTTCTTATCATCCTCAGACAGATGGTCAGTCAGAGAGGGTTATTCAGATCTTAGAGGACATGTTGCGCTGTTGTATCATAGACTTTCAGGGTACTTGGGAGAAGCATTTGCCTCTGGTGGAGTTTGCGTACAATAACAGTTTTCAGTCGAGCATTCAGATGGCTCCGTATGAGGCCTTGTATGGCCGGAAGTGTAGAACTCCAGTGTGTTGGGCCGAGGCAGGACAGAAACTGTTACCTATGCCGGATTTGCTCAAGGGGACAACCGAAAAGGTAAAATTGATTTGTGATCGCTTGAAGGCTGCTTCGGATAGGCAGAAGTCCTATGCCGATTTGAAGAGGAAGGAAGTTGAGTTCTCAGTGGGTGAGAAGGTATTCTTGAAAGTGTCTCCGTGGAAGAAAGTGATGAGGTTTGGCCGAAAAGGGAAATTGAGTCCGAGGTACATAGGACCGTATGAGATTGTGAAGAGGGTTGGTCCCGTTGCTTATCAGTTGCGTTTGCCATCCGAGCTTGAGAAGATACATGATGTGTTCCATGTGTCGATGCTTCGCAAGTATAGGTCCGATCCATCACATGTTATGCCCATAGAAGAAATTGAATTGAATCCGGATTTGACTTATGAAGAAGAGCCAGTAGAGATCTTAGCTTCTGACAGTAAAGTGTTGAGGGGTAGATCGATTGAGTTAGTAAAGGTGCGGTGGCGACGTAGAGGTGTTGACGAGGCCACTTGGGAGAGGAAGGAGGATATGGAAAAGTAGTTCCCGTATCTCTTTCGGTCAGGTAATTTCGGGGACGAAATTTCTTAAGTGGGAGAGAGTTGTAACACCCGTGTTTTGGGCCTAGGAGTTAACCGGGTTTTGGTTCGTGTCAAATAAAATTTAATTAAAATATTTCCACTTCTATTAATGACCTAGTTGGAGCTTTGGAAAAGGGGGAGGGACCTATGTTGCTATTTGACCCCAAAGTTTTAAAAAGCTAGACAACTTTAACTAAAAGTTGTCATCTTCTTTTCATCTTCTTTCCAACTTCAAAAAAAAGAAGAAACCCCATTTCTAAAACCTCTCAAAACCCTAGCTTCTATTCCATCATTTTGCCACATGATTTCAACCCCGTTTTAAGAGGTAATTACATTTTCTTAATCTCCTTTTCAATCTCTATCTATCCTTTGTAGTAGATTTCAAAAAGATGGTGTTTTGAAAATTAGGGTTCATATGAAATTTGGGGTTTTTGATGGGGCTTTTCAAATTGTTTTGTTAAATCATGTTGGGGGTTTGTTTAAGCATGATGAAATACATCATATACTTTAATTTGATTGAATTTTGATAAAAATTCGTAGTATGGTCTTAGGGCTAAATTTAAGGTTGTAAAACTTGAGTTTTTGGTGGAATTTATGTTGAAAGTAAGGGGCTGTTGGTCTACCTATGGTATGGGGGTATTTTGGGATGATTCAGAAGCCATTTGGATGTTTGGAAATCGAATTTTCAGCCTTGAGTTGTGGGAGTCCGAAAATGAGATTTTTAGAGATGTTATGTGGTTTGGAAATTGTGGAATTTGGGTTGTGAGTGTAAAGTGGATTGAAGGTTGATTTAGCATTGAATTGGGAAGTAATATATGTGTTTTTGTTTGGTTAGAAGCAAGTGGAAGCGCGGAAGAGGCTTTGGGACCGAATCCGGGTTCGTAGGGAGTTTGGTTCGAATTGCTAAGGAAGGGCGGTGAGTGGTCTTAACTTGTTTTAAAGTTGGTTCGAGCATGAGTAGTGTGTGTGTCTGTGCAAGTGTGCTTGGTAGGCCACTTCCTTTTAATCCAAGTAGTTAACTTAGTCTAGTTTCCTTGAATGCTATGTGCTTGATGACTATGCTCAAATGCTTGTGATTAGATGGTGCATGAATATGTATATCATGATGTGGATATATGTGTTGAGCATGAATGTGTTGATGATATGTGGTTGGTGATATATGTTGTGGTTATAATAATTGGCACTAAATAATTACCGGTTGTAAATGATCGATCATTAGGATAGTGTGCACACAAATTGAGTCAAAACGTACGTGGCCTTGATGGCGTTAAGTCATCAAGGAGGAGTACGGTGATGTAACATTCCACCGGAAGCTATTCATACATTTCTACGGAATGATGAGTGGAATCCCATCCGTAGGGCATGTGGCGATGAGTGGAATCCCGCACATGCAAGGTCCGGTGATGAGTGGAATCCCACCGAGGTAAAGTGTTGTCAAGGTTAAATCCGCACAATCGGGGTAATTAAAGTGGCCAGTTAAACTTAAATCGTGAATTGTGATATATGATGGTGATATATGGTTGTATTATATCTTGTTGCTATATGATGATGATATATGAGATTTGAATTTGTTAGGATCGAGAGACCATGTATGTCACTTGAAAGACTAGCTAGGTCTACTTGATATTATGTCAATGGTTGATGTATGTAGACTAGGATTAACATGCTTGGACCCTGCATTGTTGTTGTTTTCCGTTTTAGAGCACCCTCACTAAGCTTATAGCTTACACTCTCTATGTTCAACAATGCAGATCATTAGCGTGGCGTTAGCTCGAGGCAAGGCAAGAAGGGGCTATCCAAGTTGTTGCTCAAGTATGGTAGATTTTGTAGTAGTTAAGCAATGTGGCATTAGGACGTGTTAGTATGAGCCTTGTATGACTCTTATGAATGATGTTGTTTGGATTGATGTTTGGTTGGTAAAACGTGTAATATTTGTTGGTTGATGTTGATGCTAGGGGCATGCTTAGACTCTATGTTATGTTGATTTTGTGTGGCTTGTGATGCCATGTTTAAGTTGTAAACCATGCCTAATTTGCTCTCTTGTATGTGGATTAAATGCTTTAGGAACCATGTTTAAAGTTGGATGTATGTGTGTTGATTGTTGCCTTTGTCTTAGACATATTAAAGTTGTGTCAAAGCACGATGGTAATGTTGTTGTATGTTGGGTGTAATTGCTTGGTTGTTATATGGTGTCTAGGGGATGTTTTGGGGCATCCTTGTGCCTCAAAACAACCCAGAAAAATCTGCAGACAGGGGGTGTTTCGGAACGGGTTCCCGTGTTCTGAAACGACCCTTGTGTAAATGGCCTGCCGTTTCGAAACGGATGAGGGTCGTTCCGGAACGTTTTCGCCACTGGAATTTTGAGAAATTGGCGAGATGAAGCCGTTCCGAAACGGGCCTTTGAAGTTCCGAAACGGTCAAATCTCGTTGACCACGAGATATTGACCGTCAAGGTCGTTCCGATACGGGTCACCCCTGTTTCGGAACGGTCACCTTGTGGTTGACCCAGGCTCGTTGACCAGGTCAGGGCGTTTCGGAACACCCTATAGGTGTTTCGAAACGGCCTGCTGTAATGAAGAAAAAATGGACTGTTTATGTTTGTTTGGTCGGTGAAATGTTTCGTGATTGTATCTTCCGCTGTTGTGACACACTTAGGTCTAATTTATGTATGTAGACAAGATAAGATTTAAAAAGAAATTTTCTGGGTCGTTAACCGAGGGGAAACCTTAACGGGTTTCGCTTCGGTTTTCCCCGTGTGGCCCACTCGGACCGGTCATCCGACCAGACCGGGACGAGGGGGTTACAGCCTAAGTACTCGGGTGGAAACACTTCGAGTCATACTCACTTCCAAAAGAGTAATTATATACCAAAACCTCAGTCGGTAATCAAGTTTTCAGCCGCAACAATGTTTGGTGATAGTACGAGTAATACCGGCAAAGCTTCACAAGTTCCTACTTGCAAATTTTGTCAAAAGCATCACTCGGGTCAATGTAGGACCAAATCAAATATGTGTTATCTTTGCGGAGGATCTGATCACTACATCAAGGAGTGTCCGCAGAATCCGAACAAGCTTCCTACTCGATCTTCAGTGGTTGTTAGTTCAGCACCAAATGTTCGAAATAAAGCTCCCCAACCTGTTCACTCAGGAAATCAGGGTAAAGGTAGAAGGCCATCCTCGACCACCGCACATCAAGAATCTCGAGCTCCTACTCATATTTACCACATTCGAGGAAGAGAGGAGGAAGAAGCTCCCGATGTAGTCGCAGGTACAATAGAGTTAAACTCAATTCTTTCTTATGCTTTGATTGATTCGGGATCTACTCACTCTTTCATATGTTCTGCCATGTTGTTAAAAGAAAACTTGAAACCTAAAACTATAGATTCTAGCTTGATAGTATCGAACCCAATAGGAGGCCTAATGAATGTAAACTTTGTTTGTAAAGACACCCCTGTGACTATTCAAAATGTACCATTTCCTATTAATCTTTATGTACTACCAAACTGTGAGTTCGATCTAGTATTGGGCTAGATTGGTTTGGAAAACACGAAGCTTGGTTAGATTGCCAAAATAGGAGATTATATTTACGAGGTTTAGGAAAAGAATTGATCCTATTAATAGACAATAAACCGACATCTATCTTCGCCAATATGGCTTTACATGATGAAATTGATTTCGGCTTACCTTGTATGCCTTTTGTTTCTGAATATATCGATGTTTTTCCCGAGGAACTCCCTGTTCTTCCTCCAATTCGAGAAGTGGAATTCAAAATCGAAGTTCAACCTGGAACGAATCCAGTGTCCATTACGCCCTCTCGTATGACACCTGTTGAGCTAAAAGAACTCAAGAAGCAAATTCAAGAATTAGAGGACAAGGGATTCATCCGACCTAGCACATCTCCTTAGGGTGCTCATGTCCTGTTCGTGAAAAAGAAAGACGGTACGATGCGGCTTTGCATAGATTATCGGCAACTGAATAAAGTGACGATAAAAAACAAGTATCCTTTGCCTTTGATCAAAGACTTGTTCGATCAGCTCAGAATGTTGTTGTGTTCTCCAAGATCGATCTTCGATCAGGTTATTATCAAATGAGAGTAAAAGATGATGATGTGCCCAAAACAGCCTTCCGAACTCGTTACGGCCATTACGAGTTTCTTGTGATGTCATTTGGGTTAACGAATGCCCCTGCTGCGTTCATGGACCTAATGAATCGAGTTTTCAAGCCTTATGTCGACAAATTTGTGGTTGTATTCATAGATGATATTCTTGTCTACTCTCGGAACAAGGAGGAACATGCTGAACATCTTTGAATCGTGCTCCAAACGCTCCAAGAACGTCAATTGTTCGCCAAGTTCACTAAATGCGAATTTTGGCTATCGGAAGTTTCATTCCTTGGACATGTTATCTCGGCCGAAGGAATCAAAGTTGACTCCAGGAAAGTTCAAACTATCCTAGACTGGAGACCTATGAGAAATGTGAGCGAGGTCCGGAGTTTCCTCAGTTTAGTCGGGTATTACCGAAGATTCGTGAAAGGGTTCCCAGTGATTGCTGCACCGTTAACCAAACTTCTTAGAAAAGATGAAGCGTTCGAGTGGTCGGAAAGGCAACAACGAAGTTTCGATCAAATCAAACAACCCTTGACTCATGCCCCGGTTCTTATCCAACCAGAATCGGGAAAAGAATTCACCGTATTTAGCGATGCATCACACTCGGGTCTCGGGTGTGTCTTGATGCAAGAAGGCAAAGTGATCACGTATGCATCTCGACAATTGAAACCTCACGAGCTAAACTATCCCACTCATGATCTCGAATTAGCAGCCATTGTGTTCGCACTAAAAATCTGGAGACACTACTTGTACGGTGAGAAGTGTAAACTATTTACCGATCACAAGAATCTCAAATACATCCCGACTCAGAAAGATTTGAATTTGAGACAAAGAAGATGGCTTGAACTACTCAAAGATTATGATCTGATTATTGACTACCATCCGGGTAAAGCAAATGTGGTTGTCGATGCCCTTAGTTGAAAATCGTACTTGGATAACTTCTTAAAATCAAATCCTAGTGAATTTCATTTGAAATAAATCTTTCTTGTTATACATGTAACAATTCGATTTTTCCCTAAATAGCCTTGTTCGAATTCTTGTAGCTTCCATGGCTATCAATGCACATTTCCGTTTATTCAAGAAACAATGATTCTTGTCTGAACTACAAGTACAATCTAGCTTAATTTCGAGAATTAAAGAATTACTACAAAGCGATCCCGATCTTCAGAAGATCATTTTAAAGCTTGATTCCGAGCCTAATCCTGATTTCTCCCTAAAGCCTAATGGACTTCTCTATTTCTGAGATAGAGTGTGTATTCCTGATAACAATGATCTGAAAAGAGAGATGTTACAAGAAGCTCATCAAAGTCCATTCTCGATACACCCAGGATCGGTCAAAATGTATAGAGACTTGAAATCCTTGTACTGGTGGCCAGGCATGAAGTCGGCTATCACTGAATTTGTGTCCAAGTGCCTAACGTGCCAACGAGTTAAAGCCGAGCACAAAGTCCCTACAGGATTACTACAACCGATCGAGTTACCACAATGGAAGTGGGATCGAATTACTATGGATTTCGTAACTGGTCTCCCTTGCACTCCAAGGAAGAATGATGCCGTATGGGTGATCGTTGATAGATTCACAAAATCGGCTCATTTTCTCCCTGTTCGAATGAGCCCGAGCTTGGATAATTTAGCGTAGATGTACATCCGAGAAGTGGTTTGGTTACATGGTGTGCCAACCTCGATAATTTCCGATAGAGATCCTAGATTTTCATCCTGGTTTTGGAGATCTTTACAACGAGCTCTTGGAAGCAAACTGAATATGAGCATTGCATTTCATCAACAAACTGATGGACAATCGGAATGTGTAATACAAGTACTTAAAGATATGTTACGTGCTTGTGTGATCGACCTCAGTAAGAACTGGGAGAAATCCCTACCACTCGAAGAGTTTGCCTACAACAACAATTATCAAACGTCGATCAAAATGGCCCCGTATGAAACCTTGTACGGGAGAAGATGTAGAACACCCTTGTGTTGGTTGGAATTGGGTGAAAATAAAGTCTTGGGACCTCAACTGTTACGAGAGACGGAAGAACAAGTTCGGTTAATTCATAATCGACTAAAAGAAGCCTTCGATAGACAAAAGGCATATGCTAACTTGAAAAGGAGGGGCATCCAACACAATGTTGGAGATAAAGTCTTTCTCAAAGTGTCTCCTTGGAAGAAAGTCTTTAGATTCGGGAAGAAAGAAAAGCTTAGCCCTCGCTTCATCGGACCTTTCGAAGTTATTGAAAGAATAGGTTCAGTTGCTTATCGTCTAGCACTCCCTAGTGAATTCGAAAAGATTCACAATGTCTTCCATGTTTCTATGTTGCAGAAATATCGATCTCATCCATCTCACGTTCTTGAACCCGAAGAAGTTGAATTGGATCCTGATCTGTCATATGAGGAAGAACCAATCCGAATTCTTGACCACGAAGTCATAAAACTTAGAAACAAAACTGTTTCCCTCGTGAAAGTTCTTTGGAGGAATCATAAAGTTGAAGAAGCGACGTGGGAACCGGAAACAACGATGAGGAAACAATACCCTCATCTGTTCACATAAGGTAAATTCGAGGATGAATTTATTTTAAGGTGGGAGGAATTGTAATACCCCAAATTCTAGCCTAGTAGAATTGTTAAAGAAGAAATGTGTCATGGTTATATGCTATGGCAAATATGTGTAATGTTTGTATGCTATAGCAATTATTGTTCCATGATTATATGTTGTGGCAAATGTGTCTAAGGGTTGTAGGTATATATATATATATATATATATAAGCTTATGGTTATAATAGAAAAGAAGTGTATAAACAATTTTTAAACTAGAATTAAAATGTAAGATTTAAAGCTAGGAAATTATGACTAGATATTATAAACACTAGTTACATTATATTAACTGAGTATTATAATAATTAAATGGTAAATACTTGGTTGTAATAACAACCGTGTGTCATCACCATCACCACCCAAAAGGGGATAGTGGGAAACACGGCAAAACCCACAAACAAGACACCAAATGGTGTCATCTTCTTCTCCTTCACACCACCGAAACCATGCAAGGAAAACAAAAGAAAAACAAGAGAGAAATTAGAGAGAGAGAGAACTGAAGAAAACACAAGATTGGTCTGGAAATCTATTCTAGAATTTGCATGCATGTTCGATTAAAATTAATGTAAGTGTTTGTGTTATTACCGATCTTGTTCTTGAAAGCTTGTTTGTTTTATTGAATTATGGTTTGTTTATTACTAGAAAATTATGATTAGATGCTTGATTGTGCATATGAAATGCTGGGTTAGTGATTTTATTGAATTTAAACTGAAATTACAAAGTAGAAACATGTTCGAACACCAAAACTGCCCAGATTCATACAAGTAGAACAACCTGTAGAAATCTGCGTTTTTGAACATGTTAGAGGCAAAGCCGAAAATATTTCATAGGAAAAAGTTGTAGGAAATTGAATTTTCTATAGGATAGAGGTCTTGGAAGCATGAAAATGTTCATAGGATTGCTGGAAAATAAGTTAGAACAAAACTGGTCATGTTTGGGACTTAATTGGTGATTAGGGACTGTTTTAGATTAAAAATAAAATATTAGTTCCTAAATGAACAAAATGAAGGCTGAAAATGACACCTTAATAACAGGGAAAACAATGGTAAAAAGGGATAAAATAAACTAGCAAGGGTCCTAAGTTGAAAAGATCACTAAAGTGGGTTAAAGCTCAAGATCAGCAGATTTGATCATGAAAAATCGCCTAACTTCGAACATTAAACTGTATTGATGTAGAAATGATAAAAATATGTGATATACATGGTTAGAAAGCTGGTTAAATAAGCATTCTAGGGATGTAAAGTATTTGAAAATCCAATATATGTACGGAAAGTTATGGGCAAAATATTGAAGGGTGTCCAAACTACCCGAAACATGGCAGTTTAGTGAATAATGCAAAAATGTTTGCTTGTATGTGTTGTATAGATGAATTCTAATGATGCATTTGTGTTATTAATGCATGAAACGATAGACCAAGATATAGAAGAGGCTTGTGAGGGTATCAATATTGGGCAAACAAAGGAAAGAAACAGGGGGATTAGCATTCAAGACTAGCTTGGAGTTCTTGTGAGTGTAGCTATCAATAGGGTTGGGACTTAGGTCCTAACCAAGCTTGATTATGATTATGATTTATTTAGATGTTGCTATGAAAATGGAATTAAAATATATTTGGTAATTAACTAAGGGAAGAATGGTATACACTAAGCTTGATAAATGCATAATGCGTATTAGACCTTATATGATTGCATGATGCTGTGACATGTTTAATGCCCTGAATGCCATGACATGTTTAATACCTTGAATGCCTAGATTGGATACTTTATGAATCATGCTTAAAGAATGGTATATTTTGATAATGAACTAGGGTTCACTAGCCTAAGGGCTCCCTAATCTTGTTGAATGTCTAATGACATCTTGGATAAGCTTGAAATGTGCTTTGAACATGCCTTGATTCTTGCCTTGTTTATCACATTTATCTTGATAAATGAACATTAAACTAAATGATGCCTTGGTAGCTAGTGAGTCATAGGTAGGATGGCATGCCATAGAGTCTTGAGCTCATTTGTGTGTTGGGTGGTCTACAGACCGGGCTAAGGCCCTTAATTGGCGATAGTAGGAGGGATGTGTGTTATGGTCTTTGGCGACAGTAGGAGGGATATGACCAGCACTACGGTGCATCTTGATTTGGCGACAGTTTGGTTGGTGACTCGATTACCTAGACTTGACTACATACCAAGGCCTAAACTTGAATTGATTATCTAATATTGCTGCAGCAAAGCTTGGATATTCTATGAATTTGAAATGAAACTTTACTTGAGCTTATACTTGAATTGCATGGTATAATCTTGATAATGCAAAGCTGCTTTCACATGTACATGAAATGAATATTGAATCCATTGATTTTAACTTGTGATATGCCATGACATTTGAGATGTTGTTATAAATCCATGATCTTGATGATAATATGTAATGTTGACTTGGGACATGATATGAAGTTACCGTCGACTCAGCCCTGATCCAGCTGGTAAGTCCGCCCATTTTCGGTCCTATGCTTCGCTAGGTCCGCTCGTTTTTGGTCTTATGCTTCGACTAGGTCCGCCCGTTTTCGGTTCCTATGCTTCGGCAAGGGCCGCCCGTTTTCTAAGATATTCCTTAGGATAGTACCCACGCCCAATGGGCCCAGGTTAATGCCTGTACATGATACCGCACCGGGAAAACTAAATACTAGAGTATGGTTAGAGGGTAAATAAAGAATTAAAATGAACCTTACTACTACTTGAAACAAATGGATTTGAAATAAAATGGTTTACTGCATTGTTACATTTCATGCATTAACGTTGCACCGTTGGAACACACTAGACACTAAACTCTCTGATTTCCACCTTTGTTTGTTAGCAGCCTATATAATTCCCGTCAAATTCTCAATGTTTGTATAAAGAACAAATATCGTTATTCTCGAGTTTGATGCAACCTCGAAATAGCATAATAGAAATAGAGACTATTACTACATGGAACATCATGAAAATGTTATGCCTACCATATATCTGCATGAGATTATAGTATCGTTTGGTAGTTTTGTATTACTGAGCTTTTCCAAGCTCACGTTGTTTTTACTATCGCAGGTTAAAAGAGTATATCATGGTATAATGGTTGACAACAGTGTTCGGAGTTGTCTCGGCGTTGCCTTTGGAGTACGGTACTGTATAGGTAGTGGGCATGTATGTCGTGTATTGTTTTATGACAATGTCTCTAAAACACTTTCTGAAATTTTTGTTATGTGTTTAAATGACTTCCCGAAATGATATTTTAAACAGAAGTTGATTTTGCAGTTTAACAAGTGTTTGAGGAAAAAAATGTTTTTATGTGTATTTTTAAAGTGGGTCGCTCTTGTGACCCTAATGTGACCTCCTAGGATTCGTGATAACGCATAGGCGGGTCTAGGGGTTACATTTAGTGGTATCAAAGCTTAGAGTTACGTCTTTCTGGGTAGATCGGCCGATTGTCTGTCGTAGGGTGTCTGGTCTGTGCATGCCCCTAGTATAACCGTACTGCTTCGAGCCGAAACTCCGATGTCGAATCTATTTTTCTGAAATAAGTGAATCTGAGTATTATGCCTTACATAGCTCGATTTGTAATGGCAAGAAACGTCTATACCGTTCGCCTATGTTTTGGATTAAATTGATGGATTTGAATCTGGATAAAGAAACTGAGATGGTTAATACGTGTGAAGTTGAAGATATGAACTAGATGGAGAATAAAGGTTTGATCATGTAAGGCAACCGATATAAGATTTACATGTAATGCCATTCGGTGATAAAGATTATGTTTGAGAATATCTTGATGAAAATTTGATAAAAGTGTTATGAATTTAAAAGAAAGGTGTTTGTGAATGTGGCAAACGTGTAAAGTTCTATGGTGACTCTGTAATATACGAAGGAAGCAATTGTCTAAAAATTTCATTAAAGGTAAGTGATATCTGTATAAAACCTTGATTATGTTTGATTGCCAAGGAGAAAGTTATTTCTGCGATAATGTGGCATGGTGTATAGTTATACATATCATCCCTGACTGAAATTCGGTGTTACGTCTTATTTTTGGAAGGCTCTGTTGGAAGCTTGGATTACTTGTTTGGATTTCAGGTACATATTCAAATCCGTAAATTGATGGTCGACTTAGTAGATTAACTCAGATCCTAGAGGAGATGCTTCTAGGATGTATGATTATTTCTGTGGTTGCTGGAAAGGTTTCGCATACTTGACTGAGACCATATATAATGAAAGTTACAAGACAAATGTTTGCTTGGCTTCGTATAAAGTTTTGTATGGATTCAAATACCGTAATATGATTTGTTCGTATGAGTTCTATGATAGGATGACATTGCGTTTAAAGAATAGCTGAGTGACTAAGGACATGACCAAATTGATATGTGACCGCCAAAAAAAATCTTGAGAAGAAAGTATACTCTGAAGGATGAGTTTCAGCACAAGAATGGATGAAAGAGTAGTTTCTGCATTTCCCCAACTCTGATAAATTTCGAGGACGAAATTTCTTTTAAGGGAAGGAGAATTGTAACACCCCGTTTTTTTAAGAAAATAATAGTACAAAAAAGGAAAATTGTGCTTTCATGAGGGTTTGAACCCCCGACCTAGGGTCAAAGAGTGCAAGCCTTAACCGTTTGAGGTAAGGTAGTATATGGCTATAATCTACCTCAACTTCATTTTAATTTATTCATTCTTGCTATATCGAAAAGGCTTAATGCACAGAATAGCCCCTAAAGTTTACCACTTTTCTCAACTTGGTACTTAACGTTTCATTTGGGATGTTAAGCCCCCTGACGTTTTCACCGTTACCCATTTTGCCCGAAATCGTTACTTTTGCCGTTACAAAAAAGTTTTCAACCGTTAAAAAAATTTTCAACCAATAAGATCGTGCCACGTCAACTCCTCTTTGATAGAGTAACCCGCCTGATTTTATTAAAAGGGTAAATGTCATGTCAAGTCTCCTATGTTTATTTTTTTATTCAATTTAGTCACTGAAAAATCTATTTTTACCTAAAATTGACCCCTATTTGTTTCTATTTTTTTTAATTTAGCCAAATATTTGTTATTAATAATAATATTGTTTTATTTAAATGTTACTATTTAATAAAAAAAATAAATTAAATATTTTAATATTAACTTATTAATTTTTGATAAATTAATCCTTACTAATTTAATATTATTTTATTTTTTGCAATTCCAAAATAAATTAGATTTATAATTTAGACCCATCAAAATAAATTAAATGTTAATCTTAAATAGTTTCCAATTACGTCCCAAAATAATAGAAAATTGAACCTTATTCGTTTTTAGTATTACTTATTCGAATTATATTCTTTTTAGTCCAATATTTATTATTATTTTTTGAGAAAAATTTGAACTATAATTTTCTATTAGTTTGTTCACTTTCAATTTCAACGAATCTTCCTGCAAATCTCCAACAAAACGAATCAATTTATGTGAATTGCATGCGTCGTATTTCATGGTATATATATGGTGTCTCCTGCAATTTATTTGATGTTGTGGTTGTTCTTTAGTAATTTTAAAAGAAAATAATACTAATCTTAAAAAATTAATTTAATTTATCTTTATTAAAAATATTTTAATTTTAAATTAGTAAAATGTAATTTATATAAAAAATTGTTTAATGTTAAATTAGATAAATTAAGAGACTAATTTAATATTAAATTAATATCAAATTATTAATTTAGTACGTAATGGGACTAAATTATAAAATTAATTTATTTTGGGACGTAATTGGAAACTACTTAAGATTAACATTTAATTTATTTTGATGGGTCTAAATTATAAATCTAATTTATTTTGGAATTGCAAAAAATAATATAATATTAAATTAGTAAGGATTAATTTATCAAAAATTACTAATTTAATATTAAAATATTTAATTTATTTTTTATTAAATAGTAACATTTAAATAAAACAATATTATTATTAATAACAAATATTGGGCTAAATTTAAAAAATAGAAACAAATAGGGGTCAATTTTAGGTAAAAATAGATTTTTCAATGACTAAATTGAATAAAAAATAAACATAGGAGACTTGACATGACATTTACCCTTTTAATAAAATCAGGCGGGTTACTCTATCAAAGAGGAGTTGACGTGGCGCGATCTTATTGGTTGAAAAAATTTTAACAGTTGAAAACTTTTTTGTAACAGCAAAAGTAACGGTTTCGGACAAAATGGATAACGGTGAAAACGTTAGGGGGCTTAACGTCCCAAATGAAACGTTAAGTACCAAGTTGGGAAAAGTGGTAAACTTTAGGGGCTATTATGTGCATTAAGCCTATCGAAAATAATAAAAGTCTAAATCATTTTCCCCATGTGTTAATTTTAGCCCCTCAAAAGAAATACCCAGGTTTTTAATCTCTTTTCCCTCGCGACCCATCGCCCCCCTCTAGCCTTACGCCGATCTCGACCACAGCCGGCTCGTGGCGTACACTGCCACCACCGGCACGCTCGCCATCGAGCAGCGAACCTGATGCCACTGACCACTCACGGAGATCCCCGGTTGATCGTCGGGAAAGTTGGATCAAAGTTCGGGAGGTAACTCACCGACCGCCTCTGTCTTTAGCATTTTCCGGTGGCCTGAGTTACTCGTTCGTACCGCCGACATCTCCAGTGGACTCCTGAAGTTAAGGTGACTAAAATCCAGTGAACCGATCGCTCATCCGACTCCGTTAAGGCTTTTGTCGAAGCTACGTTGTTTTCCGACCACTTATCATCTTTTGTTGTAAGTTTCAGGCATATTCCGGCTTAAATCGTTGAATACTCGTCTTGGTTGAGTTTATAAATTCATGATCTTTGTTTTTTTTCAGTAGAATCGTGACCATTGGAGTCACCGGCGAAGAATCCGGTGTACCGTCGAGGAGCTTGAAATTTTGGGTAAGTGAACCGGGTCCAAATTGTCCGAACCGGCCTGAGCCGGTCTGAACCGACTAGATCGGTTGAAACGGCCAGCCCAGCCGACCCGTCTGCCCAACTCGAACTTGACCCGAGTTGACCCAAACCAGAGTTGACCCGAACCCGACCCGAGTTTGACCCGTTGACCGAGTTAACCCAGTGAGTCAACTCTTCTGAGTCAACCTAATGAGTCAACTCACCCGAGTCAACCCAGTGAGTCAACCCGGTCAACCAGTGACGTCAGCATGACGTCAGCGTTGACTTTGACTGCTAACGTCAGCGTTGACTTTGACCAAAAAGTTAACTTTTTCGAAAAGTCCTATCTTATGTTTTTTGACGGTTTTGAAGCCCGTTTAATGAATTTCTAACCCGAAAGCCTCCGAATTGGACCTTGAACTCGAGTCTGCTTATGTATTTTAATAATCAATTATGAGCAATGTGAATAAGGACTGAAATTGGAATTTGTGTGATTGAAGGTATTCAAAGTTCCTTGTATTCGGGATGTTGAGGACGTCACATTCGGGTTCGAGAGTGATCGAACGGAGTATCATGGTCGACCGATATAACAAGTATTAAAGGTATTACACTACTACCTCTAGTATGCTTTATGAACATGTTGGTATTCGGTTAATGCATGCATGAATATGATGAAGAGTGTTGTTAACCCTGCTGAAGTCAAACCAGATATGAAATTGAGTATGATAACCTAGATAAGATCGAAATGCTCGAACGAGGAAGTTAACAAATGCAAGGATCTGGAGTTAAATAAATTAAGTAATAAGGCAGCTAATCTCCAAACTCGATTATTAATGTCAAATGAGTAAATGCTAAAAATATTTTGATATGAAATTATGAAAATGCCCTTAATGTATGAGAATGACTAAAATACCCTTGGAATTGCAAGCGATCTAGAAATATACACTGGATATGGTAAAACAACCCGATTCATCTAAAATCCTTGAACTACTTGAAAAGTTATGGTAACAAGATTTAAACCTTCGAGATTGTAAGGTGTTAGGCTTCCTTGAATTTGGAATGAATCTCCGAATATAGATTTACGGGAAACTATCCATACCTCTGAATTAATCAAGTGGCTCAAAATACTGAATTGATTGTAAAGACTAAAAGTATTGGAAATATTGTTATGGTTAAATTAATCGGAATGATCGTGGTGACCAAGGAGGCTGAAGTATCTTCGGACACCCAAGTTTGCAAATTATCTGGAAGGATGGATAAACCCTTGAGTCTGAAATGAATGAAGTGGTTAGAGAGTACCGAAATTTCTTGAATGGCTGAAACACCCACGAGTACTTAAATGATTGAAATACAATACATGGTTCAATTGACAGGAATGATGGATATCCCGAGCTTCAGAATGACTGAAAAACCCCCTTGACTGAAATAAGTAAATTGCCTTTGATGAGATTCTAAAAATGCCAATAAAGCTGGAAATGACTAAAATGCCCTTAAGGGTTGAAGCATGACTCATGTATGTCAATCACTCATGATATTAATATAAGGATGGAAGTTTTTCTGCACATAGTATTAGTTCGACTACTCCGTGGCAAGTTGTGTGGTGAAATATGAAGGCAACCTTTCAGATTTGGAAATGATACCCGTGAAGTGCATACATCAGAAGGTTTGGTTAGTAATGTAAGGTTTGGACATGTTAGTTCGATTGGTTTTATAGGCTCGATAAATTTCTGGAAATCTTAAATATTGTAAATCATCATTTTATCACTATTGGACTAAATTATAAAATCACTCATTATAGTTAAAAGACCAAAATGCCCTCGTTGGCCAAAGTAATCAAAATAGCCCCGAATGTATCTAATATCGTGAAAGATCTTGACGTAGAAATCTCTGAATGCCTAGTTGGAAACCTAATGAGCAAATAGAATTTCTGAGCCATTGTTTACGCCTTGTTGGTATAAATTACCAAAATGCATGTGTATGATAAAATGACCATAATGCCCTTGTAGGCTTAAATGGCTAAATCAC
Source organism: Hibiscus tridactylites (assembly GCA_958450335.1). NCBI lineage: Eukaryota > Viridiplantae > Streptophyta > Magnoliopsida > Malvales > Malvaceae > Hibiscus > Hibiscus tridactylites. The sequence continues at coordinate 56,991,217 of OY288285.1, forward strand.
TCATGATATGCCAAAACTCTCAAAGATCTTGATGTATCATCTCCTGAATATTTCGTTTGAACTGTTAGTACAAACCCCTCTTTTAATAGGGGTCTCGTTTCAAAAATTCGTTCAATTTTCAAAAGTTTAATGTGCTCTCTTCCGTAAATGCCAAGTATCTCCAAGGAAATAAACTATTCCACCTAGTGTGTTCCATGTGTGCTACACGACTATTTTTTCATACTAATTTACATGTTATAATACCGATCATGTGCACATGATTGACATACTTGAACATGACATTTTTTATAAATTAAGCATGACCGTACTATATTTCTGGTATATGCTTATGCACCCGATACGACAAACATGCTATATGGATAATGTGTTACTAAAAATACAGTTATTGATTAATGAACTATTGATGATCTGATTCACTGGGGTACTTGGGACATGATATGAAGTTACCGTCGGCTCAGCCTTGATTCAGCTGGTAAGTCCGCCCGTTTTCGGTCCTATGCTTCGGCTAGGTCTGCCCATTTTCGGTCTTATGCTTCGGCCAGGTCTGCCCGTTTTTGGTTCCTATGCTTCGGAAAGGGCCGCCCGTATTCTAATGTATTCCTTAGGATGGTACCCACGCCCAATGGGCTCGGGTTAATTCCTGTACATGATACCGCACCGGGGAAACTAAATACTGGAGTATGGTTGGAGGGTAAATAAAGAATTAAAATGAACCTTACTGCTACTTGAAACAAATGCATTTGAAATAAAATGGTTTACTGCATTGTTACATTTCATGCATTAACGTTGCACCGTTGGAACACACTAGACACTAAACTCTCTGATTCCCACCTCTGTATGTTACCAACCTATATAATTCCCGTCAAATTCTTGATGTTTAAATAAAGAACAAATATCGTTATTCTCGAGTTTGATGCAACCTCGAAATAGCATAATAGAAATGGAGACTGTTACTACATGGAACATCATGAAAATATTATGCCTACCATATATCTGCATGAGCTTATAATATCTTTTGGTAGTTCTGTATTACTGAGCTTTTCCAAGCTCACGTTATTTTTACCATCGCAGGTTAAAAGAATATATCATGGTATAATGGTTGACAGTAGTGTTCGGAGTTGTCTCGGCGTTGCCTTTGGAGTACGGTACTGTATAGGTACTGGGCATGTATGTCATGTATTGTTTTATGACATTGTCTGTAAAACACTTTCTGAAATTTTTGTTATGTGTTTAAATGACTTCCCGAAATGGTATTTTAAACAGAAGTTGGTTTTGCAGTTTAACAAGTGTTTGAGGAAAAAATGTTTTTATGTGTATTTTTACGGTGGGTCGCTCTTGTGACCCTAATGTGACCTCCTAGAATTCGTGATAACGCATAGGCGGGTCTAAGGGGTTACACTATATATTCATTTCTGAGAAAAATTGAGGATGCAGAGCACATATCATCTACTGTACCCACATGATAGCCCTTTTTCTTGTACCGACATCAAAGCTTAAGTTGGAAGGTAGATTCTTGACAGCAAATAGAGGCAATCTTCCTCTTTATGTTATCCAAGTAGGCCCTGAGACTGATGTAAGTCGAGCCATTGCTTCCAAAACCCAGAGCTACCTCCATCTTTGCAAATTCATTACGAGCCTCTAGTCTGCTTTCTTCACCTGCTCCATCCTGCAAACTTAAAATAAATTCTGGAAATTGAGGGTTAAAACTAGAGAAATGGGGTTGAAGATGAATTAAATGAGAAATAGGGTTTGGGGAAGAATATGGGGGTGTTTGGGTAAATTTAGGGTATGGTTTAATATATTTATTTCATTTAAAATTTAAAAATAAATAAGAAAATGACATGGCACGTTCTGATTGGTCAAGATAGATTTTTTTAATGGTAGGGAGCAATATGGGTAACGAAGAAAACGTTAGGGGGGCAAAAGTGGTCAAAATGAACTTTAAAGGGCAAGTTGGGAAAATATGTAAAGTTTATGGGGGGAAAGTGTATTAAGCTATTTTTATTTACTTTGAACTATTTTGAATCATGCTATGTATGAGCAAGCTTGGATTTGAGGTAAGTCACTTTATGTTATGCATGATAGTGTAAAATTCTTGATGATATATATATATATGGATTTGGTAACATACCCATATCGGTAACTATACATGATACATGTTGATAGTAACTTGGGTTATTATCCATTTGGTTGAAAGAAATGAGATAACAAGAAGTTCACATGTCGTGAATACATACCTGAAATGAAAGAAAAAAGGGTAATGGGTTATTGATATGATATCGTGATAAGGAGCTTTGCTCACCTTGTTCTAATAAAGATGATAAATGTGAAATGCTTGGTTTTGAGTCAGTCTTAGGTATAGTTTGCATGCCATATAGCCCATAGAGCTCGTGTTTGGGGTGGACTACGGTCCTGGACTACGATCCTTATTTGGCGATAGTAGGAGGGAAGTTTTGTGGTCACTTGGTGACAGTAGGAGGGAAGTTTTGTGGTCACTTGGCGATAGTAAGAGGGATTGACCGGTACTACGAGTACCATCTTTTGGCGACAATTGGTTGGGGATTTGTGTACCGAGACTGTAATTCGATTCTTGTAGACTCTCGGCGTGGATGATTATTTGCTGGCAATAGGGCATAAAAGATACTGGAAAAGTGTTAACACAGTGCCAAGAAAATCTATTGCGTGCAAGTATACACAGTCTGCAAGTAATACATCAGTTAATCTGAGTGTCGATCCCATAGAGATTGCGTTTGGAATTCGATCGCTTTGATAATTACTTGTCTTGTGAAAAATATGTTTTTGATGTAGATTGGTTTTGAAACAAAATGAAAAGATAATGAAAGTATGAAAAGTAAATTAAAACGTTGGCAAGGAAGGTATCTTAGCATATGACAAGCGTTGACAAATAGTGTCTGGTTTTCACGCTATTCATGCCATGCCAGTCTTTAATAAATCATGTCTTGGCATTGTTTGTCGAGCAAATTCAAAGGTAGCAATGCCTCTGTCGATAGCATTTCCCTAAATTAATCATGGAAAAACCTCTATATGTCTATAGTGAATGTTTTTTCATAAATCAATTTGATTAAGTATCAATCTTTACTCCTGAGGGGTAGATTTCACTCCCAAAGTAAGTTCATCTACTTGAACATCTTCTCTCGAAGCATCTCACCTCAGTATCTAGCATCTGATCGTCGTCACCCAAGTCGGTTATGATATTGAGTTGCAATAGGCTAACTTTTCCAGCCATCACTTGGCATAGTATTTTAAAAAGGGAGTGCCAGTTGTCGCTTGACAGCACACTTAAAAATAGTAAACATGCCAGATAGGAAAAATAGTACCGAGGCAGTGTCAATTTATTTAAAACTAAAAAAATATAGCGTTCAAACGCAACCACCTCTCACCAACTATGAAATTAGTTCATGGTGAGGGTATCAACCAAAAAACCATTATCATTTTTAACATCCATCATCATTAAAACTAAGTAAAAATAAAATAACAACAAAGAGGATGGGAGCGAAGAGGGTCTCTCGATGCAACTCTTCACAGCCAGGCTCTTGGTCAAATGTTGAACCTTATCTCCGATCACTCTCCTTCCTTGTTCCGCGCACTTCAATTTTCCTTGATCATGTTTAAATAGGACTCTATGGATAGCCTAGGATTAGCTTAGATTTGAATTTGAATGTGTAGGGATAAGGGAGGCGATCATCTTATCCAGAGTTTGAATCCTAAGGCTGATCAGATTAGGGCTGAAGTCATCGTGCCATTGCTCTTCAGGCATCACAACTCGACATGGTACTGCCAACTGCGCTTGGCATTGCCTGTCCGCTAATTTTTCGGAGATTGATTCAATCCCTATTTCTTGCAGCCTATGTGGTCTTATTTTTTTCGAGGTCAACATCTTCTTGGTCTGGCATCAAATGTTCTTCTCTACCAACCGGTGCTTGGCATTAAAGGTCCTTCTGTGCCAACGACTACTCGACATCCTCCTTGGCGTCGTCTCCTTCCTGGGCTAATTTGCTCATGCTATACCAGCTGATGTGCCAGCAACTATGCCAACATGCAAAAAGGTGCCAAAAACAATCCTTCACACTGGCATAACACCGAATCCTTACTATTTATGCAATGCATGATTTTGCGACCTAAATACAACTAAATGTACTTACAAGACAAGGAAGAGCATGTGAAATAAAATAGTAAGGATTCAATGTTATGCCAGTGTGAAGGATTGTTTTGGTACCTTTTTGCAGGTTGGCATAGCTGCTGGCACAACAGCTGGTAGAGCATGAGCAAATTAGCCCAAGAAGGAGACAACGCCAAAAATACTCCCCCACACCTAGCTCATTTCTTGTCCTCAAGTAATGAAAAATAAAATTAAAACGATGAAAATGATACATCGGCAAAGTTTTGGTTGGCATGTAAACCGATGTTGACAAGTAAAAGTTGGCATAGGCCTGTCCTCAATTATCTCAGTGCAGTAATGCCAAACAGATAGTAATTCAAGAACAATAATATAAATCTAGTCCAAGGTCATGAAGAGTGCATGATGTGCAGGCAACATGCATCAAATATCCTTTCACTCCCTTAGCCAATTTTACTTCTTAAACTCATAGTATTATTCATTTTTTTCTCTTCCAAAGGTATGCGGCTTTTTTTATATTGTTGGCATTAAATTAGGGTAGCGTCATGCACTGTTTGGCGTGAGATATAAGAGGGAGCATACCAAGAATACCCACGTTAGTCCAGATTACATCACCTACTAACCTATTACACTCATACCTTAAGTCATATTGTCTTGAGAACTAAGAGGGAGCAAACCACGAAGCCCCAAGTTAATAATTTTTCCTAGGCAGAGGAGTGTTCTAAAGTTCTTCAGCATTTGGCACACATTGGTGCACTATCCTTTTTTACCTTGTCATTTATTTTATTTTATTTTTTAAGAATCTGAGCATAGTTTCAAACAGTCTAAGTTTGCTAGGGAACTGGATACATATCACGTGTTAAGTGTAAATTCAATTCCCTAAACTAGAGATCAATTACCAAGTAATCTCGGCATACTATCATGCTGGCATAGGCATCTAAAGATTTTAAATTTCCTCATCAGACAGTGTTGCGTGTAAATAGTGCTCCGCAATTGTGCAAGTATACACAACACAAGTAATATATGGATAAATATATGTGTATCGTCTCCACAGGGATTGGTACTCAACCTTCGGTTCTACTCCCTTGCACTGCAAAATAAATAAAGTAAAAACACAAATTAATTGGGTGATTTGATATAATCTAAAAATAACTAAACTAAGAAAATCCAGTAAATAAAATAAAGAAGTAATCAAGATGAGAAGATGAGTAAGATTAGAGTGTGTCGTAGTGTGGAATCCTCTTGACTTTGTTTTTGTTCTTGAATGCAGCAACACACTACTGTCGTGGCAGTGACCTAAATCCCTGCCGCGACAATCCCTTGCTCGTGGGCAGATGTAGTTAAGGCTCGACAAAGCGTCCTTGGGTGGTTCCGCCTTGTCCCTAAGCACGTAATGTTGATTGATGGCTGAACTCTGATGATACCTCCCGGCGTGAATCAAAAGGCAAATGCCAACTGTTCATACACTTCTTTTAGTCGTTGAAACTCTAACCTATCCCTAGGCTGAGTTAGTTAACACCACGTGGGGCGAAAACCGTACTTATTCCTTTCGTGATCTCAACTCTCCCGATATTGAACAAATGGATGATCTCACAAACCCTCTCCCGAGTAGAATGCGAAAATAATTAAAACCAGAATCATAAAACCTTAACTTATATTGCATTAAGAACAAAAAACTAAGTATAAAGAGTTTTCACACAAATACTAAACAAACTAATCCTAACCTTAAGAAATTTTGAACATAATTAAACTAATCCTAAGCTCAATCTCTCTTCGGCGATCTCTCCTCGAATCCCCCTCTTCTTGATGTTGATTCTCCATGGCGGCAAGCCCCTTATATAGGGGAAGGTGTAGGCACAAATCCTTCTTGGAGAGGAAGTTAAGTTGGACTTGGACTAGACTTTATTAAAGAGGTAAATCTCTTTAATTTATTACATTATCCACTTTTGGCCAAAAGTCCAACTTTATCCTTCCTTGTATGTCTTCACCCTCTTCTCGAACTCCGATTGCCATGCAAAGTGTGTAGAAAAATCTGGCATTTAAAGTTCTACAAGTCGGCTACCACTTTGCCCATTTTCCCTCTAGTAGAATGTTGTCGCGGCCTGACTTTTGCTGCCTTGGCATTGGTCTGTTCTGCTATGCAAGGCTTCATCAGCTTCCCTTAATAGAAGCAATCATGTATCTTGGCTCGATCAAGGTCTGTTGTCTACTAATTCTGCGTCATCTTTCCTCCTGCTTGCTGTGGCGGAATTAACCTGCCCTCGCTTCGTGCAAATCTGCAAAGGCCCCAAACATGCATTAAATAATACATTTTTTGCAGAATAAACAGAATATAAGGCTCAAAGGCATAAATGATGAAATCTATGCATGAAAGGACATAATGCAGCTCAAATGGGTGTAGGTTGAGTGATAATTGCCATGAAAAGGGGTCAAAATATAGGACTTTTGGGCACTTATCACACCCCTAAACTCGAACTATTGCTTGTTCTCAAGCAATGCAAACCATCAATTGCCAAACCTTAGTTTTTATACAACGTCTCCTTGGTCTTTATTTTCCTTCTCTCTCCAAACCATGGCAAAGAATGCTTCGGCCCTTAAGTCTTTGGATGCCTTAGGAATTTCCTGGAATCAAACTATAAGATTTGTGAGTGTGTGCATATATTGTGACATGATGATTATATGGGTTCTAGATAAACATTTAAGCATTAAACTACTTAACTTGGGTATTTTTTTAAGCATCCTAACCTACTAGAGCCAGTTTCGGGCACCTCTAATGATTAGCTTAGAGCCGATTTCGGCCACCTTTAGGGCTTCCTTAAATCATGCAAGTCACAAAGGTGTTTAAGTTTTAATCTCATAGTGTGATCCTAAAATATCTTCCTTTAACCATCCTAAAAATAAAGGCTCTAAACAGTTCTAAACAATGGTAAGAAGAAAGAGTTCTATTTCCAAGAAAGAAGATTTAATTAAAACTAAACTAAGGCAATGATAGAAAGTACTGCCGCAACATAAGCAAAATTTGGCCAAGGCAATGCAATTAAAAAAATTGACAAGTAAAAGCAAAAAATAGCATGTCAATTGTATTATACTGCAATGGCATAGTTGTGCCTCGGCTTCTCAACCTACACCCCAAACTCGAACCAAGCATTACCCTCAATTCTTTACAAATCATGTATAAGATGTGATAAATTAAATAAAAAAATATAAGGGCGAAACAGATAAGCAGCAAAAATTTGAAGAGGAATTTAAATGGATTTAGAGGGGGCAGAATCATCCTCCTCTTTATTGTCAGACTGCAAAATTAGCCTCTTCTCCGGCTTAGAAGTTGCTCCCTTGATTCGTTTGGATTCTCGGTGTGGCTGGATGCGGGATGGTGGGGTGGGTTTTGCTGTCGGGGCATCCATCTCTTTAAGGGAGTCAAGGTCGATGTTGTCCATGTTTAGTCCCTTGCGGTTGATCATGTCGAACACCCGGCTAATAGAGTGGTCACTATCTAAGGTGGTGTGGTGTATGGATCCAGCCAGTGTGTCTAAGTCAGCCTTGCACTTGCCTCTCCTTGTCGCGGTAGAAAGTGTATTGGAGGCTGCGACGGGCTGGGACTGGTGGTGCCTGGCAGTAGAGGTGGCAGGGGTCTCTTGGGCTCTGTGCTGAGGTGTGGTGGTAGCAGAGAAGACGAAGCAGGGAAGATGGGGAATTGGACCATCGGATCAGGGAACCTCTTTTGAATCTGTTGAGTTATTGTGACGTGGAAGTCCCTAGTATACGCCATCAACAACTGTTGGTGTTTGTCCATGGCCTCCAACTTGTTCAGAATCTGCTGGAGGTCTGTGACAGCAGGGGCTTGTGGTTGAGGTGTCACCGGGAAGGATGTCGAGGCTATTGCCCCGGCAATACTCTGCATCGGTGTGGCCTATAGAGGCTCGGCATCTGAGATCTCCATTATCCTGTGGAAGGTCACCTTGTCCCATCCTTGTCTTTCTTTTGTGAGTTCGTCGGTTCTGTCGATCAGGACTTCATTCTTCGTGCAGAGGCCGGTGATGAGTGATGGGAAATAGAGAGACCCTTTCTCCTTTACCACGTATTTGTAAATTTCCTGCACAATTAAGTTACCCACATTAATTTTTCGATTTTGTATGATAGAGTGGATAAGAACAAGCCTGGGCCGATCAACAACTGTGTTGTAGGATGTCGGCAAAAGGCGGTGGCAGATGAACTTGTTCCATAGTTTTGCTTTCGGCCTGAGATTTTTCCGTTGCACCGAGCCTCTGTATGATCCGGCCTCCCATGGTCATCTCTTTCAATGTGCAGGCCGCAGAACCTGTTGATGGTGTTGGCATCGATGCAGATAGCTTTTCCTCTCACATGCACGAACAGTGCGTCGGCACTCGGCTTATGAGCATAGAACTCTCGAACTATCGTGAGATTGGCCTGGGTCGGCTGGAGGCAGAAAACTTGCCACTTCTGGTGTATGATCTTGTGGAAAAGGAAGTTCTCGATGCCATAATTTTGTTCACTTGAGGCATGGAACCCTTGCTCTTCCTACACTTGCCGCGAGATGTAGTGTGTTTTGAACCTTTCTTCCACCTGTAATCACTAATTTTGTCCGGGGTAGACCCGTCTTTTATTTTTATAATTAAAGGAATTTTTTCATATGTTGCCACTATCAAAATAAAAATATATGTGTGTTGTGTGCTTTGTTTAACTTAAATTAGTTTATATATGTATGTTATACTATTTTATAAAAACCCAAAATATTCGTATATTATATTAATATAATTTATATCTTGTTATTATTATTATGTTTACATTCGATTATTACTGTTACTATTATTATTATTATCATTATCATTATTATTATTATTGTCATTATTAATATTATCATTATTACTATTATCCTTATCATTATAAAAACAAATCTGAAAACTAAAAAAATTAATTAATAAATCAGAAGCCCAGTAATATATAAAATCAGTCCATTTACAATTCAAACAACCCATAAATATACGTTATTACATATGGTCCATATTAGGCCCAATAATAAACCTAAATTTGATAACAACAGAAACCATAATTCTATTTTCATCTTTGTAGCCGCCTGTGATAAGGTTTTTCTCCGAAACCGTTAAGTGTGGGCCTTATCACTATTTTCTTTTTGAAAAGGGGGTTTATTTAAAGAAAAGGGGGGAAATTCTTGTTTTGGAAAAACTTGTGAAAACTTGGAGTCGCCACCGGCCACTGAGGTAGGCCGGACACCATAAAACCAGAGATTCATTAAAAAACGGGTTCGGGAGTTGGTTACGCGTGGGGTAGGATTAGCACCCCCATCACGCCCGGAAATCGGTACCAAATTGCTTGTTGCCTTTAATCGATAGAAATTATTTAAAAATCAAAGTAAATTTAATAATTGTTCTTAAATGAAAACGTGACTTGAATGACACGGGCTTTATCAAATAGTGGCATTGGAATTAATTATCCATTTAATTAAAAAGGATGACGGTACACCGGACCATAGACTAAACCGACATCAAATAAGGTTGACTGCCGTGTTAGTTTAGGGTTCGGATCCCGTACGTCACCTTTATGCATGATGCGAACATATAAGAGATGATGCGTGTTGTTTTCAATTTTTATGCTTTCGCTTACCTGGAGGCGGTGAAAATTAACCTAAGTATCCGATAGACATCCGTTAAGCTAGGACTGTCGTTTTCGGATACCGAAGTTAATTAATACCCCTCTCGGGTTTGATTTTTAGATCCGATTAACATACTCACATGTTGGGCCGTATGAAAAAACAGATATATGTACATGCATGCCATTCAAAATAACACATAAGAGAAAAGGCCCAAACTATTTAAATAAATTAACTCCTAAGGCCCAAAGGCCCATTTTAAGACAATCACATTTTAAAAAAACAAAACCCACATATTAACCTAAAATTACTCACTACTTAAATTAATTAGAGATATTAAATTAGCTCATTTTTCTAACATGCCAAGTCAAAATATTAATGTTCATGGTAATATATATTCGATTCATTTTTATTTATTCGAGACAAACATGAAGACCTAATAACCCTAAGCATTTTTAATCGCATGAACACCAAAAAGCATATATATTCGATACAACGGCCACTTGACACATACGAACCAAACGGAACCCACCAAACTTAAAAACGGATAAACATGCATATATTCGATACGTAAAAAAAAGGCAAGCCCTTGGTATAAAATGCATAATTTAAAATACATAAAGAAAAGCACATTAAGCAATTAAAAAGTTAAATATAAAAGGGCTCGAAATAGGACCAATTTGAAAAGAAAGTAAAAAAAACAGGTTAAAATGTAAAGACAGGCTACTGTGGGGGACTCGATTGAACGCGAGGTAACACGGGAGGACCCAACGTGTAAATATCCCCTAAGAGAAACTCGATCTAGGACGGGAACGTGAACCGACTCAGAACCTCAGGGACCTAAAACGTAATTTACCCATGCGGCGACCCCTATGGCGCTAATACCCCGACGCGGAGGGACTACTCTCGCTATTTACCCAAAAATTAAATCTAAAAAAAAACTATATAACCCACCTAAACTAAAACGGACGCCCATTTTGCCTTACCTAAACCCTAGCCGCCTCTGAAAAAAAAAACCTAACCTTTCTCTCGACCTCGGACGCCGGCCGGTGCTAATCGCCGTCCGGCGGACCTAAAACCATGTCCGACCAAAAAAAAGACTCCTCACGAGACCCTGAAACCAGACTAAAACCAACCTACGATGCAGCCCAACACTCGACTCTCGGAAACCTCCACTCCCTTTTCGAAACAAAAAAACCCAAAAAGACGCGATACACACCGGACCCGAGGGACAACGACGACGCAGAAGGGGAAGAGTCTCCTCGTTTTCTTTCCCGACCGAGTCACCCTTCGTGCCACGAGTGGCTTGGTTTGTTCTCGACCGAAGAAGAAAAGGGAGAAGAGGAAGAAGGTAAAACAGAAAAGGTAAAAAAAACCTATTTTAATGCTTCCCGTCTTTTTCTTTTTACATACAATGGTGATGAGTGATATACCTGAATGGTTCTGGTTGTGGTATTGCTTTTCGTGCTTTGTTCTTGGGAGTTTCACGAATCCCTTACAATGAAGCCGTCGATTCGGTTTTATAGCCGAAAAATCGAAGCTTTTTTACATTTTGGTTAATATGATGAAAATAGCTCATTGGTTCGTATTACATTTTAGCCGGATTCATTTTGGTTGTTGCATGCCTCGTACGTTTCTGAATTTCTGTTGAGCTTTTTGGCCATATCTGATATTTGCTTTCTTTTTGCTGCATGTGACCCGTGAGGAGAGGGGGGACCAGAGTCTCGGCCGTGGAGTGATCCAGACCGTCGAAGATGGATCTGGACGACTGGGGTAATTCGAAGGGGCTCGAGCGTGATGGACACGCGCGCGTGTGGGAGCCCGATGGACGCGCGTGGGCGCGTGGAGTTTCTGGAGGCTTCTGAACCTCGATCTTGGCCGTTGATCTTGATCTGGATCCAACAGCAGACGATGATGCGGTGCTAGGGCAACGGGTGGCTTCTCTAGGGTTTTTTGCTCCTGGTGCGATCTGGGCCGTCAGATCTGGATCCCAGATCTGACGGCTGGGCTGAGGCGGCTGCAAAATATTAGGAGGGGATTAGGGTTTCTTTCTTTTATCAGATTTAATTTTAGTATTGGGCCTAACATGGGCCGTATGTAATAATATATATATATATATATATATATTTAGGTTTTTATGTAAATGGACATTATAAGACAAACATGGGCTTTATATATAAAGAGTGCATTGGGCTTTTTATTTATTTATATTAGAGTTCTTATTTATTTAATATGTGTTTGTATATATATATATATATATATATAGTTTTTTGTGTATTTTTCAGATTCAATTCGAAAATTATAGTAATGACAATAACAATAATAAATATAGTAATAATAATGATACGGTAACAATATTAACATATGGTAATAGCAACAATAGTGATAATAGTAAATAAAAAGATAACAATACTAACAATAGGTAATATTAATAATATACGGTATATAATAACACTGGTAATAATATAAATAGTCATAATAATAATATAATATATAGTAGTAATAACAGATAGTAAATAATAACATAGTAATAATAATAACATAACATATGATAGTAGGTAGTAATTAGAAGAAGATTAATAATAGAACCCAGAATTCTAATAAATAATATGTATATCTATGTATTAATTAATTAAAGCCCAATGTGAATAAATAAAGCCCACTCTTATTTAAGCATATTTAAGGGCTAATCAGCCCGGACAAAATTAGTGATTACACCGCCCAATGCTAACCTTTATATCTAGATTAGATCTGACGGTCCATATTCAATAGAGAGAGACCCTTCAGATTCTCACTCGCGCGTGGAGCTCATTGTCCGACGCTTCGATTCCCCTCAATCGCGTGTGCGCCTCACACCGCGTCTGTTGCCCTTCTGAGCTTCACCACCTTGCTGACAGGAGAGGCCAGTGGCTCGATGCCACATCATTGTCGTGCAGCCACGTCGACCGCAATTTTCCCGCTCTAGTCCCCTCCCCCTCGTACGAGAAACGCAACGCGTGTTTTTGAGTGGATCTAGAATCGATTTAAAGCCAAGAGGGAGGTGAATAGGATTTTTAGAAATTTTGGTGGTGGAGTGGAAAATAAAATTTGCTATACAAGAGATTTAGAGTGGTTCAAGTTCCAATTGAACTCTACATCCACTACCTTAGCTTCATTAAGGATTTTTCAACAACTCCACTAGTTGATCTTCCCATTTTCTAGGCTTAGGAGGAAACCTTTACAAAATGGTCAAATTTTCTACCCAAAAATTGACCCAATCCTCACTCAAAGATTACAAAGAAGTTTAAGGCTAATAGCTAGTATCACTCAATACAAATGTAGCCCTTTTTACTAGCACTCAACCCAATTGAACAAATAAGATTGGAAATACAAGATTCTACAATTGGGGTTTACAAGAAATATGGGATTTTAGCACAATAGCTTGAATTTGATGTTTGGATATTTCTTTTTTGGACCAATTTTTGTTGCTAGTGCTTTTAGAAGTCTCTTTCATACCTTCTCATTGAATTCTAGCTGTTGGGGGTTGTTGCCTTCATTATTATAACCGTTGGGATGTTATCTTCCCACCATAAATGCAGTCTGCAACTACCCATTCCGAAACGCCCGACCCAGATTTGAAATAGACCAAAATAGAAATAGTTGTTGGGGTGTAATTAATAAGTCGTACCGAAACGGACACGATCGTTTCGATACGCTAAGAGCTTGTTCCGAAACGTTCTGAAGCCCTTTCGAAACAATTTGCCACTGTCAAAACCTGTATCGAAACGGCTTAAAAGCGTTTCGATACGCTTTAATTGTATCTTTAAAATTCGTTATAAAAATTCAACGGTCATATTTTGAAACCAAGTTTGAAATTCGTTTCGAAACGTTTGAGGTTGTTTCGATACTGCCGTATCGAAACGGTTCAAACCATTTTGTTGTTCTTCATCTGTTTCGAAACACAAATAGTTGTTTCGATACACCCGTATCGGAACGAGAAAGCTGGTTTCGAAATAGAGGTTAACAGTTTCAAAACGTTCTGAAACGCCTAAAGTCCGTTCCGAAATGGTGACTCGAAAATCACTATTTTTTCTTGGTAAATACTTAGTGAAAGTTGAGTAAGCTTAAGTTTTGAGGACTTGAAAATTCATTTTTCTCTTTTTCAATTTAATCCTTAAATCCTTTGTTAAATCAAAATCAATTCATTAGTTTTACAATCTCCCCTTTTTGGATATAACAAAACCAAGTTTGAATTTTTAAGAACTTTTGAAATCTTGAAGACGTTCTAATTCCCCCTCAATGTAAGATGGGTTTTAAAATTTTGAAGAGATTTAAAATTCAAGTGTTTGAAACTCAAACCCAACTTAAAATTTTTTTTGGCTCTTATATTACTTCTCCCTCTTTTTGTTAGATCAAAAATAATAATGATCAAGGCTAATCATGAGAAGAAACAAGGTTATAAGCAAGAAACCAAACAACATAATATAGATATCATTAAGTTCAAGAAACAAATAAGCGAACAGAAATACTTAAAGCATTAGAGTTTAAGCTCAATCCCAAAGAAAATAATCAAAGCATAGGCCTTTAAAGCATAAAAAGATAGATAGGTGCAAACTTAATCCTAATATGATAGACTAATATGATATGCAGTGTAAATCCTAAGCCTCGTCATCATCGTCATCACCATTATCAAGAGAATCATCATTGTCTTTATCTTGAGCACGACGATAGTTCCTCCAATCACCATAAAATGTGGAGAAAGATAAATCCATATATGATTGTTGATTCTCAAGAGTGGAGATGCGTTCCTCCAAAGATTGCATGCGAGTGTTGAGAGCACCAAAACCCGAAGCCATGTTCGTATATATCGAGTTGAACCGCTCGATAAGGAAAGCCATAAGTGCCTCATTGTTAAGAGCCGGAGCTTGAGGTGGAGGCTCAACTTGAGTTGTCAGAGCTCGCCTATCAACACGAACCCATTGGCCAAGAGTATAGCGAAACCCAAACTTAATGAGAGAAGATTCACCAATCTTTCGCTTGCGGGGTTCCGGAGAATCATAAGAACAATCAAAATTGAGGGTACCAAAGATATATCTTAAAACAGCCCTATAAGTGAAGGATGTAAGTGCATCGGTGGTACGAATCTTCACTTGATGGACCATCTCGGCGAACATGATTTTAACAAGGTTCGGTCGTTGTCCTTGGCGAAAGCACACTAACCAAAAATAATCTTGACGAACATGGGCAAATTTACCTCCTGAAGGCGGATGAACCAAGAGATCATCAAATGGAGGAATCGGTCATGAGCATCCAATGTGAGAACGGATCCGGTGTGAGCACCAAAGTGGTTATCATCCTCAATTCCTTCATCTTTGAGCCCAAGAGCGTTCTCTAAAACGGGTATATAAATAGTGAACTTCCTTCCCAAAAGGTACGACTCAATGCCAATCACCTCAGTATGATCTTCATTATCAATAAGAACAACATTGGAGTAGAATAGCATGACCATATGCTTGTAGACAATGTTCGGAATGCTCAAAAAGGCCAAATATCTCCAATTCTCGTAAGAGAGCTAGATAGCGAAATTCAAAGCGCTCGGAGTCAAGGAACTCGATATCCACAACTCGCTCTCGGCGAATGGCTAAATCTTGGATGATTTTGAAACAGTCCTTAGTCTCTTGATTCCTAAGACTCTTTTGAAAAAGAAGGGTAAGGTTTGGACGGATGTTTGCTTGGGTTGAACCTTCACCCGTTTGAGTCTTGCGTTTCTTGTTAACGTTTTCCACGAAATTCTTAAAAACACAAAGCAAGCAAAAAAATTAAATGTTTGCATTTAAATCCTTAATTCAATCCAATAAAAAATCTCATTAAGGTTTTAAAGAAAACACTTTAAAAACGTATATACATATAACACATTTTTTGAAGAAGACAACTTGAAAAACAGTAAAAAAAACGAGTAAAAACAAATATATTCGAATAAAAAATTTAAGATTTTGAAAAAAAAATTACAAGTTGAAGAACCCAAGTTGAAAATCATATAATCTATACAAAACTAATATTTTCTAACCTAAGATACGATTAAAATCAAAGGAAAAAAGAAAAAGATGAAAAATACCTCAAAATGGATTTTAGGATGAATGAATGGAAGAAATTGCACCAAGTTGTTGAAGCTTGCTTAGACTTTAGTTTGTGATTAAAAGCCCTCAATATTTGATGAAAAAGGTTTAGAGGGTTTTTATAGAGAAAAATCGGGTTTAGGGTTTTTAGGGTTTTTGGGAATTTGAATGAAAAGTAAACTTTAGCAATTAAAGCCCTTAAAAAGCTGTCTGGATACGCGTTTCGAAACAGGCACGACCGTTTCAAAACGGGCATACCGAAACGTTGACTGATGTTTCGAATCCTATTGACCGTTTCGATACGGATTTGACCGTATCGAATCTCACGTGATAACTCATATCGAAGCGCTTTTGGGCTGTTTCGATACTTTTCTTGGCAGATGCAAAATGTTTCGAAACCCTTTTAGGTGTTTCGAAACACCCTGGTCACAAAGCATTCTTTTAAGGCACCCGTATCAAAGCAAATTGACCTATTTCGATACGCCTAGGCCTGGAGGTGCAGATGAGACTCTAAATTGCAGAAAAAGTGAATTCTAATAAGTCATAGATGCATAAATGCTATGTATGAGCAAGAGAAACATGTAAAAACATGAACATACTCCCCCTAACTATAAGCATGGATGAAATTAGGATTAAAAACACATAAGCATGACATTTTGCAAGAAAACAAGCAATTTAAGCACAAAAAGGTCCTAAAAGGTCAAGATAGGCTAGTTAGACCTAACTCTCTCCTAAGGGACCAAAAACGCTCCTTATCTAGAGGTTTTGTAAAGGTGTTCGCTAATTGATTTAAGGTGTCTACGAACTCTAAAACAACATCTTCCTTAAGGACAAGATCTCTAATAAAATGATGCCTTATTTCTATGTGTTTGGTTCTAGAGTGTTGGATGGGATTTTTGGTTAGGAATATAGCACTAGTGTTGTCACACTTAAAGGGTATGGTTTCAAGTTTAACTCCATAATCTAAGAGTTGTTGCTTCATCCAAAGGACTTGAGCACAACAACTCCCTAAGGATATGTACTCGGCTTCGGTAATAGATAGAGTTGCACTATTTTGTTTCTTAGAGAACCAAGATATGAGCATACTACTTAAGAATTGGAAAGTATCGGAAGTACTTTTCCTATCTATTTTGCAACCCCCAGAATCCGCATCTGAATAAGCATGAAGGTTAAAGGTTGAGTCTCTAGGATACCAAAGACCTAAACAAGGAGTATCTCTAAGGTACCTAAAGATCCTTTTAACGGCTATAAGGTGAGACTCTCTAGGACTAGCTTGAAACCTAGCACACAAGTAAACACTAAACAATATATCCGGTCTACTTGCGGTAAGGTAAAGCAATGATCCAATCTTAGAGCGAAAAAGCTTAGAGTCAACACACTTACCTCCTTCATCTTTGTCAAGCTTTGTAGATGAGCTCATAGGTGTGGCTTGAGGCTTTACATTCTCCAAGCCAAACTTCTTGAGCATATCTTTCACGTACTTTGCTTGATTTATGAATGTTCCATCCTTCCTTTGTTTGATTTGGAGTCCCAAGAAGAATTAGAGCTCCCCCATCATGCTCATCTCAAATTCACCTTGCATTAACTTAGCAAACTCTTTGCAATGACATTCATTAGTAGATCCAAAGATAATATCATCAACATATATTTGCAGTACTAAAATGTCATTTTTATATCTTTTTATGAAAAGTGTAATGTCCACCTTGCCTTTTTCAAAACCTTTTTTCAATTATAAAGTTTGAAAGTCTTTCATACCAAGCTCTAGGAGCTTGTTTTAAACCATAAAGTGATTTAGTTAGCTTAAAAACATGATTTGGAGATTTTGAATCCTCAAAACCCGGTGGTTGTTCCACATACACTTCTTCATTTATAAAACCATTTAAAATTCACTTTTTACGTCCATTTGAAAAAGCTTGAAATCATGATAACATGCATATGCAAGCAACATCCTAATAGCTTCCATTATAGCTACGAGTGCATAGGTTTCATCAAAATATATTCCCTCTTCTTGAGTGTAACCTTGAGAACCTAGTCTATCTTTGTTTCTCACTATGTTACCACTCTCATCTAGTTTATTCCTAAATACACATTTAGTTCTTATAGTAGATTGATTTCTAGGCCTTTCAACTAATGTCCATACATTACTCCTCTCAAATTGATTTAACTCATCTTGCATGGCCATAATCCAAAATTCATCTTTTAATGCTTCTTTAATATTCTTAGGCTCAATGCATGAGATAAATGCAACATGATTAAGATTTGTAAGAGAAGAGCGAGTAGTTACCCCCTTGGATGAATCACCCAAGATTTCACCACCTTTGACATAGTTGTACTCCCTTGGGTAGCTCATTTCCTTTTCCTTAAAAGCCAAGTCCTTCAATGCTTCAAGAGGTGGATCTTGCGCATCTTCTTTTTTAGTTGGAATCTCATCTTCCTTTGAAGTTTGTCCTCCATCAAAGGCATCAAGGATTCCTACATCATCATCATCACAAGATTCCTTCCTCGAAAGGAGGTTATCATCGAAAACAACATGTATAGATTCCTCTACAACTAAAGTTCTTTTGTTAAACACACGATAAGCTTTAGAGTTTAAAGAGTAACCTAGAAAAATAGCTTCATCACTTTTTGCATCAAATTTACCTAATTGTATTTTCCATTATTTAAAACAAAACACTTGCAACCAAAATGATGAAAATAGCTAATGTTAGGCTTTTTCGATTTTAAGATGTCATAAGGAGTTTTCTTTAAAATAAGCTTAATCATTACTTGGTTAATAATATAGCAAGCGGTGTTAGTGGCTTCCGCCCAAAAATATTTAGGTAATTTTTTTCACAAAGCATGGTTCTAGCCATTTCTTGTAAAGTCATATTTTTCCTCTCAACTACCCCATTTTGTTGAGGAGTTCGAGGTGCCCAAAAATTGTGGCTAATACCATTTTCATTTAAAAACTCTTCAAAACCTAGATTTTGAAACTCGGTTTCATGATCACTTCTAATGTGAGAAATCTTAAGCTCAAGATCATTTTGAGTTATTTTTGAAAATGTGATGAAGTTTTCTAAAGCCTCATCCTTAGTGCTTAAAAAGAAAACCCAAGTATATCTAGAGTAATCATCAACAAGCACAAAAGCATATGATTTTCCACCCAAGCTACTAGTCATAATTGGCCCAAATAGATCCATATGAATTAATTGTAAACATCTACTAGTAGAGACATCATTAATGGATTTAAAGGATGATTTATGTTGTTTACCCTTAGAGCATGCATCACATATTTTATCATTTGAGAACTTAATCTTGGGTAAATCTCTAACTATATTTAGGGAAACTAATTTTTCTAAAACACTAATGCTAGCATATCCTAGTTTCCTATGTCATAACCATGCATCATTTTCATTTTTAGCAACAAAACATGCATGGGATGAATGAATGTTATCTAGATGCACCATATATATGTTTCCTATGCGATGACCAATGAGCATTGTTCTATTAGATTTAATGTCAACAATTTTACATCCATTTTTATCAAATAAGACATTAAACCCTTTATCGCACAATTGACTAATGCTTAATAAAGTATGCCTTAGACCATTGACATACAACACATTTTCAATGAGTACAGTAGAATGATTACCTATGGAGTCAATACCTTCAATGTGGCCTTTGGAGTTGTCACCAAATGTCACTACTCCTCCACTTTTTGGCTTTAAATCCATGAATCGACTCTTGTCTCCGGTTATGTGCCTCGAGCATCCACTATCAAGGTACCATGAGTTTTGGCTTTGTGCTTTGGCCTTGTAGCAATGCTCCCCTACAAACAAAGAGTTAAGCTTTGATTTTTGGTACCAAAATCATTTTGGGTCCATGAGTGTTAGTTCCCAAATACTTGATTCCCTTAGGAATCCAAGATGAAATGGATACAATATTGTTAGAAACTACAAGTTCCTTAGGAACCCATACACTTCTAACTTTCTTGTTCTTGTGATACTTATGGGAGCCTCTTTGTTTGTGGTCAACAAAGTTTCTCTTCACATGTTGGGATTTTGAAGAAGATGCTATTTCAAAACCGTTTTTCCCAACATTTGTTAGAGAAGCTTTGAGTTTACCCACCTCTTCTTGGTGGTAAACATGGTATTTTTCAAGAAGGTCGTTTAAATCATTTGATTTCTTTTCAAACTCATTTGAGGAATTTTGTAAAACCAAGACCTTCTTTTCTAATTCCGAGTTGGTTTTAGAAAGGGAGTCATTTTGAGTCCTTAAAACCGAAATCATTTTCTTATTTTTTAAAACCGACTTCTTGTATTTCTCAACAAACGCATCATATACCTCTTGCAACCCATTATAAGCTTCTTGAAGTTCATCATAAGTAAATTCAAAAGTAGACGAGTTAGAGGTTACCATAGAAGTATCCTCCTCAAGAGCCATGAGGAAAAGGTTGGCCACTTCTTGTTCCTCATCCTCGGATGACTCCTCATCACTCCAAGTAGCAAGCTTAGCTTTGAGCTTCTTCTTCTTCTCAAAGCCCTTCTTCTTGAGTTGAGGACACTCGAAACGAATATGACTCGGTTTCTTGCACTCATAGCATATGATAGGATCTTTTTCTTCTTCTTTGTTCTTGGTCTTGAAGTCCATCTTTCTTTGAAACTTTCTACCTCGGTTGGACCTCATAAATCGTGAGAATCTCTTGGCTATCATAGCCAATTCTTCAAAATCTTCCTTCTCACTAGAAGTGCTCTCCTCATGTAGAGAACCTTTGAGAGCCACTCCTAGTTTCTTTTTCTTTTCTACCTCATGCTTCTCTATCCTTCTCTCTTCCTTCTTCTTCTCCTCCTCTCTTCCTTGCTTCATGATCGCGTGTGTAAGAAGAGACCCAACAAGCTCATCAAGCTTCAAGGTTTTCAAATTCTTTGCTTCAATGATGGTCGTCCTCTTACCATCCCAAGATTCCGGGAGAGAGTATAGAAGCTTCCTCACTAGCTTATCTATGGAAATTACTTCACTGAATCCTTTAAGACCATTGACGATGATCGAAAAATGATCAAACATCTTTGAGACGCTCTCATCGGGGTCCATTTTAAAATTCTCATAGCTCAAGTTTAGCAACCCAATCTTCGTCTCTTTCACATCGCTAGTGCCTTCATAAGTCGTCTCTAAAGTGTTCCACACTTCCTTCGCGCTTTCGATAGATGAAACCTTTGAATAGATATCTGGACCAAGTGCACAAAATATTATATGTAGAGCTTTGTCGTTGAGTTGCATCTTTCGTCTATCTTCCTCAGTCATCTCTGACTTTACTTTCGGAACTAGTCTTCCTTCATGGGTTCACTTAACCGGAATGTAGGGGCCTTCTTCCACTACATCCCAAACCATGTAATATGTTGACTTGATGAAGAGACGCGTCTGATTCTTCCAATATGGGTAGTTGTCCCCATTGAAGAAGGGTGGTTTAGTGGTTGACTGTGACTCATAGATGTTGGAGGTTGAAGTAGATGACATGGCTTGCCTTTAGAATATATCACACTCTCCTAGGAACTCCTCTTGTGGTTGTTAATCCTTCAAAGAGGTAGGATCTGATACCAATTGTTGAGTGGATGGTAGAATCGATTTAAAGCCAAGAGGGGGTGAATTGGATATTTAGAAATTTTAGTGGTGGAGTGGAAAATAAAAATTTGCTAGACAAGAGATTTAGAGTGGTTCAAGTTCCAATTGAACTCTACATCCACTAGTTGATCTTCTCCTTTTCTAGGCTTAGGAGGAAACCTTTACAAAATGGTCAATTTTTCGGAAAAATTGACCCAATCCTTACTCAAAGATTACAAAGAAGTTTAAGGCTAATAGCTAGTATCTCTCAATACAAATGTAGCCCTTTTTACAAGCACTCAACCCAATTGAACAAATAAGATTTGAAATACAAGATTCTAGAATTGGGGTTTATAAGAAAATATGGGATTTTGGCACAATAGCTTGAATTTGATGTTTGGATATTTATTTTTTGATCAATTATTGTTGTTGGTGCTTTTAGAAGTCTCTTTTATACCTTCTCAATGAATTCTAGTCGTTGGGGTTGTTGTCTTCATTATTATAGCCGTTGGGATGTTATCTTCCCACCATAAATGCAGTCTGCAACTACCCATTCCGAAACGCCCAACCCTGTATCGAAATAGACCAAAATAGAAATAGCCGTTGGGGTGTAATTAATAGGCCGTACCAAAATGGACACGATCGTTTCGATACGCTAAGAGCCTATTCCGAAACATTCTAAAGCTCGTTTCGAAACAATTTGCCACTGTCAAAACCTGTATCGAAACGGCTTAAAAGCGTTTCGATACGCTTTAACTGTATCTTTAAAATTAGTTATAAAAATTCAGCTATCATATTTTGAAACCAAGTTTGAAATTTGTTTCGAAACGTTTGAGGTCGTTTTGATACTGTCGTATCGAAATGGTTCAAACTGTTCTGTTGTTCTTCATCCGTTTCGAAACACAAATAGTTGTTTCGATACACCCGTATTGAAACAGGAAAGCTGATTCTGAAACAGAGGTTAACATTTTCAAAACGTTCTGAAACGCCTAAAGGCCGTTCCGAAATGATGACTCGAAAATCATTGTTTTGACTTGGTAAATACTTAGTTAAATTTGAGTAAGATTAAGTTTTGACTTGGACATTTTTCTTAGAACACATAGGGAGGTTTTGAGGACTTAAAAATTCATTTTCTCTTTTTAATTTAATCCTTAAACCCTTTATTATATCAAACTCAATTCATTAGTTTTACACATGCAATGAAACAAGAAATTTCAGAGGAGAAATCGCGCAACAAATACCAGAAAAATTAGAGAATTAAACCGAAAAAATCAGAAAACAACATGAATCCGGCCAAGAAGTCAAACGAGCCAATAGAAAGTTTTCTAGGTTTTCTCCTTTTTTCTAAATTCATGTAATATTTTGGCTATAAAAGCCCAAAACAATCGATGTAAATCTGGAAGCGATATTGGGGGGAATTTTCAGAGATCAATACAAAGAAACAGAGCATTCAGAGGTATCATTTTCTTTTATTTTCATTTCGAATCCAAAGACACCATATCAAAAACAGTTAAGGTTTGCATTTTTTACCTTTGAACTTTCATTTCCTGCGTTCTTTGCCCTTCCTCGCCGATGACAAGCCCTTCAGCCTCTGCATGGCCATGCATGGTGACTCGGTAAAGGATGAGGTACGCAAAGCTTCGATTTAAAAAAAAAAAGGGAAATGAAAGGGGATTTTTCGATTCTGAAATAGGGGAGAGCTTTTTGGGTTTCTATTTTCTCAATGTGAAAGAGGGAAAGGGTTTCGATGTGGGTTTACAAAAAAAAGGATGTTTCGAGAGTGTTTTCTAGGTTTTCGACGTCGGCTAACAGCGATCGGAATGGTGCGGCAGCGTTTGACAGAGAGCGAGAGAAGGGTGAGAGTTTGATAATTAGGCTTAGGGTAAACCAAAAGGTCTCAAACATTTTTTAAACCTGCTTTTATAATGTTTTAATAATTTAAAATTGGCTTAATCCGCCTTTAATCCCTCCGCACCTCTATAATTACGCGCATAAGCCATTCCGAGTTTTGAAACTACGCACTAGGTCCTTGTAGCTTTTTAAATGCTTTCAATTTCATCCCTTTCCTTGATTCTCTGCTTTCGAGTGGTCAAATCACCTCTAGGGTCCCTAGAGTTTGTTTAGAGTTCGATTTTGGTCCCAATTCCAGTGTCTTGCCCTTTTAATAATGCATGTTTTAATTTTTGCCTTATAGTTTATGTTCTTTAATTTTCAGTCCTTAATTGCTGATGTTTAATGTACTTGTTTATATTTCTAGCTTTTCTATGTTGTGGATGATAATATAATTTTGTATAATGTGTTGATTTTGATAAATATATTATGTCATGTTTTGTATGGTGCATGTTACATAAATAATATATATGAGTGTGTGTGGTTTCATTATAGATATGATATATGTTTAATGTATGTTCTTTTATAAGGTACATAGTGCGGTTTTGATATATATTATATATTTCACACATTTACCTAATATATGGTTTTTACATAATATAATATTTATATATAATGCATGGTTTTAACATAATATAATTTAAGATTCCTCATATAATAAAGTTTTTTTATAATATATAGTTTTTTAAAATGCATACTTTAATATACGACATAATATGTTGTTTTAATGTGATGTTTATATGCGACATGCATTCTTAGATGTCATTCATGTGACTTTTGGTATCTCGATTGCCTGTTAATTAATTAATTTAAAACATACAAGAGAGAGGTATATATTAACCTCGGTATTTGTGTCAAACAGTCCTAGCTCAATGGATGTGGACCAAATATTTGGGTTAATTCTCACCGTCTGTAGGTAAGCAACAATTAAAAATAGAAATATCATGTCATCATTCTTATCTGCTTGCATCATGCATAAAGGTGACGTACAAGATCCGAACCCTAAACTAACACGGCAGTCAGACTTATATGATGTCGGTTTAGTCTATGGTCCGGTGTACCGTCATCCTTTTTAATTAAATGCTCAATTAATTCTAAGGCCACAATTTGATGAAACACGTACGATTCGAGTCAGATGTTCACATAAGAACATCTAATTAAATTCACTTAAAATTTTATATAATTTCTATCGATTAAAAGCAAAGAGTATTTTGGTACCGATTTCCAGGCGTGATGGGGGTGCTACTCCTTCCCCACGCGTAACCAACTCTCGAACCCTTTTAAAATTGAATCTCTGGTTTTTTTGGTGTCCAGCCTACCTTAGTGGCCGATGGAGACTCCAATTTTTTTACTGTTTTCCAAAAAAACGAATTTTCAAAGGAAAACCCCCTTTTACAAACATTTTCAAAAAGTGACATGCCTTAATGTTTTCCAAGAAAAAAAGGTCGTTCCAGTTTGGCGACTCCGCTGAGGAGTAATTTTTGTTTTACAAAACAAAAAAAAGAGTTAAGCCAAGAAAATACTTGTTGCCTTTGATCGATGAAAAATATTTAAAGTTTAAAGTGAATTTAATGAGTTTGTTCTTCCCTGAAAACATGACTTAAATTGTACGGGCTTTGAAAATTTGTGGCATTCGAATTAATTCTCCTTTTAATTTCTAAGGAATCATCGACATGTGTTGCATCATGATCATCAAGCTCTACACCCGAGCTTTATCCCTTAAGTGGGAGTGAAACACCCATACCCACGTGAGTATCCTTCCACGGGTCGATAATTCACTACCAGAATCCACGCCTTTGACACGTGAGCAGCCCTCCACGTCATTAGGTCGTGCTTTCCCTCGAACCGAAACCAATTCGCAAGCTTGTAATGGGCCAGAATTGGGGTTCTTGTTGCCTTAGTAGGTGATGAGATAGGTTTGGGTACCCTTGTTAGAACCAAACCCATGCGTGAGAATCTAAGAAGCCCACCCCGTTAGAGCCATGCGTATAACCGTAGAACTAGAATTCATGTTGTAGTTTTTTTCTTTATCTATCTTGTTTTGGTTAATTGCTTTCCTCATTGCGATTAATTTTGTTCATTTAATTATTTATGTCCATTACTACCACATTTCTTTCTTGGTATTATTTTTCTTATTCTATTTATTTGTTATGCATATTCATATCATCTTCGTATGAAATGTTAATTCGAGAACAATCCAAAAATTAAAAGTTTTCATAATGAGAGAAAGAGATCATCATAATGAGTCAAAGAATCACAAAGATTAAGAGTGATTAGGGGTTAAACCAAGACAAGGAAGACAACGTTTCATGTGACTATGTGAGCAATGGCCAAGTGGACATGATACCAATGATCGAAAAATCAAGTAGATTAAATTCATCTCAATCCCCTAGAAGTCAAGTCATTCAATCGTCAAAGCAAAGTGTACCTCAATGTATCCAAGCCTTAGCAAAAAATAGCCATGAAGTTCTCGGAAGGCGTTGATTCAGAAGAAGAGGATGAGCAAAACCTGTTGAAGATTGTACCCTATGTGTAGTTATATTCTTTCCTCGATGTAATGAGACTTGATCTCCGTTATGGAAAATTGTTTAATGAGGATGTTCGTCGATCAACACTTCTTTGCATTCGTGCTCTCATAGTAGCATTATTTCATGACATATTATTCAATAATACATTTTTGTACATTCATTGCATCATATGCATCACTAATTGGGGGAATTATTCGCCTTAGAAAATAGAAGAGAATGACTTCAAGCCAGTACAGTTTCAAAAGCATGAATGACCTAATTGCTAGGGTCGATAAGCTCGAACAGCTCCAAGAGCATTTGGTTTGGAACCAAAGAGAGGTAATATCATATGTGAGGAAATTCCAAGAAGAAACTAGGGGCAAATCGACGAAATGATAGGTATGATGGCTACCATGACCAAAGAAGAGGGTGCGAAGGAAGACTCCTTTGTACATAAAGAGAGTCAGAGTTGGGATTGCGACTTCATAGCGGAAAGGGTTTTGCCTGACGAAGACCAAGCTATCATCAACCAATATGAGGTGGCGTGCATCACTTCAGAATGCTCTACCGAATTGATACTAAATAAGATGAAAGACTCTCTCTTGAAGTCTCTATCATCTCCAGTGAACAGAGGCCCAAATAAAGTAAATCTGGAAATCGAAGAAAATGTAGAATGCAAAAAGGGAATGAAGGTGTCAACTGCATCGGGTTCTGAAGAGTAACCTCCTCTAATACAAGGTCAACCTCTGGCGTCGACTTTTCATCAGCAATTGCTGGTCGATAAAGCCTCCGGGTCCCAAGAGAAAAAGAGGAAGTCGATGGACTTTCAATTTAGTCCTAGTTCGTTCACCTACCAAGAACTGTTTTCCAATTGGTTGAGCTGCCGATTGATTGCACCGTGCTTCGTTAATCCTCAGTCACCCTCGTATCCGAGTTGGTTTAAAGATGAGGAACATTATGAATTCCATGCTGAAATTCAAGGCCATTCCATCGAGAAATGCATAAACTTTAAGCACAAAGTTCAACACCTCCTAGATGTCGGGGTATTAGAGTTTGAACCAACAGTTCCGGGTCTGAAGATCAATCATCCATCTATGAAATTAGATCAAAAAAGGAGGATAAAGAGGAGATGCGTTCGATTAAGAGGGTCATACAACAAGAAAAATCATTTGAGGAATCAGGAATAGCTTTGAATGATTCCATGAAAGCGACAGTACTCGGGGACGAGGAAGTTTCTAAGGAAAGTCAATCAAAGAATGGAGAAGTGGAGAACGAAGAAACGCATGTTGAGGACACCCAGAGAAGTGACGAGGAGACAAATATGGCAATCTCGATGACGTATTCTGAATTGTTACCCTTGTTAGTTCAAAACAAGCTTTTGGAGTTACCCCCATCGAGACGGTACTCTTACCTCAAACCCAATGTGTATTGTACCAAGATGGCGTGTGGTTTCCATTATCGTGATTGTGGTCACACAACAGAAGATTCTGCATTTTTGAAAAGCCCTAACCCCTTTTGAAAAGCCCTAATCCTAGGTGCATACCAACCATACTTTTCAAAAAGATCAATAAGGTTGCTATGCACCATTCGAATCAAAAACATTTGAATCAAAAAGTATGGTTGCTATGCACCTAGGATTAGGGCTTTTCAAAACAAACTTTGGATTCCCTTATCCAAAGGGGTTTGCTTAGCTTTGAGGATGGAAAGCCCATGTTCCACCTAGGATTAGGGCATACCAGAAAGTTGACAAGGGACCGAAATCAATGTCGTAAGCGTCAAGTAAGGACACCTCTCAGGGTTCTCAATATGCCAATTGCGTTCTTGCTTCCCCATTTAATTCAAGGGGGATATCTCGCCCCTAGGATGATGGAGGAGATCCCAGCCCATCTCTTAAACATGATCCGAACAATGTTTGCGATTTCCATATGGGCGCATCGGGACTACCACTTCGGTTGAAGAACTGAAGAAGCAAAATGAATGAGAAATCAGTTTTGAACATATCTAGAGTTTTGATGCTTCTCACCCATGTTTATGTTAGGAGTTGGTGTTTAAATTTTCGTGCATTGTGTTTTGCTTTTGAAGTAGTGCGTGGAGTCAACTTTGCTACTATTCGCCCAAGAGTAGCAAAGATCTTTTTGGAAGGGCCTATGATTGCGGATTCAAATTTCAATGAAAGGATGCATTATCTTTTGTGTTTCAATTACCTCTTCATTTTGTGTATATACTTGTCTATTGGGTCCCCCTATATCAATTGCACGAGGGACATGGGCTTTGATCCAAAGGTTAGTATCGAGCAGCATGTGTCTAATTGAAATCCTAAGTTGTTGGGATTATGAAGTTGTTACCCACATTAAATAAACAGTAAATCAATACAATTTAATGTTTGAAGCCTGGTAATAGGCATTTTCCAAACAAAATGAATAGATGTAACTTTCAAAGCCTGGTAATAGGCATGTTTCAAAAAGAACTTGAAGCCTGGTAATGGACATTTTCCTTAAAAAATAAAAAAACAAAAAAAATTAAAAAATAATCAAAAAGCACTCCAATGTTTGAAGCCTGGTAATAGGCATTTTCGGATAAGAGTGTGAAAATTTTGAGGCACTCCACTGTAGCAAAAAGATCAATAAGGTTGCTATGCACCATTCGAATCAAAAACTTTAGCTTTATGAGTGATGGTAATATTTTCAAATCATGACAATGCCAAGTAGCACAGGGTTTTGTTGTTTGCTCCATCATTTATTTCGAGCCAAAGAAATGTGATGAGTTGACTTCCCCAAAACCAGAAAGAAATGAGACAAAGAAATAATGATAAAGGTGAAACCTACAAAAGGTAAATCTAAATTGGTTAATAATAATAATAATAATAATAATAATAATAATAATAATAACAAATTGAAGTAACTCGGAGGGTACTTCACATCTCCAGACATCAACTCAGTTTTCGAGGTCTCTTAGACACATGATGCTTGAGGCAATCCTTGGTGAGACATTTTAGTGTTGCTCGTGCACTTGAAATTCGGGGTATTTAATCTAGCTTGATATATTCATAATCTAGAGAGGAAAACTTATTTTTCCTAAAAGTATCCCTTTTGAAATTGGCATGTGTAAATAAAAAAGATTTCTTGGCATTACTTCAGAGGTAAATTCAAAACACAAGGGCATGGGTACAAATTATTGACCTAATAGGAAGGTTATGGTGGAAATAGTGGCAAGATTTTACATGCTAGTCAATTCAAGAACTTAAGAACACGTGCTCACCCCAATGTTGAGGGAGAAAGAACTATAGTGGGCGAAAGACAAAATTGACTTGGACATCTAAGATTCTGGGGAAAAGGCCTCAAGCACCAAATTGTGAGACAACACCACCTTTTCATAGGAGCATGCCTCATCAACCAGAGGAGGTTTTGGAGATGGGTCTGTTTGCTTTGGGGATTTACGGCTTGATCATATTCTCTGGAGTCTTTCAATACAGTGATACCATCGTCTTAGACTTGTTCGAGCACTTAGAGGACGAAGACTTTTCGGTATGGCTTCATATCAAGGGTCGGCAAAGTTGGCCTAGCACAATCAAACATTAAAAACAATAACATGATCTCATACACTAGATTGTTTAGAGATTCAATTTGAATTTTTGACATCCCGTTTCGAATGGTTTAGAACAACGAATACTTGAATAAGAAGAATTTCGAAATCTGAGGGGCACGAGTTTCCCCCTTAAATGAGGAAATTGTAAAAATTCTTGTTGGAAAGACCATGAAGAGGCAATGAATAAGCCAGAGGCAAGCAAGGATAGCATAAGTCAGCGTCCCCTTTCAAGAAGGAGGAAAGAAGATTTATCAAGTAGAAAATGAAGACCAGACTTTGTAAGAAAGGCTCAGAAGATTTAGGGGTGTATGTCCACCCCAATGTGGAGAGTAAAGAAGGCTCATCATGAAGAGTCAATCAATAGACAACAACTAAGCCCTAGTTGAAGTGGGAGAGTGATTTGAAGGTGGATTTCAAGAGGTGACGGATTTTAGTCAGGCCAGTATAAGTTGGCCATATCTTTTCAAGATAAGATAAGAACGAAGGCTCATCGAAGACTGAAAACCCATGGAAGTTAAGGATGATCGACCCGAGTGCAAGGCTTCTTCCCCAGTAGCTCTAAAAGTGACTTCATTCATGCATCATATTTAGTTAGACATCCCTAGGTTAGGAGCACACTAACTCATATCATCAAAGCATTTTTATTGTTCTGACAGATTTTGTAAACTACAAAGGATTTTGATGTGAAAGTCCTCGACTATGAGTCCCTAACAAGAAGAAATCAACCGATAAATATTCGAAGAAGTTTCCAGGTAGGGGGCTCGCTTAGCCGAGGAGAAGGAAAAGTTTGCCAGAAAGAAATAAAGAAAGAAGAGAGAGAGAGAGAGAGAGAGAGAGAGTGAAAGAAAGAAAGAAAAAGAAAGTGAGCCAGAGAAAAAGAAAAGGAAGAGAGAAAAAGGGAAGAAGAAAAAAAGAAAAAGAAAAGAATGAGAGAAAAGAAAAAGAACGAGAGAAAATAAGAAGAGAGAAAGAGAAAAAGAAGCAAAGAGAGAGAGAGAGAGAGAAAAGAAAAAAGAAAAAAGAAAAAATGAAAAAGAAAAGAAAGAGAGAAAAGAAAAAGAACGAGAGGAGAAATAGATCTCATAAGATCCAGGAGTCCTTTGGCTAGTATTAAGATTTTTTCTCAAAATTCAAATTTCTCAAATTTTTTCCTTCCTAAAGGATGTTTTTCTCAAAACTCAAATTTCTCAATTTTATTCCTTCCTAAAAGATGTTTTTCTCAAAACTCAATTTCTCAATTTTATTCCTTCCTAAAGGATATTTTTCTCAAAACTCAATTTCTCACTCTTATTTCTTCCTAAAGGATATTTTTCTCAAAATTCAAATTCCTCAATTTTGTCCTCTCCAAAAGGATGTTTTCCTCAAAAATTCAAATTTCTCAATTTTATCCCCTTTAGAATGTTTTTTTAAAAAATTCAGGTTTCCTAGTAAAAAAAGAGAAGAGAGAAAAAGAAGAGAAGAAAAGAAGAGAAAAAAGGAGAAGAAAAAAAAGAAAGAAAAAAGAAAGAGAGAGAAAAGAAAAGAAAAGAAAAGAAAAAAGAGAAGAAGAGAAAAGAAAGGAGGAAGAAGAAGAAGAAAGAAAGAAAAGAGAAAAAGAAGAAGAGGAATCTCTAAAGTATAAAGGGTGGACCCAAGGTGAGATACGAGGCGCCGCCATTGCAGAGAAAAGAAGAAGAGGAAAGCAAGAAAGGATTTTAGAGCGAAGGGGCAGATACTCAAAGCTCAAAGATTTTAGGCGAAGGATTTCAGACTCGCTATATCAGATTTTTCAAGCAAAAGAGGCAGATACTCATAGCTCAAGACTTCAGGTGAAGGATTTCAGACTCGCTACATCAGATTTTCCGAGCAACAGAGGTAGATACTCAAAGCTCAAAGATTTTAGGCGGAGGATTTCAGACTCGCCACATCAGAATTTTAGAGCAAAGGAGACAGATACTCAAGGCTCAAAGAATTCAGGCGAAAGATTTCAGACTCGCCACGAAAGGATTTCAGAGCGAATGAGGCGGATACTCAAAGCTCAAAGATTTCAAGCGAAGGATTTCAGACTCACCACATTAGGAATTCAGAGCGAAGGAGGTAGATAGTCAAAGCTCAAGGATTTCAGGCGAAAGATTTCAGACTCGCCATGTCAGGATTTCAGAGCGAAGGAGGTAGATACTCAAAGCTCAAGTACTTCAGGCGAAGGATTTCAGACTCGCCACATCAGATTTTCCGAGCAGTAGACGTAGATACTCATAGCTCAAGGTGAAGAATTTCAGACTCACCATAATCAGGACTTCCGAGCAAAAGAGACAGATACTCAAAGCTCAAGGATTTCAGGCGAAGGATTTCGGACTCGCCACATCAGGATTTTTTCACAAGGATAAGCAAAGAGGGGCAACTGTAATCACTAATTTTTTCCGGGGTAGACCCATCTTTTATTTTTATAATTAATGGGCTTTTTTCATATGTTATCACTATCTAAATAAAAATATATGTGTGTTGTGGGCTTTGTTTAACTTAAATTAGTTTATATATGTATGTTATACTATTTTATAAAAACCCAAAATTCGTATATTATATTAATATCCTTTATATCTTGCTATTATTATTATGTTTACATTCGATTATTACTATTATTATTATTATTATTATTATTATTATTATTATTATTATTATTATTATTATTATTATTATTATTATTATTATTATTATTATTATTATTATTACTATTACTGTCTATTATCATTGTTATTATTGATATTGTTATTATTGATATTATCCTTATTATCCTTATCATTATTAAAACAAATATGAAAACCAAAAAAATTAATTAATAAATCAGAATCCCAGTAATAAATAAATTCAATCCATTTACAATTCAAACAACCCAAAAATATACGTTATTACATATGGCCCATGTAAGCACCAAATTTTGACCAGACCCAATTATCATGCTCATATTTAATTGCCCAAAACTAAATCTAAAACCACACTCATTTGTACCCAGCTCAACCATACCTGAAATCAAATCATACCGATTTTGACTCAAACCAGCTTAGTCAAACATGACTCTCCTTATCTCAACGCCTCTCCTAAAATTTCTCAACCTCTTCATTCTCCAAATCTGCCACTAATCCACATATCCACCATAATCGGGATTTTGATTTTTTTCAACACTTATAATTGTTGAATTAAAAAGGGGAAGGGGGGAAAAACAAGAGATGCCTGCAAAATAAAAAACCCAGCAAAATCAATCTTGAAACCAGTTTGAAAGCAAAAGATAAGGTTGAAAAGTTTTCTCACCATTTTCCGGCGAACGGGATATCAGCCGTCGAATCCGAACGGTCAAAGTGTAGAGGAGGATGAAAGAAACTGCCTATCGAAAAATGGTGACGATTTGACGGTCAGAGTCGGAGATCGAAGAAGAAAGGACCTAAACAGTTTTTGCTTGATTTGTGAGCATCTGAGCGTTATCTAACGAAACGGTCACCAGATCTGAGTTCAGCACATCGAGACGAGTCCTTTGGTGTAGTTTGAAGTTGAACGGCCGCCATCGACAACGGTCGGAGTGAGTGACAGTGGCCGACGGTGTTGGTGTGTTGTATACGCTGGGAGAGAAAATGTTTTAAGTTTGGGCTTGATAATTGAAAATGAATAAAAAGAAGGTTTTTAAACTTCTTTTAATTTATCGTGAGAACAGTGTTGGTGAGAAACTAAAACCCGTACTTGATTTTAGCTTTAGGTTAAATTGCCTTTTTAGTTCCTTTGAGTTTAGGTGTATTGCATTTAGATCTCATTTTTTGTATTTTGAGTCTAAATTCATTTGATTTTGGTCCTATTTTAAGTTTGATCTTATTGGTTTTTGGCAATATAAATTTTGATTTCATTCAATTAGGTTCTGCTTCATAAAATTAATTAATGTTTAAGCCCTTTTAATTTGCTTTAAATCTAATTTGGTCATTGTTTAAAGATTTGGTAATTAATTGGCTTTGATGTTTGGTTAATTTTTGAATTGGTTTCTAATTAAAATTGATTTAGTCTAATTAGGTGCATGATTTGAACTTTATTAATAATTTGACATGAATTTATTAAATTAATTTTAAATTTGTTTTAATTGGCGAATAGATTAATTTTGAGATTTTGATTATTTTGTTAATTATTTCTTTTCTCCCATGCATTTGCATTTTTTCTCATACCAATCATTTTTCATATCTTTAGCAGCATAATAATTTTTTTAATAGTGCTATTAACCCCTTTTCCGAGTTTCCCTTTTTTTAGACAACAAAAACCCTTAGGTACCAATTTTGGGCGTGTGGGGGTGCTATAACCTTCCTCACTCGTAACTGACTTCTGAACCCGACGAATATATCGGTGATGACGCAGACCATTTTTACAGGTTTTTCGGTTGTACCCAACCCAAAACAACTGATGGCGATTCTAAGTGTTTGACGGGCTTTTGAAGGCCCAATTTATTTTGACCCGGACGAAAAACGGTGTCTACAGCCCATATTAGGCCCAATAATAAACCTAAATCTGATAACAACAGAAACCCTAATTTTTCTTTCATCTTTGCAGCCGCCCAATCCTAACCGTCAAATTTGGTCCCGATGCCACATCATCGTCGTGCAACCACCTTGTTGAAAGGGGAGGCCAGTGGCTCGATACCACATCATCGCCGTGCAACCACGTCGGCCACAACGTTCCCGCTCTAGTCCCCTCCCCCTCGTACGAGAAACACAGCGCATACAATGAAACAAGAACTGTCAGAGGAGAAATCACGCAAAAAATACCAGAAAAATTAGAGAATTAAACCGAAAAAATCAGAAAACAACATGAATCCGGCCAAGAAATCAAATGAGCCAATAGCAAATTTTCTAGGTTTTCTCCTTTTTTTCTAAATTCATGTAATATTTTGGCTATAAAAGCCCGAAACAATCGATGTAAATCCGAAAGTGATATTGGGGGGATTTTTCAGAGATCAATACAAAGAAGTAGAGCATTCAGAGGTATCGTTTTCTTTTATTTTCATTTCGAATCCAGGGACACCATATAAAAAGAAGTTAGGGTTTGCGTTTTTTTACCTTCGACCTTTCATTTCCTGCGTCCTTTTCCCTTCCTCACCGACGACAAGCCCTTCGGCCTCTGTATGGTCGTGCGTGGTGACTCGGTAGAGGATGAGGCACACAAAGCTTCGATTTAAAAAAGGGGAAATGAAAGGGGATTTTTCGATTCTGAAATAGGGTAGAGTTTTTTGGGTTTTTGTTTTCTCAAAGCGAAAGAGGGAAATGGTTTTAATTTGGGTTTCTAAAGAAAAGAAGGTTTTGATAGTGTTTTCTACGTTCTCGGCGCTGGCTAACGGCGACCGGAATGGTGCGGCGGCGTTCGACAGGGAGCGGGAGAAGGGTGAGAGTTTGAGAATTAGGGTTAAGGTAAAACAAAAGGTCTCAAACATTTTTAAACCTGCTTTTATAATGTTTTAATAATTTAAAATGGCTTAATCTGCCTTTAATCCCTCCGTACCCCTATAATTATGCGCATAAGCATTCTGCGTTTTGAAACTACGCACCAGGTCGTTGTAGCTTTTTAAATGCTTTCAATTTCATCCCTTTCCCTGATTCCTTGCTTTTCGAGTTGTTAAATCACCTCTAGGGTCCCTAGAGTCTATTTAGAGTTCAATTTTGGTCCCAATTTCAGTGTCTTGCCCTTTTAATCATGCATGTTTTAAATTTTCCCTTATAGTTTCTGTTCTTTAATTTCCAGTCCTTAATTGCTGATGTTTAATGTACTTGTTTATATTTCTTTCTTTCCAATGTTGTGGATTATAATATACATTTGTATAATGTGTTGATTTTGATAAATATATTATGTCATGTTTTGTATGGTGCATGTTTCGTAAATAATATATATATGTGTGTGTGTGGTTTCATTATAGATATAATATATGTTTAAATGTTTAGTATATGTTTAATGTATGTTCCTTTATAAGGTACATAGTGCGGTTTTGATATATATTATATATTTCACACATTTACCTAATATATGGTTTTTACATAATATAAGATTTATATATAGCGCATGGATTTAACATAATATAATGTAAGCTTCCTCATATAATAAAGTTTTTTTTATAATATATAGTTTTTTAAAATGCATACTTTAATATACATCATAATATGTTGTTTTAATGTGATGTTTATGTGACACGCATTCTTAGATGTCATTCATGTGACTTTCGGTATCTTGATTGCCTGTTAATTAATTAATTTAAAATATACAAGAGAGATGTATCTATTAACCCCCGGTATTTGTGTCGAACAGTCCTAGCTCAATGGATGTGGACCGAATATTTGGGTAAATTCTCACCGTCTCTAGGTAAGCAACAATTAAAAAATAGAAATATCATGTCATCATTCTTATCTGCTTGCATCATGCATAAAGGTGTCGTACCTAAAGTAACACGACAGTCAAACTTATATGATGTCGGTTTAATCTATGGTCCGGTGTACCGTCATCCTTTTTAATTAAATGCTCAATTAATTATAAGGCCACAATTTGATGAAACTCGTACGATTCGAGTCAGATTTTCACTTAAGAACATCTAATTTAACTCTCTTTAAAATTTATATAATTTCTATTGATTAAAGGCAACGAGTATTTTGGTACCGATTTCCGGGCGTGATGGGGGTGTTAATCCTTCCCCACGCGTAACCAAATCCCGAACCCTTTTAAAATTGAATCTCTGATTTTTGTGGTGTCCGGCCTACCTTAGTGGTCGGTGGCGACTCCAATTTTTTTACCGTTTTACAAAAAACGAATTTTCAAAGGAAAACCCCCATTTACAAACCTTTTTGAAAAGTGACACGCCTTAAGGTTTTCCAAGAAAAAAAGGTCGTTACACCACCGATGTCGGTACGAAGCGAGTATAGGCTGGTGTCGCGACAGCGCTGGAAGATACTCCTCTGGTTGACATCTGAATTTCATAATAGCAGTGAGAAAAATTGAGAGAGAGTAAAAAGAATTTTGAGCAGAATTGAGCGTGAATAACTGTGAGATTCAAGAAAGTATGAAGTGAAAACAAAGGAGAATAGTGGCCCTTTTATAGAGTTTTGGCACATTATGCAATTGAAGCGCAATTTGCGGACGTGGCCGTTGCAGCCCGTTGCAATTCTGTCCGTTGGAAAACTAGCTGTTGCGGCTCTCGCAACGCATTGGGCGTCTGTTGTCGCGGCAGCTAACATTCACTTCTCCAAGCCGTTGGTTCCTCCCTTCTTTCTTTCTTGATCTCCCTCCAAAAAATTTATTCTGAATAAGAATGCGATAAATAAATAAAAATAAAATTTTATTCTAAAAAAACTGAACCTAATAAAAATAAAGTAAAGAGAGAAAAGATTAGTGCACTAAATGAGTGCACTTGGATGCATCCCCTAAAGTGTATACTTCCTTATCCCTCATAACATGTGCTCTTGTATGTGGTAGCAGCCTTTGTCCATGTTCTTCTCTTTGCGTGCCGCGACATGTGTCATGGTATGGTCCAATATGTTTGTCACGGTATGTTACCGCTTCCGTGCTGGGGTCGCTTTGTTCCTTACTGCTACCTTGTTGCTGAGTGGCCTAGAGTGCCTGACAAGTTGATGAATCGTCGACATGCTTTCTACTATTTAGGACATGAATTTTAACATGCTCATCATTAATCCCCATTGTCAGTTCTCCTTTCTCCACGTCGATTATAGTCCTCCCAGTTGCGAGGAATGGCCGTCCAAATATCAATGGAGCTCTTTCATCTACATCGCAATCTAAGATGAGGAAATTAGTAGGGAAAATAAACTTATTCACTTTTACCAGGATATCTTCGATTTTCCCTTCCGGTTGCACATGTGATCCATCAGAAAGCTGTAGCATCACTGTGGTTGGTTGTGTTGTCCCAATTCCCAATTTTTGAAAGACGAACTTGGGTATAATATCGATGCTTGCACCTAAATCACATAGTGCTCTCCCCTCATATGTGTTCCCGATCGCGCATGGTATGAGAAAGCTTCCAGGATCCTTGATCTTGGGTGGAGCTCGATTGTGTAATGCGGCCATGCACTCCTCAGTGACGGCCGCCGTTTCAAATTCCCCAATCCTCTTTTGTTTTGACACTATGTCCTTGAAGAACTCGGCATAGTTTGGAATCTCCTTGATTGCTTCCACCAAAGGTATATTAATATGTACATGTTTAAGCATGTCCAAGACCATTTTAAACTGGTATTGTTGTTTGGGTTGTTTCAGCCTCTGTGGGAATGGTGGAGTTGGTGGGCTGTCTCTGGGCTTTGTGGGTGATGCCACAGGGTCTGCGGCAGCAGGGTTTGTCTTGACTGGTGTTGCGGTATCCTCGTCCCTAGATTGTATAGGGATAGTGGACTCATATGGTTTCTCCTTTAATGGTTGTTTGGCATGTGGTTCTTTTAGTTGGATGCTACTCCTGGTTGTCACGGCTTTGCAGTGTTCATACGATATCCCTATAGCAGCTTCAGTGTCGCTTGGTAAACCCCCCATTGGCCTAGTGTTCAGAATTTGTGCAATCTGCCCCACTTGTGTTTCCAGGGATTTCAGTGTGGCCTCATTATTCTGCAGCCTCATCTATGTCTTGTCCATAAAAGTTTTTATCTTTTTAATGAACTTGTCAGTGTTGGCCATATATGCATTAGTTTGATTCATAAAAGCATGAAGAGTGTTTTCTAAAGAGCTAGACTATATCAGCTGTTGCGACAGCATGGCCTGTCGCGGTTGCTGTTGAAATCCTGCTGCTGGAGCATTCTAATTTTTTGGGTTCAATGCATTGTTGGGGTTGCTTCAGGAGAACTTGAGGTGCTTTTTCCAGGCCGGGTTGTAATTGTTGGACGACATATTGTTGCGGTTGAAGTTTCCAACATAGCAGGCTGACTCTAGGTTCTGCGGGCATTCAGAAAAAAGCATGGTTATCCCCACAGTTTTCGCAAAATAAATCTATTACCTTGACTTTCTGTTGATTGCTTTGCGATTGTAAGTTCAAGACTAGCTTCGTCAAGGTGGCGATCTGAGATGAAATTGAGTCTGAGGACTCTATTTCATTAACGGTGGGTTGACGGCAGACTCCTCCCTTTCTGGCCGTGGGGAACTGATAATCATTCTTAGCTGTCCTATTTAAAATTTCCATGGCTTCTTCTGGTTCTTTGTCTAGGAGTATGATGTTCGCCGAGGCATCGAGCATCATCCTAGTTGTCATGCTGACCGCATTGTAGAACATGGTCACCTGCGTCCATACTTGGAATCTGTGCAAGGGGCATTTGTGTAATAGTTCTCAGAAAATTCAGAGAAAATTTCAAGAATTTTCAGATTTTTTAAGCCTTTTTTTTTGCTTTTTCAAGTGGTGAAGAACAATGAAGGCTTAAAGGGTATGTATACTAATACCCAATCTTGCAATTCAAGGCCAGATCGGGATTTAATCTCTAAATTGAAGCTAAAATCCGACAGAGGGTATGATCCTCGGAAAAACCCCTCAAGAAATTCTCTATTTGGTTCAGATTCAGAGACAAATTTCTCCCTTGATTCCAGCCTAGGTTTTGACTATTTGATTCGATTTTTTGCAGATTCTGATGGCAACAGGTGACGGCGGCGAGCGGAGAAGGTGCCGTTGGAACGACAACAACGAGGCGGACCGGCTGGTGCCCTCAGCGACGGCAGTCGTGGCCCAGGGGCGGCGGGGCGTCGCTCGACAGTCACCCAGCTTGGGTTTTGAGCGCTCCAAATCGAGCGCATGTGCTGCTTTTTTTACTGTTTTATTATTATTATTTTATTTTTTATCTGTTTTTCCTTTATTTTTACTTGATCAAACCTTAAAAACAAATAGGTTCTTGGGAATTTATTTGTTTTTATATTTGAGAATGAGCTTATAAGATAAATGAGTTATTATTTTGGGATGGGTTTATACTTAAAAATGGGTTTACTATTATTTATTAAAACAAATGGGTTTGTTTGGGCCACTTAAAAAAATAAAACGGGCTTCCTTATTATATATTTTTTTAATTTTTGTCTTTAATAATAAAGATAATTTTAGGGGTGAAAATCTAGTGACAACAGAATGTTGCTCTAAAGAGTAGTCATTGAAATCGATACCTCGTGCATTCATGCATTGCATTGATTAAATATTGCATTTTAGAAAATCAACGCATTTTAAAAAAAACATCATTTTTAAAAATAATAATGATAAAATAAGTAATAATTGCATTTGAATAAATAATATTGTATTATTTTTTAGATAAATGTGTGAAAGTTGAAAACCAATATTTTGAGAAGCATGGGCAATAGGATTATTAGGGTAAGGCAATTTCAGAAGGATATCGAGGACCGCTTGGGTAGAGTTGAGTAAAAGATTGTTCATTCTCAGAACGAGTTGGTAATTCGAGCTGTCGTTTTGCTTGGAATTAGGGAAGCCAGAAAAAAGAATGTTTCAAACAAAAATATTGATATTGATAATCAAGAAGGTATCACATCTCACATGAGGGTCCAACTGAAATGATTCTTCCTGCAAAAAAAAACAAAGAAAAAGAAAGAAAGAAAGAAAAGAAGAAAAATGACAAAAAGAATAAAGAAGACGAAAAACAAGAAAAAAAAAAGAAAGAAAAAAGTCAGAAAGGAGAAAAGTCAAAAGACAAAAAAAGAGACAAAAAAGGTCAAAAACAAAAAAAAAAGAGAGGAAAAGGGGAGCAAGTTCAGATCATTATAGCCGGGGCATTTATGAGAAGTCCAATAGATCATAAGGAAATAATGAAGTAAAAGCACTGGAAATTCTGAAAATACTGAGATGAAGGTAATACATTAGACAGACATGGAAGGATTGAATAAAGCCAAATTCCGGTATGGTTTTGAAACAGAACCAGTGATTTCATTAGAAATGAGCATTTATGATTTGAAGAACTCCGATGTTACAAAAGACCAGTATCTGCTGAAAGAATTGGGATAAAAAATAAAGGGCATAGTCTACAACGAGCATTTAAAGGTGATCCGCTGCAGTTCAGGGTCAAAAAGGAATCAGAGTAATGTTGTGTCATTTGAAATCTTCAAAGCCCCATCACTCGAGTCGTTACAACATCAGGAATCATTTTGAGAATCATAATGGAGTTCATGATCGTGACATTGAAGACTGTTACACTTTCAAGCTACAAGTTCAAAACTTTTTAAACCAAGGGATTTTGGAAACCGACATTGAAGGTCTTTCCATTAAGAGTTGTAACTCAAGATGTAGTCACTTAATCAGAGCCAATGTGATTGGGGTTGCCTGGAAATCAAATGCTGAAAGACGTCAAGAAAAGAAAGTGAAAGAAGAGCAAAGGGAAACTAAGTGGGAACCAACGGCTAAAAATGAAGGAACCTCGAATGGACATACTTGTTAAAAGCACCAACACATTCAGTCGATATCTTGAAAAGCATATTTCATCTAGACGTCAGCCAGAAAAAGTTGTAAATTTCCTCATGCAAATGATAGAACATTCTAAGGGAAAAAACAAGCAGTTGATTGAAGAAACAAGGAAACTCATAAGCAGATTGATCTTACTTCAAGATTCGATGAGAGCATCAGAGCATAAGCAAGAAGGGACATGCCTTTGTGCCGGTAAAGGAAAAAAAATAAAGAAATGTTGATAGAATTAGGGTGGTTGAAAACCACTCAGGTTTTCCTTGATCAATGGTTGACAATTGAACCGCAAGAGAGTTGTATGTAGTTTTAGGACTGTTACAGAGTAATACCCTGAATCATCTCAACTGCTTTTGCCCACGACCATTGGGGGTCCTTTGTAAGGGAGTTTAATCGGTTTATTTGTTTACGGTGCTTGTTTCCTACATAATTTTTCTCAAATGACAAACATTTTTACATTATTTGATTCTTTTATTAATTCAATTATTCTTTGTTATGGGTTGGTTTCTGTTCTCCCATACATGTATGTATATATCTTCTCTCTCATTTTTTATCAAGTGTCTGGATATTAACAGCAAGAGTGACCAAGAATCAAATTTAGAGATCAATTATGAAATGTGACTTTCTTCCAAGTTATTGAAGCCGGTAGGAATACATTAATGAGTGTTCAAGAATCACGGGAAAATCCCAAATATAAAATATGAGTGAATTTTCCTCTCGGGCATTGTTAACTAAGGTACTTGAATGAAGTGATAACCCAAAACATTTACCACCTGAAGACTGCTTTTCTGCGAATATATCCGTATATGGGAGGAAAGTTGGCATTCCTTCATCTCCCTTCACAAAAAAAGAAAATAAGAAAAATATCATTTGTAGTCCCCTTTGAGCCTGATGATTTTCTTTGGATTCAACTCAAATCAATGATCACCCCTACACTGGGGAAAAAGAGGATGAAAGTTTGTTTGCAAGTGAAAGATATTTGGTTTTGATCATGCTATGATAATGATGCCTTGAGAATTAGGGGCAAGAAACAAAAAGTGGATGTTTTGAGTACAAGAGCAAGACAGATAAGATGAATGATAACTAATATTCAGAATCAAGCCAAAAAAAGAAAAGAAAGAAAAAGGAAAAAGTAAAAAGATGAAAAATAAATGAAAAAAGAAAAAGAAACTGTGACAAGTTTGTGTTCCAAACTCAACTGAATCAAGTTGAAAACTGCTGACATAAAGGTTGAAGCAGTTGAAAAAGAAAGCACAAAGTTGAAAAAGTACAAGAAAATCAAGCGACAAATGTGAGGTCTTCCATTCAAAATGAATCTCTATCTAAAGGAGTGGTAGAGGATTGATCACTTTTGAATGTGATAAAAGGAAATGAACTCTAGGGTGAAAACCTAGAAATGGGCAGTCTAGAGCGATCCACAAAGAAGAGAAAAAAGAAAGAAAAGAAAATGAAAAAAAGAGTATTTCATCCGAGCATATTCATATAAAAAATCGCAGAAATAAGATTTTACTTGGAAGAAATGATCATTGGTTTCATCACCCTTAAACACTTGTTTGAGCCTATATATCCTTTCTTTCATAGTCGTGAGCCATAGCCCTATTACAAGCCTCAAAAGACCATTTTGATCATATACGAGTATTGGAGTAGGGAAAGTTTGTCTTCAAAATACATCCCGCTTGTCAGGGTTAACCTTTCTTCAAGGATTTTCAGACTTCTAATGCTTGATTGAGATCAGAAAAGAGGGAAGAATTGGGTTGGTGAGTTAGTGAGGCAAAGAGTGCCATTTAAACGGGATAGAATTAGGAATATGAGAATGTTTCTCTCGGAAGTTTAATAAATTGGAAGGGGTCACATTTGAGTTGATCTTTGTCAATTTGGTTCAAAGGCACTTTTGCACTTGATGTTTAAGGGCCCAATTTTAATTTTATTTTCTCATGTTTGTCATGACTTATCAAATTATTCCATTTTCTCAAATTTATTAAAATAGTATTTTGAGCCTTTCGCTTATCATTTCAACAAGCATCTTGCATATAAATCAATTAGATATAAGAAAAGCAAAGGATTTCGTGGGTATTATTATGATGTACTAATCCTTTAAGTTCAGGCAGAATAAGAGGTGGCCTCGGTACTTGTTTAATGATGAAAAGTATGACGAGGAAAGAACACAACTTTGAGTGTCAAAAATATTTAAACAAAAGCTACAGGAAAGTGAGACAGACAACCCTGGGGTAAAAAGAGAACGTGAACCATTTTTGGGGGAAAAGTTGTAACATGATCAATCCGTTAAAGATTCACATTATTCAAAAGCAAATATCATTACTTCTGAGGTACTGCAAGACAAGAAAGCTTTGTGAATGTTTGAATAAGCAAAGATGATAGTTGAATCCAAGAGCGGGGAAATACTACAAA
Organism: Hibiscus tridactylites; assembly: GCA_958450335.1. Taxonomy (NCBI): domain Eukaryota; kingdom Viridiplantae; phylum Streptophyta; class Magnoliopsida; order Malvales; family Malvaceae; genus Hibiscus; species Hibiscus tridactylites. The sequence continues at coordinate 57,034,460 of OY288285.1, forward strand.
GAACATTATAGAAGAATGTGTTCTGTTCCAAAGGTGGTGGTCTCTTTTCGGAATCATGAATCGTGGATAGTAAAGAAAATAGTATAAAGTGAAGACAATGTTGAATCCCACGCCAGGAAATACACAGAAATGGGTCTTCATACAATGTGCAACTTGGAACTGATATTGACAACAAAGTCTGTCACCCGAAGAACAGTGATTTTTATCTTTGTGCTCATACTAAGATGATGGGAAACACAAGGCCAACACATTATCATGATCAGAACTTTTCCATTCTTTGTCTTATGTTTATTAAAAGAACAATATTGTCGTCTATGTCGTTGCTTTTATTTGCTACGTTTATCTTGCAGTATTTTAGTTGGGACAGTTTGTGAAGATGCTTTCAAGACATTGTCGAACCATGGTGGTACTACTACACCTGGAGTCCTTGTTGTCCTTCAACCTCTCATATTGGAATGAGAATATTCGTAACTCCATGTTCTTCTATTGAGAAAGAAATTTGAGGGTCTTGGACTTGGAAAAACTTTAATGCTAATTAAGAGTAACCTTGTTTCGGACATTTTCATTATCAAGCTTTTTAGGTGGTTTCAATGCTATGTAAACATGAATAGTTGTTGGCTCATCAAGGTCCACTTCTCCAGTGATGTGGTCGGCATGGTCAAGTTTTCTAAAAAAGAAAAAAGAAATAAAAGAAAGAGAAAAGGAAAAAACGGAAAAACCGAGGTGAAAACCTGAAAGGGCGCCTTGAGGAAAAAGAAAAAAAGAGAAAAAAAAAGGAAAACCCGAGGTAAAATCTCGAAAGGGCATCTTGAAAAAAAAAGAAAAAAAATCAAAGTGAAAACCCGAAAGGGCGCTTTGAGAAAAGCAATCTAAAGTGAAAACCTGAAAAAGGTGCTTTAGAGCAAAAAATGTAGAGATCATGAAGATTGAGCTTGAGTGTGAGATGGGTTACTTTGGTAGAAAAAGAGTTTTAATGAAAAATGAAGCAAGAAATTTTTGAGCTTCCCTAAAGATGAAAGCTCACCCAAGTGGTCCTCAATTGACAACATTCATGCATCATATAGTTGGGCATCCATAAGATAGGAGCATGCTAACTCATACATTCAGAGCATTTTTGTATATTTGGTCAGGAATCTACCAGAATCATCAAGACTGAAGGAGTATACCCAGAAATATATGTTCCAAGCGTAGAAGGGATCGAGAAACAAAGAAAGAGAAGCAAGAGACCTTACACGAGTTTCAGACTAAAAGATCGAGATACTTTAGGCAGAATGAGCTGTGATTCTAAAGATCTTGGAGCATTAAGCAGAAAAATCGAAGATATTTCACATTACTTCATGAAAAATTCTTATTAACTGATGATATTCCTTTTTGTAGAATCAACATTATAGAAAAAAGAAGCTTGTACATGCTCTAGTCTTCATTAATCTATCAGAGAAAGAATGCATATGTCAGAAAGTTTAGGGGCTTGAAGTAAGTTTCTACCTTGGGTTTTTAATCGAGTCTAAAGAATGAACCTGAAGAAAGTACGGGGACTTCAAGAAAGTATAGGGGACTGGAAGAAAGTTCAGATACCTGAGGCATTTGCTCACCCTAGATGATGAAATAGGGCAAACTTTACGTATCGGAGCCAGAAACAAATAGATTACTGGGGCATCACTGTGCATAAGAGTGCAGATCAGAATAAGAAAGAAAGAATGCAGAGCCTAAAAAGAATTTGATTACTAAAGAAGTCAAGATTTGCTCAAAAGGAATAAGAGCTCAATAACAAGATTTTGGGGCAAATTTTGCTAGTCATGAAGACAACAGGAGTTTCAAACCAAACTCAAGAAGATCAAGCAAAGCTAGATCAAGTAAGAACAATATTATGAGATAAGGCACCATTACAACAGAAGCAGAAAACTAAGCGACGAAGCAAAGAAGATTAGAATCCATCCAAGTGGAATTTATAAGAATCAACAAAGTACAAGCAAGATTTCAATTTACAACTTCAAAATTGAAGAAGTATATCTCGGCAAAGATCACAACCCGTTTGAAGAGACGGAACTCAGTGAAGATTTCAATTCGTTTGAAGATGTGGATTTTAGCAAAGATTTCAACCCGTTTATAGAGGTAGATTCCAAGACAATTATGTTTACAGAAGCAGATTTCAAGACATTTCGTTTACAGAGGCGGACCTCAAGATATTTTGTTTACAGAGGTGGATTTTGAGACATTCCATTTGAAGAAGCGAATCTCAAGACATTCTGTTTGAAGAGGTGGATCTCAAGACATTTCGTTTATAGAGGCGAATCTCAAGACATTCTGTTTACAGAGGTAGACCTTAAGACATTTTGTTTACAAAGGTGGACCTTAAGACATTCTGTTTATAGAGGCGGATTTCGAGACATTCCTTTTAAAGAGGCGAATCTCAAAACATTTTGTTTAAAGAGGCAGATCTCAAGACGTTCTGTTTACAGAGGCGGATCTGAAAACATTCCGTTTACAGAAGCGGATCTGAAGATATTCCATTTATAGAGGTGGAGACATTCCGTTTACATAGGTGGATCTCAAGACATTCTGTTTACAGAGGCAGAGACATGTCGTTTACAGAGGCAGATCTCAACAAAGATTTCAATCCATTTAAAAAGGTGGATCTCATCAAAGATACAATTCCGTTTACAGAGGCAGATCTCAAGAAATTCCGTTTACAGAGGCGGATCTCAAGACATTATGTTTACAAAGACGGATCTCAAGACACTCCGTTTACAGAGGCGGAGACATTCTGTTTACAGAGGTGAATCTTGGCAAAGATTTCAACCGTTTGAATAGGCGAATCTCAACAAAGATTCCAATCCGTTTGAAGAGGCGGATCTCTGTAGAGATATTTGATTGTTTGCACAGGAAAGGAAGTGTATTACAACTGTAAATCCTTCGGGTCGTCAGTAAGCCCTTCGGGCGTGATTTCAATCTTCCAAACACCTCTAGGAATGATGAGAACTTTCTGGATGGCGTCACAGTAAGACAATTGGGGCATGGTATCGACAAAAAATATTAACCTTTCGGGTTACCAGTTAAAAAAGAGAGAGAATGGAAAACAAGATAGATCGTCTTTGAGCTTAAATGAAGAGGATTTGCAGTTTAACTGGTCAAAATTTTCAACGTTTCTCATTGAAACACTTGAACTTTATTAATGATATACCCAAGTTGTACATTTGCTTTACAGTTATGTTGGAATATTAATGATAGATTTAACTTTTGCAGGTCATGCAATTTCTGAGTGTAGAAAGAGATAGACCAATAGAGAAAGTAACAAGAGATCTGATGCGAGTTTCAGATTGAAAGATCAAGTATGTGAATTCTTTGATGTCTTTCCTGATGAACTTTTGGGATTACCCCCAACCCGTAAAGTGGAGTTTGGCATTAAGGTGCAACCTGGGACTGCTCCGGTTTCCATTGCACCATATCGTATGGCAACAGTTGAATTAAAGGAGTTGAAAGCTCAAATTCAAAAATTGTTAAGTAAAGGCTTTATTCAACCGAGATCTTTGCCTTGGGGAGCTTTGGTCCTCTTTGTAAAGAATAAAGATGTGTCTATGCGATTGTGTATTGATTACCGATAGCTGAACAAAGTAACCATTAAGAACAAATACCCATTGCCTAGAATAGATGACCTGTTCGATCAACTAAAAGATGCCTCTATGTTTTCCAAGATCGATTTAAGGTCGGGCTATTACTAAATGAGAGTGAAGGAATGTGACATACCTAAAACTGCCTTTCGTACGAGATATGGACACTACGAAATCTTGGTGATTCCCTTTGGGTTAACCAATGCACCGGCAGCTTTTATGGATTTGATGAATCAGGTCCTTAGACCCTATCTTGATAAATTCGCAGTGGTGTTTGTAGATGACATATTAATCTATTCCAAGAATGTTGCAAAACACTAAGATCATCTCCGCATCGTGCTTCAAACCTTATGGGAGAAGCAGTTATACGCAAAATTCTCTAAATATGAGTTTTGGCTCATTGAAGTTGCATTCCTTGAACACATTGTGTCGGCATCGGGTATTCAGTGGACCCAAAGAAAATCCAAGCTATTGTAGATTGGCATCCACCGAAGAATATTGGTGAAGTCAGAAGCTTCTTTGGGCTTGCTGGCTATTATAGAAGATTCGTAAAAGGGTTCTCTATGATAGTCGCTCCTTTAACTAAGCTATTGAGAAAAGAAGCTCCTTTTGTTTGGACCGAGGATCAACAACAGAGTTTCGATCAGCTAAAACAAGTATTAACCCATGCACCAGTCCTATCCCAACCTGAGCCTGGAAAGGACTACACAGTTTACGGTGATGCTTGCATCTAGGGTTAGAATGTGCATTGATGCAAGAAGGCAAAGTCATCGCTTATGCTTCGAGACAACTTAAGTTGCACGAAATGAATTACCCTACTCATGACCTTAAGTTGGTTGTAGTTGTCTTTGCATTGAAAATCTGGAGACATTACCTCTACGGAGAAAAATGTTATCTCTTCACCGATCATAAAAGTCTTAAGTACCTATTAACCTAAAAAGAATTAAATCTTCGACAACGAAGGTGGATGGAACTCTTTAAAGATTACGACCTTGTCATAGATTATCACCCGGGCAAGGCCAACGTTGTAGCTGATGTACTTGGCCGCAAACCTTTACCTGGTAAGTATTGACAATGAGTACAGAGTTATATGTATTGTATGGCATGTTGACTTGTTGCAATTTCGTTGCCTTGTAGCTCATCGGGCAATTAATGCTCACTTCCGACTTCGGAAGCATCATTATCTTGTAGCGGAACTTCAATTTCAATCTACCATCATTTCGCGAATCAAGGTTTTGCAAGAGCAAGATCTTGAGATTCAATCCATTATCTCTAAGTTACCGGACAACCCTGACTTCAGAATTAATTCTGAAAGGCTCTTGTGTTTCTGTGACTGGATCTCTGTACCTAATGAAGAATCTCTCGTACTGACATTCTCTCTGAAGCTCATTCAAGTTCTTTTTCTGTTCACCCCAAGTCTGTGAAGATGTATAAGGACCTTCGTGAACTCTATTGGTGGCCAGGCATGAAGCAGGCCATAGTCAATTTCATATCTAAGTGTCTCGCGTGCCAACGCGTTAAAGAAGAACATTGTGCTCCTACCGGATTGTTGCAACCTATTGATCCACCGCAATGGAAGTGGGAGAAGATCACTATGGATTTCGTTAGTGGTCTACCATTAACTCCTGCAAAACATGATGCCATATGGGTCATTGTAGATCATTTCACCAAGTCAGCTCATTTCCTACCGGTTAGAGTGGACTACGGTCTTCATAAATTAGCTGATTTGTACATCAAGGAAGTGATCTGACTCCATGGAGTACCCAAGTCCATTATCTCCGATCGGGACCCTCGTTTTGCATCTCGGTTCTGGAGAACCTTGCAAGTGGCTTTGGGTACCATGGTTAGTATTGTCTTTCACCCTCAATCTAACGGCCAGTCAAAAAGGGTAATTCAGGTAATTATCGAAAGACTCTTCCATTTAACCCTCAAAAATCTGTATTGTTATTGAACTTTCCTATACAGATCTTGGAAGATATACTTCGAGCATGCATCATCGATTTTGGTGGAACTAGGGAGAAATCCTTACCCCTTGTTGAGTTTGCCTACAATAATAGCTACTAGGCTTCAATCCAAATGGCTTCGTATGAGGCATTGTATAGTAGACGATGTCAGACTCCATTGTGTTGGTCTGAACTTGGTGAAGGAAAAATGTTGGGCCCTGACTTACTTTGGGAAACTGAAGAACGAGTTACCATCATTCATGATCATTTGAAAGCTACCATTGATCAGCAGAAGACTTATGCCGACCTCAAAAGAAGAGATATTGTGTATGAAGTTGGTGAAAAAACCTTTCTTAAAGTATCACCATGGAAGAAAGTTTTGAGGTTTGGCAAAAAGGGAAAATTGAGTCCCCGAATCATTGGACCCTTTGAAGTCATTGAAACAATTGTCCTCGTGGCATATCAATTATTGCTACCCTCTGAATTGAGTAAAATCCACGATGTTTTCCATGTATCGGTGCTCCGAAAATACCGTTCTGATCCTTCACACATTGTGGAACCTGAGTCTGTAAAAAATTTAGCCAAATTTGTCCTACGAGGAAGAACCGGTTCAAATTCTGGCAAGAGAAGTAAAAAGGCTTCGTAATAAGTTCGCGCCATTGGTTAAAGTGCTTTGGAGAAGCCATACTATTGAAGAAGCTACCTGGAAACCGGAGGAGACCATGAAACAGTAGTATCCACATCTCTTTGGTTCAGGTAAAATTCGAGGACAAATTTTTCTTAAAAGGGGGAGAGTTGTAACACCTCAAAATCCGGTCTAGTCGCAATTAGGTTTTGGTGATCGGAAATATCACACCGATAAAGTCTAAATATTGTATCGGCTTGTTAATTATTTGATATTGGACTCTAATTGAGTTAAACTATCGAGTACGGGTCTTATTGAATTCATTAAAAAGATTTTAGTGACTAAACTATAGTTGTTGGAAAGTTCGAGAGAAAAACTATAGGAAATTAAGAGTTGAGGGACTAACATTGCGATTTGCCCCTCCTCCCTTATAATTTCCATACGTGGAATCAACGGGAGAGCTTCCTTCATTGAAAGGAAAGCTACTCCAATTAATAGCTATTGAATAGTCGTACTGAAGTCTTACCTGAGACTTAAGCAACCAAGCACCTCCCAAATTCATCATCTTCCTCTAAGCACACACCTCCATTAGAGAGAAATCTAAGCTTGGTTTTTCTTTGATTTATTGATATCAAATCATTGTCATCGATTGGGTAAGCTATATTCCTCAAATAATCATTGGATTCCATGGATGTATCAAGCTTGGTTTTAAGTTAGGGTTTGTTAATCCATGGACATCTTGATTGCTAATAGTTATTTTAAGATTAGGTGTTAATTTTGATAACGTTATATTGATTACGATACAGTGATATTGTTTTTAACATACTCTATTGATTTTCTAGCTCAAGAAGTGGAGAGAGAGGTATCGCCATCTCCATCGAAAGCTAGAAATAAGGGCGTTATCATCCGAGAGCTGTAAGAGCATCAGATATCAAGGTGAGTGTAGTCAGAGTCTCGGGATTAGGCGAGGAGCCTTCCCAAATCCATTATTGTTGATTTCGATCAAATAGCTAACATTTCTTTTAAGGAATTTGCATCGGATTGTTAAATGGAACTATTGGTAAGCTTCAGTATACTAAATGTGGATATTGTCATTGAAACCTTGGATTTGAACGGACCTTGGATACAATTGGCATGCCATAGAATTCATGAGCTCGGTGTACGGGTGGACTACGGTCCTAAGGCTACGGCCTATATTGATTTGGCGAGGCGGAGAGATGTGTTTTGGTATTGGTCATATTGGCGAGGCAGAGGGACTAAACCATTTATTGATTTGGCGAGGCGTAGGAATTCGCGTATCCACTATCTTGATTCAATCGAAGGGTTAAGAATGAATATGATATGTTAAACATTGCATATTGGAACATGACATTGATATTGATAAGCATAAGTATATGTACATGTATCACTCATTGATATTTACATTGTATATGACTACCTCACTAGGCAATGTATGCCTAATGTGTCTCATCTCATGCATTTCATGTTAAGGAATCGACCTTCGTGGAAGATCGGAAAAGTCAAGGCAAGACAAGTCACTACAAGCTAAGAGTAATGTATCATGACCTTATGAACTCTTAAGAAGGTGGAAAAGTAGTTGAACTAGTCTTTTGTGTCCATTTTGTTATGCTCCTGATGTATAAGGGTTGAAATGTTATTAAAGGCCTAAAAATGACTTTTGGTGTGGCTAAAAGTTGGCAAAAATGGCATATATGGCTCTCATAGGTGAAAACCTAGTAAACATATTCGAATGATCATGAAATTTGGCATGCCAGTAGTTTGTAGCATTGAAATATTTTGTGTAAAGTTTCATTGCATTTGAACACCGATAGATAGGTTAATTCGATTAAAAACCAGCAAAAATATGTCATTACAGGTCAGGCCGTATCAATACGGGGTAATGGCGTATCAATACGGTTAAGCATAATTGAACCTAAGAAACATGGCATATCGGTATGGTTTGGAGCTGTATCGATACGTTTTGCCACTGAAATTCCTTGTTTTGATACGGACCTAACCTGTATCGGAACAGGTCAATAGTTAGAGTCAACGAAAGTCAACTCGTACTGAAATAGGGCTTACATGTATCGATACGGGGTCTGGGTAAAGTCAACCCAGGTTGATCATCGTATACCCGTATCGAAACAGCATCAAGGTGTTTTGATATAGGGTTAGTTAAGTTGGTTAAAAGGCATAGATTGAAGGTTTATAATGTTTACAAATTAGTCACTAAATTTAGGATGATTCAATTGGATGAGTAAATGAACACCGAATAGTATGAAAATTAACAAACTTGTTGTTAATGTATTGAATTTCATTGTGGTATAATCAATTGCATCGAAAGACTTCTAAATTATCATATTTATAGTTTAGTCCCTAAAACTTATAATAGTTAAGAATTGGCCATAAATGATTAATTATTGATTCATAATAGATAAATGGGACTAAGACTTATATGTGGTAATGTTTTATAAGTATAACATTGTTCATATATTGTTTATTGATTGAAAATTTATTACATTGATCAGTGTATCGCTTATAGGTGGCACTATCCGACCTAGTTCTCAACCAGGCCGGGTAGGAGGTGTTACATAAATCATATTCGGGACCTTAGAAAAAAGAATGATGCCGTTCATCGGCAAATCTCCCTCAACCACCATGCAAGGCGACGACAATTCGAGACCGAAACGGTAAAACCCAAGCATTTTCTTTTGACTTTTTGTTTGATTCGAACCGGAAAAAAAAAAGAGAATTACCTCTGAAAGGTTTTTTTGTATTCATTCCAATCTGCCTTACATTGATTTTCTCTGGGATATATATCCATTTACATGCTTAAAACAATAAAAAGAACCTAATCTATTGTTGGATGGATTGCTGATGTCGGATTTGATTTTTTCCCATGCTTCTGTCCTTTTTTTGCAGGTGGTGTTTGTCGTACGCCGACGGGAAGAGCTCAGCCGTTGATGAAGCCATGTGGACGGCGGAGATTTCAGGCGTGTGGGCGCGTGCAGGAGACGAACAGTCCTTCACGCGCGCGTGAGGATCTGAGTAGCCTCTCTTACTTCAATTCGGACCGTTGGATCAGATTTGATCCAGCAGCTAGGATGCAGTTGCGCAGGAAAATAAGGGATTAGATTAGATTAGGGTTTTAGGGTTTTAATTATCTTGGGCCTTATCGGGCCAAATATGTATGGGTTATGTAATAGACTTAAAATTATAAATGGATTGGAATTCTTTTTATTTAATGGACTGAATTTTTATTTATTTAATTAGTAATAGTATATATATATATATTGGTTTTTGTTTAATATAACATAACAATAAATATTATTATTATTATTATAATAATAATAATAATAAAACTAATAAAAGCGGATAAATAATAAAAAAGACGAACAAAATTAGCGATCAAAAAATTGTGTTATGGTTGAGATATGTGCATGCTTGAACAAGTTGTAGTAATCACTTGTTGTTAGTTATTTGGTATGCTATAAGGAAATTTTGGAGTTTGGTATGAATTGGATTTAGATAATTTGGCTATGTTTGATTAATTGGTAACAAACCTTAAGTTGAACTTGTTCCTTGAATAAGAAGTCATTCTTTTAAGGATTTTGATCACCTTGATAACCAAACTAAAATGGTAGGTAATAGGAAACGAAAATGTTAAGAAATTTTACATTGTATCTTAGCTTGTTCGAACAAACGTGGAAAACAAATTAATCTTTTTGGAGTCATTTGAATACTAACTTATGGCATAAGTTAGTCATTTGTTTAGTCTTTAACATTTTAGGCTTGGTTTACTGCTAAGTTGGGGTTAGGATGTTTCATAGGGTTTAGGTGTATGAGTTTAGAATTTAAGGATAATGATTAAAATTTAAGGTTTATGGTTATAATTTAGAGTTTACAAGTTAAAACCTAAATCCTAACCATATTACCCTAAAAACTAAACCTCAACCTCTAAACCCTACACCTAAACCCTAAATTCTAATTACTATCCTTAAATTCTAAACCCCTACACCATAAATATTACACCCTAAACTAAGACCATAAACCCTAAAACTAAGGCGCTTGTAGAAACTTTCGGTTTCCACCGCCAGTGTATTGAATATAAATCATATATATAATAGGGAAATACTATATCAATGGCGGTGGAAACAAAAGGTTTCCACAAGCGTCTTAATTTTAATGTTGATAGATTTATTTTAGGTTTTGTGGTTTATGAGTTTAGAGTTTAGGTTAGTAGTTTAAATTAAGGTTCAGAGTTAGAATTTATGGTTTAAAGGTTAGGGTTTAAATTTAGAGTAATATGGTCATAAGTTTAGGTTTTAACCTATAAACACTAAATTCTATCCCTAAATTCTAAATTCTAACCACAACCCTTAAATTTTAAACCTCTAAACCTAACCCCTAAACTTTTAACCTTAAACTAAATCTCTTAACCCTAAAACTAAGACACATGTAAAAACTTTTTGTTTCCACGTGTATAGTATAATTACTCTAAAAATAACATGAGATTAATTGTTTTTGTATTCAACCTTCGTGGAAAATGAGTATTTTCACTAAAACTTAGAGAGGTAAATGGATATTTCCAAAAAAATGTAGGGGTAGATGAAAATTTCACCGAATCTCGTGGGATAACTGATAAGCGTATTTTCCCTTTTTAAGAAAAATGTTTTTTAAACTAACTAAATTAATGGTTTGAAGTGAGATCCACTAATTAGGGGAGTGGTCAAGGAATCTCATGTCACTTAATTTTATATATGTTTGAATTATGATATTTATGTGGGAGATGTAATTCTACACAATAAAAAATAGGTAAACTACATTTTAGTACCCCCATCTATGTTTGTGTTACTGTTTTGATAATCAACTATTATTTTTTTGCAAAATGGTACCTAATGTTACGTTAGGTTTCTATTTTGGTACCTTGACCGCTAAAAATAAACAGAAACGGTGATGTGACTTGGTCAAATTAGTTTTAGTCCAAAAACATATACAATCTATCAATTTAGTCTAAAATTCAGCATTTTTAAATCGATATACTTTTTTTAATTATTAATTAGAGAAATGACCTTCATCCACGATTATTTTGAAAATGACCATATTTTCCCACGTAGGAACGACTCGAGTTCTACAAAAAGCGTTTATCTTACTCCCTACTTGCAGATAGCGAGTTCTGTCTTACGTGGATGGTCATTTCAGATAACCCCTTTGTTTAATTGGAAAAAAAAAGACCTCGTGTTCTGCATACATTTGGAGTTCTGCGAGAAATTCAATTTATCCTCAGACTTTATTATACTAAACTCGCTTCCTATAGAAAGCGGGTTCAATGGATTTCAAGACCTACATGGGTTTATAGGCATGTTTGAGGAGGTTTCTGGGATGTTAATCGGAAAATTTTTGTAATTTTTAAGCTTAGAGGCATAATATTAGAACTTATCTTTAAATTGAGGCTAATATTAGCACATGTGAGACATTATAAACGGGGTAACAATCGCGTTGAAAATGGTTCCAAACCTTGGTTTTGTGCATGAAGGACAAGCTCAAATGGCTTGATAGGCATGTTCAAGTTGTTTTTTCAGGATGTTAATCGAAAATTTTGCGTAATTTTTAAACTTTTAGGCATAGTATTTGGAACTTATCTATCAGTTGAGACTGATATTGACACATACCAAGCATGATAAACGGGGTAGAAATCGCGTTGAAAATGGTTTCAAACCATGGTTTCGTGCATGAAGAACAAGCTAAAATGGCTTGATTAGCATGTTCGAGTAATTTTTCTGGGATGTTAATTGGAAAATTTGCGTAATTTTTAAACTTCAAGGCGTAGTATTATAACTTATCTATCAGTTGAGACTGATATTGGCACATACCAAGCAAAAGGGAGTAAAAATCACGTTGAAAATGATTCCAAACCAAAAGAAATTGAAACTTAGCAAAGAGTTTTTGTTGATTAGAAAAGTAGTAGTACAACGAAAACTACAATTAAAAAATGTGAGGGCCTGACCAATGAGGGCATTTGCTCTTGTTGTGTTCGGAATTCCTACATCTAGTGCATAGTTTCGACTGTCTAGTTCTTTCTCGATGTTCAACCAAATCTTCGTCACAGTAAATCTGTGTTGATCGTGGATGACCTTTTGATTATGGTTGTAGTGCAAGATTTGGTTGTATTGTAGGTTCATCATAAACTACAGCTGGATCACATTCATTATCAATGGAAGGAGACTGTATTGATAAACCTCGAATACGGTTTCAAGTAAATATTCTGAATTAACAAATGTCATATAGTGAATTCGTACAGAAGAACAAGCAACAATGGCATGCGCACACGGGCATTTGAATGTTTGGAAGACTTCGCACTCACACGTTCTTTCTTGTAGATTAACCACGTATGTGTTGTGCTCTATATCTTCTAGAGGCCTCGAATATTTCGAAACACGAAATGAATGTTTTTTGCGAGAGAAGCATATTGCAATCATCGTATTTGAATGCGAAACAAATGATTGCAGATTTTTGAGGAGGTCTGGGTGGACTCTATGGCCACTTGCCTCCAGTCTACTGCTTGTTTTCCCAAGGTTGTAAAAAAGATTGCCAACCAATAATATGTTGCTTTAACAACAGAAGTGATAGGCAAATGTCGCGCTCCCTTCAGTGATGAATTGATCTTCTCAGTCAAGTTCATTGTCATGTGACCATATCGACGACCCCCATCATATGATCAAAGACATTTCTTCCTCAGGATTTTAACAATGTAGTTATAGCCCAATAGATTCTTAACTCTCACTTGTTAAAGCAGCTCCTCAACCTCATGTACGTAATACGTGTGGCCTATTCAATAAAAGATGTAATATTTAATGAGGAATAATAAATGCAAAGATATCTTAAATCCAAAAGAGTGAAAAACGTACCCATTCGAAGCACCATTAGACGCTCATCTTTAATCTTGTACTTTTGCAAATAATTTGCAGCAATTTGGCGTAAACAATACCGGTGATAATTATAGGGAGGTTGCCAAGATCGACTCATACGCTGGATTGCGTATTTGATCCTTCTGTCTCTATCAGAAATAACTAGAGGTGGAAAATGGGTCATTTGGTTTGGGTTTTTTTAGTTTCGGTTATTTCGGGTCTGGTCATTCGGTTCGGGTCAATTTTGGGTCAATGGGAGATCGGTCAATTTTAATCAAATTTTTAGGCCGGTCAATTTTTTACACCATATATATGACTTTACAAAGCCAATATATTTGACTTTTTGGTGAGTTATACGGTTGTTCATATCCCATCTTTCTTTATTTCTATTAATATCTTTTATTTATTTCGGATTGTCTTCGGTTCGGGTTGCTTTCGGTTCGGGTCCATTTCGGTTCAGCTAAAATTCTGTTCGATTTATTTCGTGTTTCGGATCAAATTTTGAGTCATATTCGAGTCGATTTTGGACTAATCGGTTCGGGTCTCGGGTCAAGTTTGTTAGGTTTAGAAATAATACATATCATATCATATCATCTCTATCACGCATAACATGAGATAGAACATGTCTTCATTAAGTTGGCAAAGAAGAATTCCCAAGATCCGATATCTTTCTTTTCAACTATTGCGAAGGCGATGGAAACAGTTTTTCTATTGTCGTCTTGTGCAACCGCCAATAATAATATCTATGTATATTTGTCATACAACCAAGTGTCATCGATCTGAACTATCAACTTGCAGTGGTAGTCAACTTCGGCAGTACCGGTTATAACAGCTCCGTTAATAGGCAAACCAATATGAAATGCAAAGATCCTGTAGCGTAATGATAGCCTCACCACATAGAAGATGAAATGTGTGTTTCCAGCCTCCACCTTTCTAGTAGCGCGTTTATCGATGGAGGATGTAACTTGGTACCTCCAATTATAGTGCTAATATGGTTGATGTAACAAGTTAACACACCTTCATACCCCTTAAAATTAAAATTTTTAAAAATAAATAACAATTTAAAACTAATAAACTAAATACAAAAAAACAAAAAAGATAATACCTTTTCATTTGCAGGATCTCGCCAGTAGTCAAAGACAAGTCTCTGATCTAGTCTGAGTAATCCCGCCATTATATCGAATATTTGCACTATTTAAATGATATTTGCTAAGAAAAGTAGATAAGAAAGAGATGGATGCTGAGATGAGTGTGAGATTATAAGAGGATTGGGGCCTTATTTATAGGAGTCTTGTACCCCTTCTAAAGTGACATTTAGTAGAACTCGCTATCTGCAGAAAGCGAGTTTTGTTAAAAAGATGTGACCCTTCAGTGTGAATCAATTCCAATCCTTTCAGAATGGAACTCGCTATCTGTAGAAAGCGAGTTCCCGTGATTTTTAAATTTCTATCAACAATGACGTTTTTTTATCAACATTCTGGGAATGTGATTCCCACCATTCCCTTAGGTATTTGTCAATTCCTGCCACTTTAAACAAAATTGCCCTTGAAGTAATGAGTTTTCTTAATTTGGATCCTTTGTAGCAATTTTAAATGGCGTAAATTTATTAAATAATTTTATTTTATATTAGTTTAATATTTAAATGGTTTTACACATATTTAAAATTTTTTTAATATTTAGATAATAGGGGAAAATCATGGCTATAAAAAAATTCGATAAAATGTCTAAATACTCTGTAAATTTTCTATAAAATTTTGGTAAGAAAATAAAATAGACACATAGCATATTACAAGGAGAACCTTTGAGTTTATTGATTTTATATTCTATTTTCGTTGATATTCTTGTAACTTAGTGTTTCATGATACAATCATCATCTCTTATTTATCAATTTTTTCTTGACTTTATGCAAATTTATTGTTCATTTTATTATTTCAATCGTGCTTTAATATTTGAGGGGTATATTTATTTAAAATTATTTTATATTATTTTAATATTTAAATGTTGTTACCCATTAAATATTTATTTATTTGAATTTAATTATAAGAATTTTAATATTAATAAAAATATATATTTCATATTGTTTATACTAATTATATTAGTAATATGTTAAGTATAATTGTATGAATCTTCAAACAAATATTTTTGAATTAATATCAAAAGGTTTAACTTGTTAAAATGAAAATATATAGTAACATTTACTTTCAAGTAATCTTATATTCCCTCAACCAAACGATGTAATCTTACATTCCCATCAAAAAAGCCAAATAATGTAATCTAAACATTCCTAATAATGTATCAGGTAATGTTACATTTCAGGAATCTTATTCCCAAGGGTAATCTTACATTCTGTGAACCGAACGCACCCGAAATGATCTTTTAAATTTTTTTCTGTTTTTAATATATTATTTCAAGATAATAACTAAAAATATTAAAAAGATCTTTTAATAATTAGGATCTTTTAAAATTATTACAGATATTAAATTTTTTAAGATAATATTTTTTAATTAAAAGAGTTTTTTTAATAAAAATATTGTTGTGAATAAAATAAAGAAGAACAAGAATAAGAACAAGAAGAACAAAGAGATGAGAGAAAGAGGGAGATTTGTATTATTCTCAAATATAGACTTGTATACAATGCCTTCTATGAATCATCTATTTATAGGCATAAGAAGTACATAATACATTAAACTCTAATTCATAGAGATAATATTCCTAATAATAAATAAATCAAACTCCTTTGATAAAGTTCTAATCATGATAGACATCCACATAGATAAATATTCATAACAAATATATTATTTTAAGATAATAACTAAAAAGATATTTAAGTTTAAGATACACGTTATTTTCATAAAATATATATTTATTAGAATATTAAATTATTCGAATCTACATTATTTAGATACAATATTACGTTATTGTAAAATATTTGCAAATAGTATTTGTAAATATAAAAATTAATAAATTATTTGTTTTTTATTTATTCCAATAAGTTATGTTTTATCGGTTCTGAACAGCCATGTCAGACTGAACTCTATATCTGCAAAAAGCGAGTTCAGTGTCATAAAGTCCGACGATAAATTACTTTGTCGCTTTAATTTCCCGCAGAACTTGTTATACACAGAATGCAGGGTCTTTTTTTCAATTATTAAAAGGGGTTATCTGAAAAGCCCTTACACATAAGATGAAACTCGTTTTTTTTTTCAGGAAGCGAGATCTTTATACGCTTTTTGCAAAACATGAGTCCTTTCTACGTGGGCAGGATAGGGTAATTTTTCCAAATAATTTTGGATAAGAGTATTTTTCTAAATAATTTGGGATTAGGATCATTTTTTATAATTAATTATTAAAAAATATATTGATTTAAAATTACCCTAAAATTCTATCAATTTTAAACACTATTTTAAATTGTTGGATTAAAATTAAAATTTTCCCAATTTCTTCTTCTAGTCGAATGCTTCTTTGGGATTTAGGGTTTACAAAATTCAATCCCAGGATTGTTAATATTTTACAACAAAAAATTTTAAATTTATAATACAAACTCACAACACAATTCGTTGTAAGGATTACAATTTACCCAATTCTCTATTTGTTTCCCACTATTTTATTATATTAATTATATTTTCTTTTAAAAAAAAGGGTCGACTAGTAGCATACCCACCACAAATGTTTGAATTCTAAAGAAGATCTGGGTTTGATTGCAATATTTGGTGACAATCCATTGGTTTTGAGAATAGTGAACCTGCAGCAAGGAAAAAGAATCAAAATCTAAAGAATAGAAAAAGAAAAAAAATAAGAAGTTGGAAAGAAGATTAGATTTGATCTAGCTGGTCTTAAAGTTTTGCTTGGTATGAAGGATGGAAAATTTGTTAATCAAATGGTTAAAATTCAAAGTAAGAAGGTGATTATAAATCTCCACCATTTGATTAATAAATTTTACATCCTTCTTCATTTACATCCTTCATACCAAGCAAAGATTAAGACTTTGTTGATGAATATTACACATCCGAACAATGATAGGATCCACAAGAAAGAACGAAATGTTCGACTGAAATTTCAAAACGTTCTAACGGTTAAATTTCAAGATCAAACAAATGAGAAAATTAAAGTTTTGTGATAGTTAAATTTCTAGCCGGTGCTTTTTGAGGTTTACTGCAATGATGAGTTGGTTAGTGACCTTTCTGGTATGTATATGTTTAATGTTTGGACTAGAAGAAGAATAAAATTGGAAAATTTATATTTTTAACCCAAAAATTAAATAGTGTTTAAATTGATAAAATTTGGACTAAATTGATAGATTGTATAAGTTTTGGGGACTAAAATTGTTATTTGACCAAACCACGTCACTGTTTTCATTTATTTTTAACGTCGGGCACCAAAATAAAAATGATACGTAACGTTAGTTACCATTTTACCAAAAAAAATTAATTGGGTACCAAAACAGAAACACATGCATAAGTGGAGTACTAAATATATAATTTACCCTAAAGAAGTTAATTATTTGAACTAATTACTATGATCAATCAAATGACAAGAATACTTATATTATCTCATTTTATCTATATTCAAATCTTCAGATTTATATTTAGAATATAAAAATTATCTACTTGATAAAAATAGCATCATAAAAATAGATATTTTTTGGCAAAATGACAAAAGATACACCCAATGTTTGAATGTTTTGTCATTTATCCCCTTATTCTTTTTTGGTTCAAATATGCCTCCAACGTTTTAATTTGGTCCAAATATGCCCCCGTTGGATGGAAATTGTCAGTCAACTGACGGTCAACGGCTGATGCTGACTAGATTTGCCACGTGTTAAGATCTGTTGACGTGTCAGCATTATATTTGTCATGTATCGTCATCAAATTCAACCACATGTTAGCATGATAGTCGGCTGCGTGTCACCATAAAGAAGGGTATAACAAATTTATATTTGTCATGTATCGTCATCAAATTCAACCAGATGTTAGCATGATAGTCGGCTGCGTGTCACCATAAAGAAGGGTATAATAAATTTTTAAAAAAATTGACGTGGCATTAGCATATCTTAACACGTGACAAGTCCAGTCAATATCAGTCATTGACCGTCAATTGACTGACAATTTACATCCAATAAGGACATATTTGGACCAAATTGAAACGTTAAGGGCATATTTAGACCAAAAAAAGAATAAAGGGCCAAATGACAAAAAATGCAAACGTTGGGGACATTTTTTTGTCATTTTCCTAAATTTTTATAAGATCATAAATTTGTGAAAACGGAACGCTGCGTTTAGTGCAATCGAAATAAATAAAAGATGGGGTTCCCATTTTCTAAAACTTCTTTTAGGGTTTGAGGATAGCGCAGCCGTCGGTTCTGAGGCTATAAATATGCATTCCTCTTGCTAAGCTTTTATCACCTTTCTCTCTCTGTTTCTTTTATTTTTAGTTTTTGAAAGAAAAAAATTGCAGTTTTGTGTGCTTTAATGATTTGATGATAATAGAATGGATCAAATGATGAGCCTGGAAGACCAACAACATGATGGATTCGTTCCATGATTCCTTCCTCGTTTTAATTCTCTGATGATCCCTTCTTCTTTTCTTTCGATTTCGGATGTCAATTTCTTCCTTTTCCTTCTTATTTTCTTTCTTTAGAAAATCTAAAATAAATAGTAAACGTTAGTTTCATTTTTCACTTGGGTTGCTTTTTCTCTTCTTTTTTGCTTTAATGGTATTGTAATTATTGATGAACATATGATTAATGTGTACATAAGAACTGTTTTGGAAGCAAGATTTGTATATGGGAATAGGGATGATGGAAAGAAGCAAGCATAGATCTGATCTGATGTGGTTGAATATTTTATTTTGTGCCGTTGATGACTTAATATTAGTTAAATATAAATTATAGTAAAAATAAATTAAAAGCTTTGTTTGGGGCGTTTGGTACGTACTTAGGCTTTCTATGTTGTGTGATGTGGGTTTGAGTCCCATGAGTTTAGTCTCATCTTTACAATTTCGTTGCTTCAAAATTTTCTTTGATTTTTAGGTTTTTCTAATTTAAAATTATATTTTGATAAAATAGGACCATAATTGATGTTTAGTCTAGTGACAAGCACAGTTGTTTATTTGCGACACTAATAAATCTTATTCATTTTCTTTTGCTGTTATGGTGACAAGTGTCACTATTATATTGGTCTGAATAAAATTTTAAAAAATAATAAAGAGAGGAGAGAGAAAATAGTATTTAAAAATATTTAAAAAATTTACCTTAGTATTATGGGGTTTTTTTACGGAGGTGGACCAAAATAGGAAAAATATGTAATAGGAGGGATAATTTTAACAAAAAAAATTAGTTAAATAACCAAAACTGAAAAGAGTGATAGTTGGGTGACTACAGGTATAATTTTCTCTATAATTTTTTTTTTAAATAATTCCTATATAAAAGAGGAGATAATCTCAATTGAGAGCCTTAACATCTTGCTCTATATATTGTTAACTCTAAGATATCAATCATACTTAAAAACATTGTCTAAACACCCTAATTAAATAACTCGTGAAATCATCAACATAGTCAAATAATAATAATCACACCTATAGTACTTAGTATCATCTTTCAAGCATCTTTGAATAAGATCTGGTAGTCACCTAGCCTAGAAATCATACATTCGATGTAAAAGTACATGAATATAATCCAATGTTACATAGCCTCTAAAGCTCATATCTATCATTATCTCAACACAGTGTTGTAGCACTAACATTGGGTATCGAGATCTTGACCGTACAACAATCACACAAAAAAACGATTAACATATGATTCGTATTAATCATTGATTATCAAGTCTTTGGCACGTTATGAAAGATTATTAATCATATCTTAGTGTATTACCCGACCCCATATCATATTTTTAAACTAATTTGCATAATGAGTATCGATATTCGACTTTAAGTATTAATCTTGCCATATAAAGGGTATTAATACTGCCATTTGATGTTTTAAAATTTAATTCAGTGTCGGTACTCCCTGTTTGTGCAAGTTTATGTTGTTGTTGTTGTGGACTTGTTAATAACCTTTCTTGGATGATTTTTGGATGATTTTTGGATGATTTTGCATTATAGCTTCTTTGTGGAATGATCTTAAGAATCATGCCTATAGAAACATGAGTGAAGTGTGATACCATGTTATGGTCTTATTCTTGTGTTGTTTTGGTGTGGTTAGTTCATGAAAATGGTTGTATGTATACTTGAAGCATGTTAGATTGTGTTTGGATACTTGTAAGCATGAAAAATCAGCAATTTGGGATATTTCGGGTCTAGCTGTATCGGTACACAAGCTTTCATATTGATATGAGTAAGTATAATTTGGTCTAGCGTTTTGGTATCGCGAGTTAGCGTTTCGGTACGACCTTAGTGTAAAAGGCTGGGCATATCGATACGCTAGGGAATGTATCAGTATTTGGTACAATTTTGAGCTACGAGAATTTGAAATTTGAGAAATGTGAAAGTGTACCGATACACTTGCACGTGTATCGATACGAGTAGCTGTTTTTATGATTAAATTGTTATTTGAAGCATGAAACCTGAATAATTGAGGATATGGAAGCATTTTGAGCTAGGGAATGTATCAGTATTTGGTACAATAATTGTTTTTATGATTGTGAATGTTATTGTATGAGTTTGGATGGTCATTTTGAGTTGGATTTTGATATGGAAGCATGAAACCTGAATAATTGAGGATTGTTAACTTAAAATTGGGCTAAGTTCTCATAGTTTTCTAGATTTAAAATTTGGTCCTTTTGTGTTTGTGTTCGTAATTGATTGCCTTACCGGTGTCTGATTTATTTGAGATTTGTACACCATAGGTTAATAAATTGCATCTATATAAGATAAAAAATGGACGTAATTCAAGTAATTTTTTACAGGTTTATTCTGACAAACTCAATGTAGCTCATTCGGTTTGGTTAGGGCGTCTAGTCCGGGTCGAAGGGGTTAACTGAGAAATATGGGAAAATATTCTAAAATCCTCATTTAATAAATTAAAATATAATTATTAAAAAATTATTATAATTATAAAATAAAATTTATTAAATAAAGTAAACTTTTAAAATCATAAAAAGTATTTTTTTCTTTATAATAAAAATATGACATATTCAGACTATCCATATTGATGTGTTATTTGAGCTTAACTGAGAGAAAAAATTCATTTCATGCATCCTTTGATTTTGTATTTTTATCATGAAATGTGTTCAATTAATTGTGTGAAACAACAATTTTGTTTTGGTTTAGTTGTTTTGTTAGGACATTTTTATGATTTTATAAGTTTTTTCCCTGTGTTTCGAGGAGTTATTTGTGATAGTTATGTTCCTAAGATAAATTCAATGACACTTGGATTGATGAAGACGAGGATGATAGGAAGACCAAGTGAAGAAAAGAAAGAAATATGGATTATGTAAAACCGAGTTTGGGGGTCGGGTGAAAATAATATTTTAATATTATTTCGATTTCAGTTTTATAATTTAAATAAATAAAATAATAGTTCGGGTTTTGTTTGCAAATAAAACAAAGGTGTTGGACCCAATTTTTAAACCAAAACCCAATAGTCATTTCATTAATGACAGTTTCGTAAATACGTGGCCTTGTAAAATAAAAAACCCTTTAATTTCAAAACACCCAAATTTGTGTCATCTTCTACCTCCCAAACAAAAACCAACGTGAAACCCCTCCCACCATTGAATTTCCTATTTCATCTCCTCCATCCTTCATCCTTGATGATTTTTAAAAGGTAATGGCACTTTTGAGCTGTCCTCGTCTTCCTCTTTCTCCCTATGTAAATTGTTTTCATTAAAGCTCACTAGTTTGCATTTTAGGGTTTTGAGATTTTTAGTTAAAAATGCTATCTTTGTTAGCTTTAACTAAAGCTATTGATTTATTAATGTTATATGAGTTGTTTACTACCTATAAGGTCCAACATATCCAATTTTTGCAAGGTTTTATGGTGAATCCCGAAATGGGTTTTTAGGAGTATATTTAAAGTGTCAAAATTTGTGTTTTTGGGATGGTTTTGTGAAAAATTGATGGGCTGATGTTATAGTAACATTGGGTAGATGTCTTTGGATGTTATTTGATGATTTTTGAGAAGTTATAGTGTTGATTCGAATGGATTCCCGTAGCTACTGTTGTAAGTGATTTTTGGGAGTGGAAAAAGGGAGTTTTTAAGGTGTCTATGTGGGGAAATGAAGGGTTGATGGTTATACTATGGTTAGGAAGTGTTTTGAACATGTTTAAGGGTGCTTTGGGTGACTACATTGCTGATTTTTTATGGGTCTTTGTGGAAGTACGAAAATGAGAAATTGAAGAATGAACTTGACTTTGAATTGTGAGAATTGTAGTGGATTTGTGTGTTGGTGTTAAACTTTGGGTTTGTGACTGATTTTGAGGTTAATATATTGTTTTTGAATGGTTAGAAGCAAGGGAAATCAATGGGGAAGCTTCGGGCTCGGATTCGGAAACTTGGATGCTTGGTAGGCTTGTCAGCTTGTGCTAATGGAGTGGTCGATGTGTGGTTACTATTTTTTAAATGACTTTCAAATATTGGTTCAAGCATGTGAACCTAGGATGGGCTTGGTAAACCCACCTAGAGTTGAGATTAGAGTGGTAGCTTAATCTCAAGCTTAGCTTAGGAAACCTTTGGTTGATCTCCTAATTGCTTATTATACCTCATGTCTAATTGTGTTTGTGTTAGCTATGTATAATGTGTTATGCATGTTGTTGAGGCTTATTATGATGCGTTGATATATGCATGTGGTTTGGTTTATGAATCGTGCATAATAGTGATCATGGTGCATACGTGCTAAGCACGGAAGTTATGTTGAGTTGATGTTGTGAAAGGTTGTGGAATTTGATTAATATTGGCACTAGTATGCTTGGGGTACAATGATCGATCATTAGGATGAGTGTGCACACGAGAGTCAAAGTCGCGCGTGGCCTTGGTGGCGTTAAGGCACCAAGGAGGAGTACGGGTACCCCTCGAAAATCTTTATATTAGTCGATGATGAGTGTAATCCCATCGACGGGGCGTGAGGATGAGTGCAATCCCCTCCGCGAGAACCGGTGATGAGTGTAATCCCACCGCAGGTAATGGTTATGTTGGAAATGCGTTCCAACATGTTATCCGCGTATTCGAGTCATAGCTAGGTGCCAATATGAGATTGTATGTATATGCCAATATGAGATTATACATATGCCTATATGATACGAAATGTGTTTTTCTAAAATGAATCGATATGTGATGTGGTTAATACATCGAGTTGTGTATCATTGTATGTTGAGCTTGTGAGAAGTTGAGCATGGCATAATGTTGAATACATGTTCATGCATCATGATTATTTTGGCTCTTGTGGATCGGAGGTAAGATCATGCATTTTATCTTGGTTGTAGCTCGTGCTTGGACCCTGCATTGCCGAAGGTTTGTTTTATGAGCTTACCCTCACTAAGCTTTTATGTTTACGCTCTTTTTTGTTCGATAATGCATATCAGTAGCTTGTGGGTGGCAAAGGCAAGGAAAGGTCTCCAAGTGTCACTTTTAGTAGCTCAAGTATGAACTTTAACTTGAAAGATTGTAATAGTAAAGCAATGGGATAAATGTCGTTATTTGAGCCTTTGAAGTATGTTATGTTGGTTGTTAGGAGCATGCTAGATTTCATCCATATGTTGTATTGATTTGGCTTTTGGGTGGTATGCCTTGCTTGTGAACCATGTTGGATTTGCTTATCTTAATTTGTCTAAGTGTTGGACTTGTTGAAGTTTGATGCCCTTTTTAAATGCCATGTTGGATGCCTCATCTCATGCCTTGTATGATTTGAATATGTTTCGCCATAAGATCCATGCCTCTAGTTCATATTTGTAAATGTTGAGTGCTTCTTAGGGTCGTTTAGGCCCTTTAGATTTGTTGAGAAATGCCTAAGTCTGGCATTTGAGGGTTGCAGACAGCCCGTGTTTCGAAACGAGCTGGGCCATTTCAGAACGGGTAAGGCTTCAGGGACCCCGTATCGGAACGCGTTACGATACGGTTTGGCCACTGTGAGCCCCTGTTCCGATACGAGTTTCGAAACATTTTGGCTACTGGAAATTTGAGAAATTGTCGAGATGAAAGCGTTTTGAAACGGGTCTACGGGTTTCGAAACGGTCAAAATCTCGTTAACCACGAGAAGTTGACCGTTGAGGGTGTTTCGGAACGGTTGACCTCCGTTCCGATACGGCCTCCTCGTATGGGCTTGGGGCAGTTGACCTGGTCAAGGGCGTTTCAATACGCCTCAATGGTGTTTCGAAACGGAATGTCTAATGGATTAAAATTGGACCGTTTAATTTGTTGTTTTGGGTTCAGTTAATTGTCTTATTCTTTTTATCCCGCTGTTATGATCGCGTAGGACTTAATTGTGCCATTAGAGAAGATAAGTTTAAAAAAAGAAAAATTAGGGTTGCTAACCGAGGGGTAACCTTAACGGGTTTCGCTTCGGTTTTCCCCGTGTGGCCTATTCGGACCGGTTAACCGGCCAGACCGAGACGAGAGGGTTACATTTGTTTGTATCAGAGCCTAAGGTTTCCGAGACCTTGGGCAGGTAAGTGAGGTAAGTTTAATTCTTGTATTGAAAATGCTCGGTGGTTGCTTGCCAAGTAAGCATATTCTTGTTATTCGAGTATGTTGTAATGAATGATTGTTTGATTGTGAACGTATGTTGCTTGAAGCATGTTGAGTAGAGTCCCATTGCTTCTATTACATCAGAAAAAGAGATTTTTAAGTGAGGAAATCATACTTGAGCCACTTGGACCCTTTCCTTTGCTAACCCAGTTTGTATGTTAATTTTCTGTTGTTGTTGATTTATTGCTTTTTAGTAAGTTTGAGGCCAAAGAGTGGGCCGTAAATCGCTAAGTAGAATTTGTGGATTCTGGAAAAGTGGATGATGTTGGGGGAGTTCATCGCTATAGTTAGGGAAGTACGGTTGTACTAGAGTTGAGGTATAGTTAGTTTGTTCAAGTCAATATGTATGTGGGTTGATACCTGTTGTTGAGGGATGATGTGATCGATTATGGCATTAGTTGATAAAAAAGAAGTGAAGACCTATGAGTGGGAGTCAGAGTGGTATCGATGTCATAATAGATAAGCCTTGGTACAGTTTTGGGTTTGTTTCCTCCGGTTGATTCTGAATCTGTACTTCTGTATGTTGTTAGCAAGTATGCAAGTTTGAATATGCCCGATGAAGTGTTAGAGGTAGGTCTGAGTACCTTAGTTCTTTTGGCGAGATTAGGGCAAGGGTCTCGTGTGAGTAATCCGAAACTCAGGAATGTTAGTTAGTGGTCGTTGGGGTCCAGCCTATGGTTTTGATACAAGATAGCCGATCAGTATCCGTGAGTGGGAATCAATCTGTGCGATTGGGCCAGTGTATAGCTGAGTTGTTTTCCAGCACGGTTGTTTGTGTGTGGTCAGAATTGAATTTTGAAGTTTCGAGATGCTCTAAGTACAATTTAGAAGAGTCAGATTTTGTTGAAGAACCAACTTGGAAAAAAAACAAGAGGACCGAAGACTATCTCTATTAAGATTTTAGACTTATGGACACATGTGACTAGACCTTGAAAAGAATTATCTAACACAAGACTTAGAGTTAATTATAGTTGTATTTGCTTCGAAGACTTAGAGGCAAAGCTTGTATAGTAAGAAATGCACAATATATACTTATCATCAGAACTTGAAATATTAGACGACTTAGGAAGGGTTGAAACTTGAACAGCATGAGTTGTTAGAATTGCATGAAGACCGTAATCTTGAGATTGAGTACCATCTGAAGATGGTCAACGTAGTAACCAATGCTTCAAGTTGTATTTGTTGTTAGATTAATTGTTGAGTTGTGAGATGTAATTGCCGGATTCAATTTACCAAATGATAGTATTCTTGTGGCCGAGTTACATGTTAAACCTACATTGAGTCAGAATGCTTGAAGAAAAACAGTTGCAAGACAGGTTCTTGGCACCTCACGTGCAAGACATGACAGAAGGAAGACCTTCATAATACAATTTTAGAGATGATAGAGTTCTGCAGTTTAGAGACAGAATTGTCGTACCGATTGACATAGTGTTTTGAGTCGTATTGTGTTGGCCGAAGCATACGACAGTTTATTTCTATTGCATCTGAGTAGTGTGAAGACGTATTGTGGGTTGAAGATGAGTACTTCTTGATTGAGTTGGTGAATAATGTGGTTCAGTATGAGAGTAAGTGTGTAAATTGTCAGTGTGTCAAGACCGAGCATCAGTTTTCTTCTAGTTTGTTACATCCGTGGAAGGTTCTTAATGGAAGTGAGTAATAGAGATCTGAGATTCCAACTAGATATTTTTGAAGATGTCTTCATAGTGTTTGGTTACATGTTGAAGTCAGATGGTCAGTTAGAGAAGGTTATGGGTCAAGCATTCAAGCAGTGTTGTATGAGATTGTGAATCGGGCTAGTTCTGTTGTTCATTGTTGCGGTTACCACCATAGTTAGAAAGGGGTTTGTGATGTGTTCCGTGTATCTATGATTCAGAAATGTGAGTCAGATATGTTCCGTGCCATGTTTGTAGAAGAGATTGAGTTCAGTTTAAAATCGACAAGCAATGGAGAACCAGTGGAGATCTTAGCATCAGATAGCTAATGTTGTGTGGTGAGTCTTTCGAGTTGGTTAAAATGTTGTGGTGAGAAGGAAATGGAAGTATGGAGGAGCATGTTTCAGTGGCTCTTCTTGTTTGATAAATTTCGGGGACGAAATTTCCTTAAGTGGGGGAGAGTTGTAACACCCGGGTTTGGGGGTTGGGTGAAAATAATGTTTTAATATTATTTCAGGTTTAGTTTTATAATTTAAATAAATAAAATAATAGTTCAGGTTTTGTTTGCAAATAAAACAAAGTTGTTGGATCCAATTTTTAAACCAAAACCCAATAGCCATTTCATTAATGGCAGTTTCGTAAATACGTGGCCTTGTAAAATAAAAAACCCTTTAATTTCAAAACACCCAAATTTGTGTCATCTTCTACCTCCCAAACAAAAACCAACGTGAAACCCCTCCCACCATTGAAGTTCCTATTTCATCTCCTCCATCCTTCATCCTTGATGATTTTTAAAAGGTAATGGCACTTTTGAGCTGTCCTCATCTTCCTCTTTCTCCCCATGTAAATTGTTTTCATTAAAGCTCACTAGTTTGCATTTTAGGGTTTTGAGATTTTTAGTTAAAAATGCTATCTTTGTTAGCTTTAACTAAAGCTATTGATTTATTAATGTTATGTGAGTTGTTTACTACCTATAAGGTCCAACATATTCGATTTTTGCAAGATTTTATGGTGAATCCCGAAATGGGTTTTTAGGAGTATATTTAAAGTGTAAAAATTTGTGTTTTTGGGATGGTTTTGTGAAAAATTGATGGGCTGATGTTATAGTAACATTGGGTAGGTGTCTTTGGATGTTATTTGATGATTTTTTAGAAGTTATAGTGTTGGTTCGAATGGATTCCCGTAGCTATTGCTGTAAGTGATTTTTGGGAGTGGAAAATGGGAATTTTTAAGGTGTCTATGTGGGGAAATGAAGGGTTGATGGTTATACTATGGTTGGGTAGTGTTTTGAACATGTTTAAGGGTGCTTTGGGTGACTACATTGCTGATTTTTGATGGGTATTTGTGGAAGTACGAAAATGAGAAATTGAAGAATGAACTTGGCTTTGAATTGTGAGAATTGTAGTGGATTTGTGTGTTGGTGTTAAACTTTGGGTTTGTGGCTGATTTTGAGGTTAATATATTGTTTTTGAATGGTTAGAAGCAAGGGAAATCAATGGGGAATCTTCAGGCTCGGATTCGGAAACTTGGATGCTTGGTAGGCTTGTCGGCTTGTGCTAATGGAGTGGTCAGTGAGTGGTTGCTATTTTTTAAATGACTTTCAAATATTGGTTCAAGCATGTGAACCTAGGATGGGCTTGGTAAACCCACCTAGAGTTGAGATTAGAGTGGTAGCCTAATCTCAAGCTTAGCTTAGGAAACCTTTGGTTGATCTCTTAATTGCTTATTATACCTCATGTCTAATTGTGTTCGTGTTGGCTATGTATAATGTGTTATGCATGTTGTTGAGGCTTGTTATGATGCGTTGATATATGCATGTGGTTTGGTTTATGAATCGTGCATAATAGTGATCATGGTGAGTACGTGCTAAGCACGGAAGTTATGTTGAGTTGATGTTGTGAAAGTTTGTGGAATTTGATTAATATTGGCACTAGTATGCTTGTGTACAATGATCGATCATTAGGATGAGTGTGTAAATGAGAGTCAAAGTCGCGCGTGGCCTTGGTGGCGTTAAGGCACCAAGGAGGAGTACGGGTACCCCCCGAAAATCTTTATATTAGTCGATGATGAGTGGAATCCCATCGCCGGGGCGTGAGGATGAGTGGAATCCCTTCGGCAAGAACCGGTGATGAGTGTAATCCCACCGCATGTAATGGTTATGTTGGAAATGCGTTCCAACATGTTATCCGCGTATTCGAGTCATAGCTAGGTGCCAATATGAGATTGTATGTATATGCCAATATGAGATTATACATATGCCTATATGATACGAAATGTGTTTTTCTAAAATGAATCGATATGTGATGTGGTTAATACATCGAGTTGTGTATCATTGTATGTTGAGCTTGTGAGAAGTTGAGCATGGCATAATGTTGAATACATGTTCATGCATCATGATTATTTTGGCTCTTGCGGATCGGAGGTAAGATCATCCATTTTATCTTGGTTGTAGCTCGTGCTTGGACCCTGCATTGTCGAAGGTTTGTTTTATGAGCTTACCATCACTAAGCTTTTATGCTTACGCTCCTTTTTGTTCGACAATGCATATCAGTAGCTTGTGGGTGGCAAAGGCAAGGAAAGGTATCCAAGTGTCGCTTTTGGTAGCTCAAGTATGAACTTTAAATTGAAAGATTGTAATAGTAAAGCAATGGGATAGATGTCGTTATTTGAGCCTTTGAAGTATGTTATGTTGGTTGTTAGGGGCATGCTAGACTCCATCCATATGTTGTATTGATTTAGCTTTTGGGTGGTATGTCTTGCTTGTGAACCATGTTGGATTTGCTTATCTTAATTTGTCTAAGTGTTGGACTTGTTGAAGTTTGATGCCCTTTTTAAATGCCATGTTGGATGCCTCATCTCATGCCTTGTATGATTTGAATATGTTTCGCCATAGGATCCATGCCTCTAGTTCATATTTGTAAATGATGAGTGCTTCTTGGGGTCGTTTAGGCCCTTTAGATTTGTTGAGAAATGCCTAAGTCTGGCATTTGAGGGTTGCAGATAGCCCGTGTTTCGAAACGAGCTGGGCCGTTTCAGAACGGGTAAGGCTTCAGGGACCCCGTATCGGAACGCATTTCGATACGGTTTGGCCACTGTGAGCCCCTGTTCTGATACGAGTTTCTAAACATTTTGGCTACTAGAAATCTGAGAAATTGCCGAGATGAAAACATTTCGAAACGGGTCTAAGGGTTTCGAAACGGTCAAAATCTCGTTGACCACGAGAAGTTGACCGTTGAGGGTATTTCGGAACGGTTGACCTTTGTTCCGATACGGCCTCCTCATATGGGCTTGGGGCAGTTGACCTGGTCAAGGGCGTTTCGATACGCCGCAATGGTGTTTCGAAACGACATGTCTAATAGATTAAAATTGGTTCGTTTAATTGTTGTTTTGGGTTCAGTTAATTTTCTTATTCTTTTTATTCCGCTGTTATGATCGTGTAGGACTTAATTGTGTCATTAGAGAAGATAAGTTTAATAAAAGAAAAATTAGGGTTGCTAATCGAGGGGGAACCTTAACGGGTTTCGCTTCGGTTTTCCCCGTGTGGCCTACTCGGACCGGTCAACCGACCAGACCGGGATGAGAGGGTTACATTTGTTGGTATCAGAGCCTAAGGTTTCCGAGACCTTGGGTAGGTAAGTGAGGTAAGTTTAATTCTTGTATTGAAAATGCTCGGTGGTTGCTTGCCAAGTAAGCATGTTTCCTGTTATTCGAGTATGTTGTAATGAATGATTGTTTGATTGTGAACGTATGTTGCTTGAAGCATGTTGAGTAGAGTCTCATTGTTTCTATTACATCGGAAAAAGAGATTTTTAAGTGAGGGAATCATACTTGAGCCACTTGGACCCTTTCCTTTGCTAACTCAGTGTGTATGTTAATTTTCTGTTATTGATTTATTGCTTTTTAGTAAGTTTGAGGCCAAGAGTGGGCCGTAAATTATTAAGTAGAAGTTGTGGATTCTGGAAAGGTGGATGATATTGGAGGAGTTCATCGCTATAGTTAGGGAAGTACGATTGTACCGGAGTTGAGGTATAGTTAGTTTATTCAAGTCAGTATGTATGTGGGTTTATACCTGTTGTTGAGGGACGATGTGATCGATTCTGGCATTAGTTGATAAAAAAGAAGTGAAGACCTATGAGTGGGAGTCAGAGTGGTTTCGATGTCATAGTAGATAAGCCTTGGTACAGTTTTGGGTTTGTTTCCTCTAGTTGATTCTTAATCTGTACTTTTGTATGTTGTTAGCAAGTATGCAAGTTTGAATATGCCCGATGAAGTGTTAGAGGTAGGTCTGAGTACCTTAGTTCTTTTGGCGAGATCAGAGTAAGGGTTTCGTGTGAGTAATCCTAAACTCAGGAATGTTAGTTAGTGGTCGTTGGGGTCCAGCCTATGGTTTTGATACAAGATAGCCGATTAGTATCCGTGAGTGGGAATCGATCTGTGCGATTGGGCCAGTGTGTGTCTGAGTTGTTTTCCAGCATGGTTGTTTGTGTGTGGTCAGAATTGAATTTTGAAGTTTCGAGATACTCTAAGAACAATTTACAAGAGTCAGATTTTGTTGAAGAACCAGCTTGAAAAAAAATAAGAGGACCGAAGACTATCTCTATTGAGATTTTAGACTTATGGACACATGTGACTAGACCTTGAAAAGAATTATCTAACACAAAACTTAGAGTTAATTATATTTTTATTTGCTTCGAAGACTTAGAGGCAAAGCTTGTATAGTAAGAAATGCACATTATATACTTATCATCAGAACTTGAAATATTAGACGACTTAGGAAGGGTTGAAACTTGAACAGCATGAGTTGTTAGAATTGCTTGAAGACCGTAATCTTTTGATTGAGTACCATCCGAAGATGGTCAACGTAGTAACTAATGCTTCGAGTTGTATTTGTTGTTTGATTAATAGTTGAGTTGTGAGATGTAATTGCCGGATTCAGTTTACCAAATGATAGTATTCTTGTGGCCGAGTTACATGTTAAACCTACATTGAGTCAGAATGCTTGAAGAGAAACAGTTGCAAGACAGGTTCTTGGCACCTCACGTGCAAGACATGACAGAAGGAAGACCTTCATAATACAATTTCAGAGATGATAGAGTTCTGCATTTTAGAGACAAAATTGTCGTACCGATTGACATAGTGTTTTGAGTCGTATTGTGTTGGCCGAAGCATACGGCAGTTCATTTCTATTGCATCTTAGTAGTGTGGAGACGTATTGTAGGTTGAAGATGAGTACTTCTTGATTGAGTTGATGAATAATGTGGTTCAGTATGAGAGTAAGTGTGTAAATTGTCAGTGTGTCAAGACCGAGCATCAGTTTTCTTCTAGTTTGTTACATCCGTGGAAGGTTCTTAATGGAAGTGAGTAATAGAGATCTGAGATTCCAACTAGATTATTTTTGAAGATGTCTTCATAGTGTTTGGTTACATGTTGAAGTCAAATGGTCAGTTAGAGAAAGTTATGGGTCAAGCATTCAAGCAGTGCTGTATAAGATTGTGAATCGGGCTAGTTCTGTTGTTCATTGTTGCGGTTACCACCAGAGTTAGAAAGGGGTTTGTGATGTGTTCCGTGTATCTATGATTCAGAAATGCGAGTCAGATATGTTCCGTGCCATGTTTGTAGAAGAGATTGAGTTCAGTTTAAAATCGACAAGCAATGGAGAACCAGTGGAGATCTTAACATCAGATAGCTAATGTTGTGTGGTAAGTCTTTCGAGTTGGTTAAAATGTTGTGGTGAGAAGGAAAGGGAAGTATGGAGGAGCATGTTTCAGTGGCTCTTCATGTCTGATAAATTTCAGGGACGAAATTTCCTTAAGTGGGGGAGAGTTGTAATACCCGGGTTTAGGGGTCGGGTGAAAATAATGTTTTAATATTATTTTGGCTTCTGTTTTATAATTTAAATAAATAAAATAATAGTTCGGGTTTTGTTTGCAAATAAAACAAAGTTGTTGGACCCAATTTTTAAACCAAAACCCACTAGTCATTTCATTAATGGCAGTTTCGTAAATACGTGGCCTTCTAAAATAAAAAACCCTTTAATTTCAAAACACCCAAATTTGTGTCATCTTCTACCTCCCAAAAAAAAACCAACGTGAAACCCCTCCCACCATTGAAGTTCCTATTTCATCTCTTCCATCCTTCATCCTTGATGATTTTTAAAAGGTAATGGCACTTTTGAGCTGTCCTCATCTTCCTCTTTCTCCCCATGTAAATTGTTTTCATTAAAGCTCACTAGTTTGCATTTTAGGGTTTTGAGATTTTTAGTTAAAAATGCTATCTTTGTTAGCTTTAACTAAATCTATTGATTTATTAATGTTATGTGAGTTGTTTACTACCTATAAGGTCCAACATATCCGATTTTTGCAAGGTTTTATGGTGAATCCCGAAATGGGTTTTTAGGAGTATATTTAAAGTGTCAAAATTTGTGTTTTTGGGATGGTTTTCTGAAAAATTGATGGGCTGATGTTATAGTAACATTGGGTAGGTGTCTTTGATGTTATTTGATGATTTTTGAGAAGTTATAGTGTTGGTTCGAATGGATTCCCGTAGCTACTGCTGTAAGTGATTTTTGGGAGTGGAAAATAGGAGTTTTTGAGGTGTCTATGTGGGGAAATGAAGGATTGATGGTTATACTATGGTTGGGTAGTGTTTTGAACATATTTAAGGGTGCTTTGGGTGACTACATTGCTGATTTTTGATGGGTCTTCTTAGATGTACGAAAATGAGAAATTGAAGAATGAACTTGGCTTTGAATTGTGAGAATTGTAGTGGATTTGTGTGTTGGTGTTAAACTTTGGGTTTGTGGCTGATTTTGAGGTTAATATATTGTTTTTGAATGGTTAGAAGCAAGGGAAATCAATGGGGAAGCTTCGGGCTCGGATTCGGAAACTTGGATGCTTGGTAGGCTTGTCGGCTTGTGCTAATGGAGTGGTCGGTGAGTGGTTACTATTTTTTAAATGACTTTCAAATATTTGTCCAAGCATGTGAACCTAGGATGGGCTTGGTAAACCCACCTAGAGTTGAGATTAGAGTGGTAGCCTAATCTCAAGCTTAGCTTAGGAAACCTTTGGTTGATCTCCTAATTGCTTATTATACCTCATGTCTAATTGTGTTTGTGTTGGCTATGTATAATGTGTTATGCATATTGTTGAGGCTTGTTATGATGCGTTGATATATGCATGTGGTTTGGTTTATGAATCGTGCATAATAGTGATCATGGTGAGTACGTGCTAAGCACGGAAGTTATGTTGAGTTGATGTTGTGAAAGGTTGTGAAATTTGATTAATATTGGCACTAGTATGCTTGGGTACAATGATCGATCATTAGGATGAGTGTGCACACGAGAGTCAAAGTCGCGAGTGGCCTTGGTGGCGTTAAGGCACCAAGGAGGAGTACGGGTACGCCCAAAAATCTTAATATTAGTCGATGATGAATGAAATCCCATCGACGGGGCGTGAGGATGAATTGAATCCTGTTGAGTGTGTAAAAGTTCTATTATTTACACCCTTTTTAACCCATATTTCTGCTGCATTCAAGCATCATTGCATTGCATTTAGGTTAGTTTTCAGTAAAACATCACAAATGGATTAAAAGCACGGATTCTACTAAAAGATGGCTATTTTTGCAGGTATCTGCCATAGTAGACGTTGAAGGCAGGCGCAGGGCAGAGAAGCAGGAGAGCTGAACTAGACAAGCAGATGAAGAAGACGAAGCTGCCATGGACCTGTCGTGACAGCATGGTGACAGCAGACTTATGAAGAGGAAAAGCAAAGTGGACCTCGATAGATAGAGAAAAATCTGCTCGTCTGTCGTGTGAAAGCCATATATTTTTCCAAGCCCCGGATCAAAAGATATGTCAAGCCAAAGCTCAAGGAAAGGAATTCCCACAAAATAGGGATGCGGCTGGAAAGTAGGAGACTTTAGAGATTTAGTCTTTATTAGAATCTTACTTTTAATTAAAGTTGTAATCCTTGTTACCTTAGAAGACTTGAGCCCAAAGCTTATATAAGGGCATAGATTTAACCTAGGAGGAACAAGCGAATACCCCATAATCGAAATCAAAAACCCTTGCCGTCCACCCGTCACCGACATGTTCTAAATTCCCCCTAGGGCCACGGGTTGTTTTGTAAAGTAGTTGCAAGGGTTGCTTTGTTTTAGGATTTTTCAGTTCAATAAAATAAACTTCAAGTTCTTTTATTTTGGTTTTAACATCTTGCAAGAGCATCGGGAGAGCATTGTGAGGTTACCCATTTACTTAGCATCGGGAGAGTTAAGTATACGAAAGAAATAAAAGCGCGTTCTCTAGTTTATAGTTGAACCATCTCGTGCCTAGGGATAGGGCGAGGTTAAGTGGCTAAGGAAGAATTCATACACATCGGTGTTCATCCTTCGATTCACGCCGGGAGGTATCATCAAAGACGTGTTCATCGACAGACTTGGACCTAGGGATAGGACAAGGCAGATCTGGGATTCTTGCCAAGCTTGAAGTGCGGAGTTGGTGTGTCTGCTGCCGCGACAGCTAACGGACAGCCGCCGCGACAGGTGCTGTCGGGGACGGGAGCGACGACAGAACTGGAGATCCTAAGCAATTCAATACCTGCACTACCGAGCAATTCAATACCAGCCCATTCTCTCTATCTTGATAAACTCAATCCTTTTATTTGCGTTTTTATCTTATTATTCTCGTGACAATCTTCTAAACTATTTCCTTTACTTCGTGCAGTAAACAAGGTGAAGTCATTAGCCCAATCCCTGTGGAGACGATATCCGATACTTAGTATCACTTTACTACTTGCGTCGTGTACATTTGCACTACAATTGCGATAGACTCTTTTACACGCAACAAGTTTTTGGCGCCGTTGCCGGGGATTGGCAACATAACTACATCTTTCTTTTATTGCACTTTTTGCTTTTATTTTTATTTTTATTTTTATTTTCGTTTTTATTTTTATTTTTCTTTAATTTTTCTTTGGTGTTTTCAACTCTTGCTTTTCACGAGGTTTTCTTGTTTATGCGCAGATCTAAAAGAGGTGAAGATCCTGAATATCTATTAGATCCGGAGATCGAACGCTCATTCAATCTCAAGAAACAACTTCGCCGCCTTTTAGACAGAAACGAATGCCTCGAGGAACAGCTAGAGCAGATGGCCCGTAACCAGCCTGTTGGTGACGGTGTACCGCCTGTCGGTGACCCGCCGAGGGCAGATGGACGACGGTCATGTCGTGACTACATGCTGAACGATCATGTAGAGCTAGAGACCACACTGCCGGATATTGACGTTGACAACTTCGAACTTAAACCTGTCATGTTTAGTATGATCAACAATGACGAACAGTTTAGTGGTTCTGCGACAGAAGATGCTAGGGAGCATCTCAAAACGTTCCAGGAGATCTGTGGTTTGTTTAGACTGCCAGGAGTTAGTCCGGAGATACTGAGGCTTCGGTTATTCCCCCATTCATTGAGGGACAGAGCTAAAACTTGGTGGAATAAACTTACACCGGGTTCTATTATGACTTGGGCAGATCTAACTCGTGAATTTTTATCTCGTTTTAATCCTTCGCATTTATCTGAGCGATTATGTAATGAAATTGCTACTTTTCAACAGGAAGATGACGAGCCGATGCACGAGGCCTGGGACAGATTTACTACTCTTCTACGGAACTGCCCAATGCATGGATTCCCCGTTTGGAATCAGGTAACTAAGTTCTATAATGCTGCTAACTTACAAACTCGTATTCGAATTGATTCCGCAGCAAATGGACTATTATTGGATAAAGATCCGAACGAGGCATTGTAAGTTCTGAAAAACCTGGCCAAGAATGAGGAGCAGTTTCCGACAGCTAGAAGAGGGGGTAAACGAGTACTTGCTGTCAAGGACTATGAGGCCGACAGCACTATGAAATCACAGGTAGCATTCCTCACTAAAGCCATGAAACACTTATTGAATGAAGAGGAATTACGAGGATTTGCTGTCGAGGAAGTTTGTGCTATTTGTAAGGGAAATCATAGTAGGGATGAGTGCCCAATAAATATAGAAGAGGGAAAATATGTTGGAAATTACAAGCCGAATTATAACTCCAACAACTACAACCCTAATTGGAGGAAGGATCCCAAATTTTCCTGGAGTAACCCTAACAATGCCCTGAATCCGCAAGCATATAATCAGAATCAGGGGGGTCCTAGATTGTTGACGCGACAGCAACTGTCGCCGTAGAACCTGCCGCAGCACCTGCCGCCGCAGCAGCAACAGCAGCCACCACCTGCCACGAGTAGTGTGCTGGAACAGACTCTGGCCACTTTTATGTCTCAGACTGGTACGTATATGGAGAATATAAATCAGTTTGTCAAGAAGACAGAAAATTTTATAGATAAAACCGAGATGAGGATGACAAACCATGAAGCTACATTGAAATCTCTAGAGACACAAATGGGTCAGGTATCACAACATATTAAGCCGAGGCAGAATGGAGGATTTCCTAGCAATACTGAAAATGCTAGACCACCCCCACATGAGCATTGTAAGGCGATTACTACTAGGAGTGGGAAGAAACTACCAGGGCCGGAAAAAGAAGCTGAAACAGAAAAGGAACTTGCCTTGGATAAACCTGCCGAGGAAGCTACCCCGACAGGAGATAAACAGACTGCTGCCGATGAGCCTGTCACGACAGCAGAAGCGACAGAGGAGAAAAAAGAAGATTATCGTCCTCAGATTCGCATGCAGTGGGAAGGACGTATTACTGATTATCGTCCCCCACCACCCTTCCCTCAACGGATACAGCAAGCTAAGCATGAATCTCAACTTAAAAAGATTTATGATATTTTTAAACAGGTTCATATTAATATTCCGTTGTTAGATGCTGTTAGGGAGATGCCCGGTTATGCTAAATTTCTCAAGGATGTTATGTCAAAAAAATCTAAACTTGGGGAATTTGAAACGGTAAGGATGCAAGAAGGTTGCATGAGTATTCTTCATCGGCAGCCACCCCAGAAAAAGAAGGATCCGGGGAGCTTCATCATACCTTGTGTAATCGGCGACAAATTCGTAGGTAAGGCACTTTGTGATCTTGGTGCCAGTGTTAATCTAATGCCCAAATCTGTTTTTCAGAAATTAGGTATTGGGAAGGCGCGGCTCACGACAGTTACCCTACAGCTAGCCGACCGCTCTTACGTTCACCCCGAGGGAAAAATTGAAGATATTTTGGTAAGAGTGGATAAGCTTATTTTTCCTGCTGACTTTCTTATTTTAGATTGTGAGGCAGATGAGAACGCACCAGTCATCCTTGGGCGACCCTTCTTAGCCACGGGCAGATCATTGATTGATGTGGAGAAAGGAGAACTCACCATGCGCGTGAACGATCAAGAAATTAAGTTGAATGTTCTCCAAGCAATGAAACATGCTGATGTGGACGAAGAATGCAAGGCCATCATTGAGGTGACCTTTGATCACCCCTGTATCAGGTCGGGCTGCCGTGATATAAAATTTGGTCACTGCTGCGACAGCCACCTACAAGCCTATCACGACAGCGATGACGACAACAACGACGACAGCACCGACGACAGCGACTCCTCTGAACCCGATACATCTGATACTGAAGGTCATGAGGAGGTAAACTGGTTAGACCATCGTCCAGGTAAGTTATTCGAACCCTTGAATTACACTTCGGATAACCACTTAATCCAAAAGCCCTCTACTGTTGAACCACCTGTCTTAGAACTTAAGCCCCTGCCAGGGCAGCTTAAATATGCTTATCTTGGTTGCAATGATACTCTGCCCGTAATCATCTCTGCTAAGCTGCCGCAGGAACAGGAACGACAGCTGATCGACATGTTAAGGCAGCACAATAAGGCGATTGGATGGACGATAGCAGACATTCATGGCATTAGTCCGGCAATATGTATGCACAAAATCCTCCTCGAGGAAGATCATAAGCCGACTATTGATGCCCAAAGGCGGTTAAACCTTGCGATGAAGGAGGTAGTGCGTAAAGAGATAATTAAATGGTTAGATGCTGGTATTATTTACGCCATCTCCGACAGCAAATGGGTAAGCCCGGTGCAATGTGTTCCAAAGAAAGGAGGAATGACCGTGATAACCAACGAAAACAATGAGTTAATCCCAACCAGGATTGTGACCGGTTGGAGGGTTTGTATGGACTATCGGAAGCTTAATAAAGCTACCCGAAAAGACCACTTTCCTTTACCCTTTATTGATCAAATGCTTGATAGATTAGCGGGTAAGCCTTACTATTGTTTTCTTGATGGTTACTCAGGTTATAACCAAATTGCTATTGCACCAGAGGATCAAGAGAAAACGACTTTCACATGCCCCTACGGAACATACGCATTTAGGAGGATGCCGTTCAGCCTCTGTAACGCACCTGCCACCTTCCAAAGGTGCATGATGGCTATATTCTCCGATATGGTAGAGGACTTCCTTGAGATTTTTATGGATGATTTTTCCGTCTTTGGAGACGATTTTGAGAGCTGCCTTGGCAATCTTCAAAAGGTACTTGAAAGATGTGAAAAAGCTAATCTTGTTCTCAATTGGGAAAAATGCCATTTTATGGTAGATGAGGGGATAGTTCTAGGCCATAAGATTAGCTGCCGTGGGATAGAAGTCGACAGGGCTAAAATAGAAGTCATAGAGAAGCTGCCGTCGCCGACCACAGTCAAGGGCATTAGGAGTTTTTTAGGGCATGCGGGTTTTTATCGGAGATTCATTGCAAATTTCTCAAAAATCACGAAGCCCCTATGCCATCTCTTAGAGCAGAACCGACCCTTTGACTTTAATGAGGAATGTACTGAAGCATTCAAGGTTTTGAAAGAAAAGCTAGTGACAGCCCCCATAGTACAACCACCAAACTGGACACAACCGTTTGAGATCATGTGTGATGCTAGTGACTATGCTGTCGGGGCAGCACTTGGGCAGCGCAGAGATAAGCTGTTTCACGTCATATACTATGCCAGCAAGACGTTAAATGATGCCCAAGTGAACTACACCACCACAGAAAAGGAGCTGTTAGCTGTGGTGTTCTCCATCGACAAGTTTCGTTCTTACATACTTGGAACAAAAGTAATAATACACACCGACCATTCTGCCCTCAAGTATTTGTTCGCAAAGAAGGATGCAAAGCCTAGGTTGATACGATGGATCTTGCTATTACAAGAGTTCGACCTTGAGATCAAAGACAAAAAGGGGACAGAAAATCAGGTGGCAGACCACTTGTCGAGGTTGGAGACGGGACAGAGTCTTCCACTAGATGAGACACATATACTAGAGACCTTCCCAGACGAGCAGCTCTTTGCTGCCGCAATCGTTGTCGCGACAGCCATGGCGGCAGGTAAGTCTTCTAACCTTCCCTGGTATGCTGATTTCGTTAATTTTATAGTTAGCGGAATATTACCCTCTAATCTTAATCATCAAGCCAGAAAGAGGTTCCAAAATGATGTTAAGCATTATTATTGGGACAAACCTCTTCTTTTCAAAATGTGCGCAGATCAGGTTATAAGAAGGTGTATACCACAAGAAGAGCAAGAAGACATTCTCCATCACTGTCATGCTTCACAATATGGAGGTCACTTAGGAGGCAATAAGACTGCTGCCAAGGTGCTGCAGTCAGGGTTCTACTGGCCGACATTATATAAAGATGCACAGGAATTTTACAAAAACTGTGACAGGTGCCAGCGGACAGGTAACATCTCGAGGAGAAACGAGATGCCACTGCAGAATATTTTGGAAGTCAAGATCTTCGATGTTTGGGGGATTGATTTTATGGGACCTTTTCCATCTTCGTGTGGAAATCTTTACATCCTCCTAGCGGTGGACTATGTCTCCAAGTGGGTAGAAGCAATCGCAACTCAAAAGAATGATGCCAAAACGGTCCAAAAGTTTTTGCACAAAAACATCTTTTTTAGATTTGGCATCCCTAGGGCGATTATCAGTGATGAAGGGAGACATTTTGATAATAGGGTAATTGCTGCCGCTTTGAAAAAATATGGTGTCAAGCACAGGATTGCGACAGCATACCACCCAGAGACCAATGGACAGGCTGAGATATCCAATCGGGAAGTGAAGAACATTCTTGAAAAGATGGTTAAACCAACTAGGAAAGATTGGTCTTTACTTCTGAATGATGCATTATGGGCATATAGGACAGCATTCAAGACTCCATTGGGCATGTCTCCATACCGACTGATTTATGGGAAAACCTGTCACTTGCCTGTCGAGATCGAGCACAAAGCATATTGGGCAATCAAGGCAGTGAATATGAACTTGGACAAGGCCGGCCAGAAAAGGTTATTAGATCTGAACGAGATTGAGGAATTACGGACAATGGCCTACGACAACGCAAGGATTTACAAGGAAAAGACTAAGAAGTGGCACGACAAGAAACTGCTGCCACGACAGTTCTGCCCAGGGCAGCTTGTGTTGTTATTTAATTCTAGACTTAAACTCTTCCCAGGAAAGCTAAAGTCTAGATGGTCTGGCCCGTTTCAAGTAGTTCAAGTTTTTCCCCATGGTGCCATCACAATTCAATCATTACAAGACGGGCACCAATTCAAAGTCAATGGACAGCGCCTCAAGCATTATCAGGGGACTGAAGCCCCAGGAATACAGGAAGTGGTTACCTTAGGAGATGCCCCACACAGCACCCCTAATTTAACCTAATTTTTCTTTTTATTTATTTTATTATTATTATTTATTAGGAATTAGGTTTATTTTATTTAAATAATGTTTTGTTTTTATAATTTCAGTTTTTAGGAAATAAAGGAGTCAAGAAGGAAAGAAGAAGTGGCCCAAGCCCACCGCCCATCCATCAGCCCAATAAAGCCCATTTATGGTAACCTGTCGTTTCGGCTGCCGCCGCAGACGGATTTGACAGGCTGTCAACAGACTGACATTGCAGACGCAGAAGCGTGCGGCAGACGCACAGCAGACGCATAAATGCGTGTCTGACGCGTCAGACACGCTACATCCAATCTGCCGCCCCGTTCTTCCCGCCTGCCGTTGCAACATTAAATGGGCAGATACTCGACCGCTATATAACCCCGTTTTTCCCTTTCATTTTTCATCACTTCTGATTTTTCTCTCTTGTTTTCTCCTCTAGTTTTATTTGTTTTCTCTCTTTCACAGCCCTTGCAACCAAAATGTCGTCGAGGCAGACCCGTCGTAACGCTGCTGCCGCTTCTTCTTCAGCAGCAGCGTCACCCTTCGCCAACAAGGAATTATGGGAGGAGCGTGGCTTCATATACAACAGAAACGCTCCCCATATGGGACTCCGGCCGTTCATTGTGAAGGCCATAATGGCACAGCTATGGGAGGACTTTGCCGAACAGCCGGTAGAGCTAAATGATACTTTGGTCCGGGAGTTTTACGAGGCCATCGACAGCAAAACAGCGACATCTGTCACTGTCCGAGGAGTGGAAGTGCCCTTTACCGCCAACAGCATCAACCATATGTTCGGCCTCTTCTTTGGCCCCGATGATGATGCTCACCAACAATTTCTGGACACCCTCGACGCTGTTGCCTATGATGTTGTCATGGTGGAGCTGACAGAGGCTGGTACAACATGGACTACCAGCAAGAAGAACCCCCACTCCGTCAATAGGGGGCAGCTCCTCCCCGAAGCAAAACTGTGGAACGCTTTCATTAAAAAGCGTATCCTGCCCTCGTCCCACCACACGACAGTCAACCGACAGCGGCTGGCCCTCATTCACTCTATTATGCATGACAGGCCCATCAATGTGGGCAGATACATGAGGGACAGCATCATCGATTGTGCATTCCGCTCCGACTCTCGCCTTTGCCTGCCGTTCACCATCACAGCCCTCTGCCGCGGTGCTGCTGTACCAGAGGAGCCCTCCGACAAACTACACCAAGGTCATGGCTGGACCGACAATAACATCTCCAGCCTTATGGAGGTCGTAGCTGCCACACCCATCAACGCCTTCGATCCGAATGCACCACCTGCAGACTCGGATGAGGAACCTGCCACCGAGCTTGCCCCTGAAGCTGCCACCGCCACCGCTCCGACAGACCAGTCGGCACTTATCCTTGCTGCAATCCTACGGGTCGAGGAGCGGCAAATGGGTTTGATGACTTTCATCCGCGATTTCTCAAATGCAACGGTAAATTTTATTACTAATACTTTACATTATTCGGATGTCATCTTCCCCACCTTCCCCGCCCATTATTTCCCTATCCCCTCCCCTACTCCTACACCCCCTGTCTCTCCCCATATACATTCTGCCACTTCCACACCATCCCCTGCCCCGACGGCAGCAAGCAGCCCTCCGGCAGACACCTCCCCTCGAGGAACCAAGAGACCTGCCACTGATGACACCCCTCTTCTCCGAAGGAATTTGGAGAGGGATTTTACGCGGGTCAAGAGAATCAAGCACGTGGCAGACAAGAAACGGCTGCCCAAAGCCAGCACTACCACTAGTAGCAGCTGGGACAGTGGCAGCAGTTCCGATGTCCAACTTGTCGAGCAGCCTGCCACAGCACCTGCCCCTGCACCTGCCCAGCCGCCTCCTCAGCCCAGACGCCGCCGGCAGATCCGTGTTAGCAGCAGCAGCGAGGACAGCGACTAAAATTTAAGTTTTTTATTATCCTCTTATTGCTGCCTGCCTTTATATTTTGTGATGTACTTTTTCTTTATTTTATTTTTCATGTCATTTTGCATTGAGGGCAATGCAACCCTTGAGTTTGGGGGTGGCAACCATCCATCATTATTGGAGTCTTTAGCACATCTCTTTATTATTTGTTGTGTCTTGTTATTTAATTAAGTTCTCTTAAAAAAATCAGAAAATATAAAACTGTTGGCTTAAAACTGTGAAGTTAACTTACCTGTCATGACGGCTCTGTCGTGGCAGCATCTTTAGGACAGGTTAAGGAGAAGTTTAGAGCCTTTCTATAGTTCTGAAAATTTAAACACCTTTGTGACTGCTATATTGCTTAGATTTCTTTTAGCCAAACTAGAATAGGAAGCTTAGAACTTGAATAGCCCCTAGAGGTGCCTAACACTGGCTCTAGGAAAGAAGTTTAGCAAAAGAAAATCAAAAACCTAGAGGTGCCCGAAACCGGCTCTAGGAAGCTAACTAGAGGTGCCAGAAACTGGCTCTAGAAAAACTTAGCTTGAAAATAGAAGAAAAGAAGCATGAAAATGTGCTTTCTAAAAAAATAAACTTTGGCATAAAAATTCGAGTTAAGAAGTTGAATATTCTAGTGAAACTAAGAGAATCTTAGCATATAACTGTTCACAAGCATGCACACACTGCACGAGAGCTATAGAGAGATTCCGGACAGATCCTAACCTTTCCGACAGGTTGCT
This sequence comes from Hibiscus tridactylites, assembly GCA_958450335.1. Lineage (NCBI taxonomy): Eukaryota > Viridiplantae > Streptophyta > Magnoliopsida > Malvales > Malvaceae > Hibiscus > Hibiscus tridactylites. The sequence goes on from OY288285.1 coordinate 57,078,203, forward strand.
GCCACCATAGAGAATGAGCGACGGATAAGGGACAGTTCACTGTTTGAAGGCCAACACAAAAATTTTCATTTTTCTTTTAATCTTAATTGCTTGAGGGCAAGCAAAAACTTGAGTTTGGGGGTGTGTTGAGTGTGTAAAAGTTCTATTATTTACACCCTTTTAACCCATATTTCTGCTGCATTCAAGCATCATTGCATTGCATTTAGGTTAGTTTTCAGTAAAACATCACAAATGGATTAAAAGCACGGATTCTACTAAAAGATGGCTATTTTTGCAGGTATCTGCCATAGTAGACGTTGAAGGCAGGCGCAGGGCAGAGAAGCAGGAGAGCTGAACTAGACAAGTAGATGAAGAAGACGAAGCTGCCATGGACCTGTCGTGACAGCATGGTGACAGCAGACTTATGAAGAGGAAAAGCAAAGTGGACCTCGATAGATAGAGAAAAATATGCTCGTCTGTCGTGTGAAAGCCATATATTTTCCAAGCCCCGGATCAAAAGATATGTCAAGCCAAAGCTTAAGGAAAGGAATTCCCACAAAATAGGGATGCGGCTGGAAAGTATGAGACTTTAGAGATTTAGTCTTTATTAGAATCTTACTTTTAATTAAAGTTGTAATCCTTGTTACCTTAGAAGACTTGAGCCCAAAGCTTATATAAGGGCATAGATTTAACCTAGGAGGAACAAGCGAATACCCCATAATCGAAATCAAAAACCCCTGTCGTCCACCCGTCACCGACATGTTCTAAATTCCCCCTAGGGCCACGGGTTGTTTTGTAAAGTAGTTGCAAGGGTTGCTTTGTTTTAGGATTTTTCAGTTCAATAAAATAAACTTCAAGTTCTTTTATTTTGGTTTTAACATCTTGCAAGAGCATCGGGAGAGCATTGTGAGGTTATCCATTTACTTAGCATCGGGAGAGTTAAGTATACGAAAGAAATAAAAGCGCGTTCTCTAGTTTATAGTTGAACCATCTCGTGCCTAGGGATAGGGTGAGGTTAAGTGGCTAAGGAAGAATTCATACACATCGGTGTTCATCCTTCGATTCACGCCGGGAGGTATCATCAAAGACGTGTTCATCGACAGACTTGGACCTAGGGATAGGACAAGGCAGATCTGGGATTCTTGCCAAGCTTGAAGTACGGAGTTGGTGTGTCTGCTGCAGCGACAGCTAACGGACAGCCGCCGCGACAGGTGCTGTCGGCGACGGGAGCGACGACAGAACTGGAGATCCTAAGCAATTCAATACCTGCACTACCGAGCAATTCAATACCAGCCCATTCTCTCTATCTTGATAAACTCAATCCTTTTATTTGCGTTTTTATCTTATTATTCTCGTGACAATCTTCTAAACTATTTCCTTTACTTCGTGCAGTAAACAAGGTGAAGTCATTAGCCCAATCCCTGTGGAGACGATATCCGATACTTAGTATCACTTTACTACTTGCGTCGTGTACACTTGCACTACAATTGCGATAGACTCTTTTACACGCAACAAATCCCCTCCGCGAGAACCGGTGATGAGTGTAATCCCACCGCAGGTAATGGTTATGTTGGAAATACATTCCAACATGTTATCCGCGCATTCGAGTCATAGCTAGGTGCCAATATGAGATTGTATGTATATGCCAATATGAGATTATAGATATGCATATATGATACGAAATGTGTTTTTCTAAAATGAATCGATATGTGATGTGGTTAATACATCGAGTTGTGTATCATTGTATGTTGAGCTTGTGAGAAGTTGAGCATGGCATAATGTTGAATACATGTTCATGCATCGTGATTATTTTGGCTCTTGCGGATCGGAGGTAAGATCATGCATTTTATCTTGGTTGTAGCTCGTGCTTGGACCCTGCATTGTCGAAGGTTTGTTTTATGAGCTTACCCTTACTAAGCTTTTATGCTTACGCTTCTTTTTGTTCGACAATGCAGATCAGTAGCTTGTGGGTGGCAAAGGCAAGGAAAGGTCTCCAAGTGTCGCTTTTGGTAGCTCAAGTATGAACATTAAATTGAAAGATTGTAATAGTAAAGCAATGGGATAGATGTCGTTATTTGAGCCTTTGAAGTATGTTATGTTGGTTGTTAGGAGCATGCTAGACTCCATCCATATGTTGTATTGATTTGGCTTTTGGGTGGTATGCCTTGCTTGTGAACCATGTTGGATTTGCTTATCTTAATTTGTCTAAGTGTTGGACTTGTTGAAGTTTGATGCCCTTTTTAAATGCCATGTTGGATGCCTCATCTCATGCCTTGTATGATTTGAATATGTTTCGCCATAAGATCCATGCCTCTAGTTCATATTTGTAAATGTTGAGTGTTTCTTGGGGTTGTTTTGGCCCTTTAGATTTGTTGAGAAATGCTTAAGTCTGGCATTTGAGGGTTGCAGACAGCCCGTGTTTCGAAACGTGCTGGGCCGTTTCGGAATGGGTAAGGCTTCAGGGACCCCGTATCAGAACGTGTTTCGATACGGTTTGGCCACTGTGAGCCCCTGTTCTGATACGGGTTTCGGAACATTTTGGCTACTGGAAATCTGAGTAATTGCCGAGATGAAAGTGTTTCGAAACGGGTCTAAGGGTTTCGAAACGGTCAAAATCTCGTTGACCACGAGAAGTTGACCGTTGAGGGTGTTTCGGAACGGTTGACCTCCGTTCCGATACGGCCTCCTCGTATAGGCTTGGGGCAGTTGACCTGGTCAAGGGCGTTTCGATACGCCTCAATGGTGTTTCGAAACGGCATGTCTAATGGATTAAAATTGGACCGTTTAATTGTTGTTTTGTGTTCAGTTAATTGTCTTATTCTTTTCATTCCGCTGTTATGATCGTGTAGGACTTAATTGTGCCATTAGAGAAGATAAGTTTAAACAAAGAAAAATTAGGGTTGCTAACCGAGGGGGAACCTTAACGGGTTTCGCTTCGGTTTTCCCCGTGTAGCCTACTCGGACCGGTCAACCGGCCAGGCCGGGACGAGGGGGTTGCAGAGTATATTAATATAATATTGAAACGTCCATAGTTAATTTTTAGTGTTAGGACCAAATTAAAATAAAGTGTAAAAATTGAGGATTGAATTTGTTATTATGTCAATTTCATTAATGGTTACATCAAATATCTTTCAAGTTTTAATTGCAAAGGATAAATTTGTTAGTTGTTTTAAGTCATGTATTCTTTTTTAATTTTTTTATAGTTGAGGGACATAAAAAATCTTATAGTTGGAGGACATTTTATGTATTTTACCTAAAAAATACTTTTAGAGTGATTTGATCCTGTGTCACTTAAACCTTGTTGGTAAATTTTCAAAACAACCTTGATAAAAAAAGGGTAAACTACACTCGCAGTCACTCAACTATCGTTTTATTCCTATTTTGATCACCGTACTATTTTTTTTGGCAAAAACATCACTAACGTTTACTTTTGCTCCTAATTTGGTCACCCTCCGTTAAATAATTAACGGATATGCTGAGTTGGAATTAACGGCTATATTTTAAAAATTCCAGGTTATTGTTTTTCCATGTCAGCACACACAAAACCCCACCGGGAACTGAATTCCCCAAATAACGCGCCGCCGTCTGTAAGTGTTTCTTTTCTCTTTGCATTATTTCAGTTTCAAAAGTAGATAGTGTTTTTGTTTTCTGAATTTTGTTTTCGGATTTATTTTCTTTTTTCCAGGGTTCCAGTGATTTGATTTGAGTTTGTTTTGTTAATGGCTCATGTCGGAGGTGGTGCCGAGGCACACGTTCGTTCCAAGCAGTATGATTATAGGGCGAATTCTAGTTTGATTCTTACCACTGATTCTCGGTCTCGTGATACTCATGAACCGACTGGAGAGCCGGAATCTTTACGGTGAAAGATTGACCCTAGGTCGTTTGGTGATCGTGTTTATAAAGGTAGGCCGCCGATGTTAGATGAGAAGCTTCAGAAGTCCAAGAAGAAGAAAGAACGTGACCCGCTTGCTGAGCCGGGTTGAGTCAGGCAGAGTAAGAGGCGTAAGTTACGTGAGGAAGGTGTTTTGGCTGTTACGGAGGAAGGGGTTTATCAGCCGAAAATGAAGGAGACTAGGGCTGCTTATGAGGCTATGTTGAGTTTGATTCAGCAGCAGTTGGGTGGATAGTCGTTTAATATTGTTACTGGTGCGGCCGATGAGATTTTCGCCGTGCTTAAGAACGAGGGGATCAAGAATTCAGATAAGAAGGAGGAGATTGAGAAGTTGCTGAATTCGATTTCGAGTCAGGTTTTTGACCAGCTTGTTTCTATTGGGAAGTTGATTACAGATTATCATGAAGATGGTGATGGAGCTGGGAGTTCTGCGGCGAATTAGGGTGAAGGTCTTGATGATGATGTGGGGGTTGCCGCGGAGTTTGAAGAGGATGAAAACAAAGAAGAGGAAAGTGATCTAGATATGGTGCAAGAGGATGAGGAGGAGGAGGATGGGTTTGACAATGGTCCCGGGGCAATGCAGATGGGGGTGGAATTGATGATGATGATATGCATGAGGCTAATGAGGGGATGAATTTGAATGTTCAGGATATTGATGCTTATTGACTTCAGAGGAAGATCTCTCAGGCTTATGATCAACAAATTGATCCACACCAGTGCCAGAAGCTTGCCGAAGAGGTGTTTAAGATTCTTGCTGAGGGTGACGACAGGGAGGTTGAGACCAAGCTATTTGTACATCTCTAGTTTGATAAGTTCAGCCTTATCAAATATCTTGTGCGGAACCAGCTTAAGATCACGTGGTGCACTCGCTTGGAAGGAGAGTGTTGAGGGTGGGGTTTTGGTGGCAAATCGATAGCCGATGAAGGTGGGGTTTTTGTTTTACCAGGGACAGTGTTGGAGGAAGCATGGAGAGAGATGACCATGAAGGAGAATTCACGTGTGTGCGCTGACATGGGAAAAAAATAACGTGGAATTTTTAAAATATAGCCGTTAATTCCAACTCAGCATATCCGTTAATTATTTAACGGAGGGTGACCAAATTAGGAGCAAAAGTAAACGTTAGTGACGTTTTTGCCAAAAAAAATAGTACGGTGATCAAAATAGGAATAAAATGATAGTTGGGTGACTGACAGTGTAGTTTACCCTAAAAAAAATTGAAACATCATTTCTAGGTTTTCATTCTTTCCCTATTTTTATTTTTATTTTTATTTTATCAAAAATATTTTTGATTTTACAATCAAACATGTTTTCTTCAATTTTTTGCTATTTTATAGAAAATAATTTTCCTCCCAAAGAATTAAGAGCTTTTCCGGTTAGACCAAATATAAAGGGTGTCACTTACTATACTCATTTACATGTTAAGTCAACAATAAGTCAGGTCATTTACAGGTCAGTTCAACAAGTCGTGTTACTAATAGGTCGGTTAAAATCGAATCATGGATCGTTTAAACGCGGGTCATATTATATATTTATCAAGTTAATTTTAGGTTTGAGTAGATATTTGGTCGGGTTCAGTTATCGAGTTTAATTCAGGTTTAGATCGTTCTCAAATCGGGTGCAAATCAGATTCTAATCCAAAATCATTAAATCTAACTCGAGTTCAGATTAATACTATATTAAACTCGGGTCAAATTTGAATCAGTTTTAATCAAATTGGGGGTGAATTTTGTACATCCCCGGCTATAACCCACTTTGTCTTACACCCCTTCAAAATACGTTAATCGGTTTATATTCTTCTTCTTCTTTTTTGAAGAACTATCTGTTTATATATTCAAACCCATATATCCTCTGCATTTGGACGAATTCCAAACCCAATTCTTATATTTAGAGGTGTAAACTAACTTAGTGGAGACGAGTAGTATTAAGCTCGACTCGATTCATTAAGAATTTAAGTCGAGTACGAGTTAATTAAGTTTAAGTGTGTTGAACTCGACTCGGTTCGTTAAGAACTGGATTCAAATTTAAGCTCAAGTTGAGTGTTGACCGAACTTTGATTGAGTCAAATTCGAATAACTCGCGATCTGTCTCATTTCATTTACAACCCTTAATAATAATAATAATAATAATAATAATAATAATAATAATAATAATAATAATAATAATAATAATAATAATAATAATAATAATTTATTTTTGCGAAATTGTAAAACTTTGTTATAAATAGAATCATACAAAAGAAATATTTTCATGTACTTATTAAAAACGTCCTAATCCTTGTTAGAGGGAAAAAGTTCACATAAAAATATAAATAAAGGTAAACTAAAAATAAAGGTAAAAGGTCAAAAGTAGCCTCTAACGTTTGACCTTTTGGTCACTTTGGCCCTTTTTTTGGTCCAAACAACCACCCAACGTTTCATTTTTTTTAAACTTCACCCTGTTGGATGGAAACCGTTAGTCAACTAATGGTCAACGCTTGAGGCTGACGTGGCATGTCTGCATGGTATAGGGAGATGATGTGGCAATGTCATGTGGCATTTTGTTGGCATGCAATTTTATTATTTTTTTAAAAAATATTTTTATAAAAAATATTTTATTAAAAAAATTCCCCTAAATTTTCCAAATTTCACAAAATAGCTCACAAATTTCGAAATCACTAACTCTCTCAAATCCAAATCTCGATTTGAGTCGATTCCGCCACCGATTGCCACGCCGTCGCCCGCCATATCGGTCGTCGGACCATCACGATTATTTACCCACCATCATGTTGTCGGAAGTCGACCGAAGTCGTGCGAAGCGTCGGACGAAGGTAAAATCGTCGAATGATTCATTTCAACGATTCACGACCAACGGCGGCAGAGCGGACGACGTACGATATGTGCGTTGTTTGGCGTGGGGAGGATGCTTCATTCCGTCGTCGAAAACGCGACCAACGCCAGCGGGAGTGGCTGAATTGGGGGTTTAGGGTTTTGAGGACTATTTTGAAAATATTTAAAAAAAATAGGAATTTTTAAATATATATATAATTATTTTTAAATATATTTTTAACCAATTAGATGATGCCACGTCAGGAAAGTGCCATGTGACATTATTCGATTGGTTAAAAATATTTAAAAATATATTTTTTTAAACAATTTTTTTTTAAATTTCACGTCAGCAAACTATCACGTCATCTCCTCGTGCCATGCAGACATGCCACGTTAGCCTTAGGCGTTGACCGTTAGTCCACTAACGGTTTCCATCCAATCAGAGTGAAATTTGAACAAAAATAAAACGTTAGGTGATTGTTTGAAACCAAAAAAAATAGGGGTCAAAGTGAACAAAAGGTCAAACATTGGGGCTACTTTTGACCCTTTGCCAAAAATAAACTAACACAACATAACTACCAAACGCAGCCACCTTACGACATACATTTAATTTACTTTAATTTTAAGAATTAAAAATATAGTATATTATATTTTTGAGTAATTCATGAGTTTTTCGAGTCGAATATTAAGCAATTCGGGTCGTTAAAAATTTGAGCCGAAATTATGCTTGAGCCGAATTCAATCAAATCAAATGTTATCCGAGCTTTGATCGAGGGCTCGAGTAGCTCACAGTCTGAATTATCTCGTCCACGTGTACTTATATTTACACCCACTCCTATCAACTCTTTCACCTACTAGAAATCAAAATTATGAAATTTCCATAGAATCCAAACACAAATCTAACATTGCCATTTTCCTCAGAGTGGGTGATTCAGCGATGATGGCAGGAGCAGAGAAAATTGTGGAAGCTGATAACGCTGAGGCCATAATTACAAGAATCGAGCACAAATCGAGAAAGATCGAGAGCTTACTTAAACAGTAAGAATATCTAATCGAATCAAATCTCCTTTAAAAAAACTGATTAAGCGGGATTCATTCTTCCTATTTCAGGAATAAGCCCGTTGAAGCTCTTAAAACTGCGCTTGAGGGATCCCCTCCTGTGACTCGTGACGAGAGATGCAAGGTTTTAGATCCAAAATATTTTTGTTTTTTATTTAATTATATAAATAATTAATCTCTTTTCTCACCGATTTGGGCATTTGCAGTCGGCGAATTGGATAGTTGTGCATAGAGCACTAATGGCTATAAAAAATGTCGAAGGAATGTTCTCTTCTTTGGATCCCGAGTACTACGATATTCTTATGAAGTGAGTTTTTTTTTTCCTCCTAATTTTGATTGTATTGAATCTCAAAATTAGTAATTGGAAATTAGGGCATGCTAGTTTTATTCCCAATTATGCTTGTTAGTTTAACGATCTCTTCATGATAGATTATTTTCTATTCCCTGATCTTCATTCTTATTGCTGGTACCGATTTCCTACCATTTACATCTCCTCTATTTTCTAGCTGAATTTCCAGAACTTTCATTGTTGGCCCTGGTGCTATGGTTTTATGTTTTTACTATTATTGTACTGATAACAAGTTTGATAGGAAACCATGTTACTTGGCTTATTAAAGATATGAAAGTGTTTAAGGCCTTCTTTTTGTTTGAATTTGGTCTTTGCTGTAAACTCGAGAGTGTCGGTGACAGGACATATCAATCTGGCTAGAATGTTGGGAACTATTGAGGTTGAAAAAAATATGATTTGAGTTCTGCATGATACTTTTTGACGACATTTTGAGCTTCTGATTGATAGTTACTCGGATCGATAACGATATCAAATAGTGGCAAAGGAAGTTCTAGGAGTTCCTTCAGCTGACGACACTTGTAAAACTTTACTGAAACCTGTTTTTTTTTTCTGGAATTTCCAGATAGAATACGTTTAGAATGTGAAACTTTCACTAGGTTGTTAAGTCGCTACTGAATATTGCATGATGAAATGTTATGGTTCTGGGAGAACAATTTCTTCCTTGAGAAGCATATGCTCAGAATTTGTGTGTTTGATATTGCAAATTAATAACAAATGGGACTGTTATGTTATTTTCCAGGTATTTGTATAGAGGATTGTCAACAGGAGATCGCCCTACATGCGATCAGTGCCTTAGGGTCCATGAGAAGCTGACCGAGAGAGCTGGTTTGGGCTGCATACTCCGTTCCCTTGCCGACACTGTGAATACGGTTTGAGTCCAATAGGCCCTTCCCTTTGAAATATGTTGTCATTGTCAAGTGTTGTTCCTAAATCATTGAAGTGCTTTAATCCATGATTCATATTCCCACATTAGAGTCACGATCGCATGAGTTATCGTCTCATATCTGGCTTTTCTACTTGGGGGTAATTGTAGGTTTTCTGTTTTTATCTCAGTCCCCTGTTTCTTATTTTGTTACTTTACTTGGTTATGTTTGCTGGTTTTTCTGCCTGTTCTTAACATTGGAGATCTGTCTGGAATGCTAGATGTCTAAAAGTAGCTGACATTACAATCAACCAAGATCGTATAGAGAACTTAACAAATTTTAATTTGAGGAGGTTTAACCAAGCCTGGGGGAGTAGAGTGGAAATTGTTGTTTGCTTATGTTGAAACTGAGTTCATTATTGAGGACTTCGCGGCTAATGCGGTTATAAGCGCATTGAATACTTTGTGTTCGAATATTCTTAATGTGGTCTTACGGTAATATTTGTTATTTTTTAATAGTCTAAAGGTGATTACAAGGTAGTATATGTTCATACAATATATGTTCATTTTTAACAATTAGTAATACATTTTTAGAAGTTGTATATTAGGGATTAGTTTGGAATATTAACTAGGCTTAATACCCATATAGGTGCCCAAACTATGCTTCTGGATCACTTTTGGTGCCTAAATTATTTTTAGCTCTAAATAGGTGCCTAAAGTTTTAATTTTAGTCATTTTAAGTGCCTAACCGTTAATAAAAAACCGTTAGCCAATTAATTTGTGACAAGTGGCATGTTTTTAATTTTTAATTTCTTTTAATTAATTTTTAAATAAAATTCAATTTTCTAAAAAAATTAACAGTTTTAAATCTTTACAAAATAGTCCAAAATCCCTAACCTAAAACCTCAAATCCCTAAATTATAGTCGTTGTCGCCGTTTACTACCTCACCAGAGGCCACCACTACCGCTGTTGGACCATCACAATCGTTTCCCCCAACCACCCATCGCCGATAACCGACAGTAGGTGCCGACGGTTTTCTTTCGCGATTTTGGCTTCTTTTTGACGTTAGGAAGCCGATCGACACACCTACCGCCGCTTACCGCAATGGGTGGTTGGAGAAACGATCTTGGTAGTCCGGCGGCGAAACCATTGGTGGCGGGTTCGGCTGGGGAAGTTAGGGATTTTGAATTTGGTCCATTTTGTGAGTTTTGGGAAATTTAGGATTTTTTTTAAATTTAAGTTAGAAAATTAAATTAAAAAATAAAAAAAATATTTTTTAATAAAAATAACCGCAGTTAACGGTGATGCACCTAAAATGATCAAAATTAAAATTTTAGGCACCTATTTAGAGCTAAAAATAATTTAGGCACCAAAAGTGATCTACAAGCATAGTTTGGGCACATATTTAAATACGAAGCCTATAAACTAATGTAAATAAACTCGGATCTTATCTTTTTTTTTTCAACTTGCATTCATTTATATGTTTTATCTTTTTTCATACGTGGGTCCAGGGTCTTTTTCATATCAAAAGGTAGAGAAATTATTAGATGGATCTGTCTCATCACGTCATATGTGATCTCAGCCAATAAAATCTATTTGTTTCGACAATGCTATTTATCTCAAAGTTACTTTCAAGTAATTACTACTTAATCTTTATTTACATGTAGGAAAGAGGTGAAGATTCACCTTAAAAAAATGAGATAGATAAACCTTCTTAGTTGAGATTACAGATGACGTAATGAGTTGAGTCTATTAAATGTTTTTCCTAAATTTGATTTCGAGAATCAAATTCTCGCCCCAAATGAAATGGATTAAACCAAATCAATAAGCTTTTTGCATGTAGTTCAAAATCTAACTTGGTAACCATAATTGATTGTATAATTTTTTAAAGGGTAAAATACACGGAATACCACTCAACTTTATTTTTTGATTTGAGCATACAATTGAACTATAATTTAATATTATCGTACCACTAAACTTAGCTTTTGGCTTCAATATAAGTACTCGACCCTTAACTTATAAGAGTCGTTAAATTCAAAACGGCGTCGTTTTGGTTTTGTTGTTCTGAAGCCTAAGATAGGCTAAAACGACGTCGTTTTGTTAGTAAAAAAAATAAAAAAATATTACATTTTAAGAAGCTTGAACACAAAACCTTTAAGATAAAAGATTTATACCAAATCATCAAGCCAACATAAATACTTGATATTATTCTAACAAAAATAATATATAAATAATACTGTAGTTGAACTTAATTTTATTTATCTGATGATATAATTTTATAATATTTATAATATAATTTTATAAATATATTAACTTTATAAATAAATATTATTTATAATATTTATATATTTTTAATAGATATAATAAATATAATTAAACCCCAAAATTCAAACTTCAAACCCTAAACTATATATTAATTAAAACCATAAACCATATATATAAATAAATCTTAAACCACATATATAAATATATTAAATTTATAAATAAATATTATTTATAATATATATATTTGAATAAATATAATATATATAATTAAACTTTAAACCCTAGAACATAAACCTTAAACTATATACATAAATAAATTCTAAATCATAACCCTAAATAATATATTTAACTAAACCCTAAACTTAAACCCTATATTACAAATCCTAATATATATTATAAATAATATTTTAATTTTAGGATTTCGAGTTCGGGATTATGATTTAATTATGTTTAGGGTTTGGGATTTATTTATATATATGGTTTATGATTTTAGTTAATATATGGTTTAGGATTTGGGGTTTTATTTAATATATGGTTTAAGGTTTGTAGTTTTTAGGGTATTAGGTTTGGTGTTTTAATTAATATTTGATTTAGGGATTGGGTTAAATTATATATATTATATCTATTAAATATATATATAAATTATAAATAATATTTATTTATAAATTTAATATATTTATAAAATTATATAATAAATATTATAAAATTATATCATAAGATAAATGAAATTAAGTTCAACTGCAATATTATTTATATATTATTTTCGTTAGAATAACATCAAGTATTTAAATTGACTTAATTGTTTGGTATAAACCTTTCATCTTAAAGGTCTTGGGTTCAAGTTTTTCAAAATAGAATATTTTTTTTATTTTCTTTACTAATAAAACGACGTCGTTTTGGCCTATTTTAGGCTTCAAAACAACGAAACTAAAACGACGTCGTTTTAGATTTAACGGCCTGTTATAAGTTAACGGTCGAGTGCTTACATTGAAGCCAAAAATTAAGTTTAGTGGTATAATAGTATGAAATTATAGTTCAGCGGTATGTTCGAGTCAAAGAATATAGTTGAGTGGTATGTTCGAGTCAAAAGATAAAATTGAGTGGTATTTTATGTAGTTTACCCTTATTTAAATAACTAATATCTATTTTTTTTCACTTTCTACCAATACATTTTCATCTAGTGTATCAATTTACTTGATTTGTGTAATGAAGTCATGAATTAGAAAGGAGAAAACAAAAAAAAAGATTTTTCAATTAACAAAAAAAAAAACATGTAAGCCAATGTGTAATATTACTTGGATTATCTTGTGTTGATGGTCACATCAACAAGGTAAGAATCCTTTTTATGGAATTTATTAGTTGGAAGCTCAATTGAATGCAAAAATATCCAAACACTTAATTACATTTGTAAAATACTTCAGAGCTTTCTACATATTCTTTTTTTTTTTGAAAAATGGCGGGCCTCGTTAAAAACCCCCTCTAAAACCTAATTAGGGGGAAAAGAGTGCTCAATTTATTTGATGGAACCAGGTACACAGTTTAGCCATTACAGACTCGAACGTACTATTGGGTAAAAGACCGAGAAATAACACAGTAGGAAAATTAAAGAGTTACAAGAAATTAAGAGCCCCCCTGCACTTAAAGCATAACCGCGAGAAGAAGCTTGCACACATGGTGGACAGGTTTGCATACCATTCTGCACTTGAATAACCGTCTGCCTCGCAATTGTTCTCGAGTACAATCAAACAACTCTTACACAGGTTATCCCACATAGACCAGCTGGGGGTGCCTCACAAATTCAGCTATCGACGGGATCGCAGCAGGCCACTTTATCTTACACCAGTGGCCGATTCTCAAAAACGCCGTCTCTACCACCAAATTAACTGTTGGCCTCTTATTATTGAACATCGCCGCGTTTCTCTCCAGCCAGATTGACCATATGATTCCAAAGAAGCCTATCAACCAGACAAGCTTGGCCGTACGTCTGATTCGAGCATCATTCCACATAATTAGAAGTTCTTTTATCGTCGCCGGACAAATCAGGTTCACACTCCACTTGAAGCACCATGCCTGCCAAATCTTCCACGAAAAGGAGCAGTGACATAAGAGGTGATTAACTGTCTCTTCGGTACTACCGCATAGCACGCAAACATCCTCCCCTAGATTCCTTACACCTCTTTTCTTTAGCGCCTGCTTCGTCGGGATTTTGCCCAAGATCGCTCTCCAAACAAAGGTCTCAACCTTTGGGGGCGCAAGTTTTGCCCAAACCAGATTCCAAATTGGGTCTCGCTGGGAATTAGCCACAGAGGCCAGATTGCAGAAGTCCTTGGGCAAGTAACAACCCAATTTGCCTTGCATCCAATGCAAACTATCGGGTGATCGATAGGATACGCATGCTTTGTTTAGAGTCTGAATGAAAGTTTGCCAACAGTTTTCCTCCCATACAAACAATTTTCTTCTAAGTTCAATGTTCCAAAACCAATTTCCGTTGACACAAGATCCGAATTCACATACCTTACCTTCCTTTTTTAACGCTAAGCTGTGTATTCGCGGGAACTCCGCCTTTAGCGTAAAATTACCAGCCCACCTATCATCCCAGAAGTCAATCCGGGAGCCGTCCCCCAATTTGCACATAACGTTCATGATAAACAGATCGTTAGGGTCCGAGAGGGGTTTTGAGATGTTCCTCCAAACCCACGATTTCTTATGTTCCGCTACCTGACTTGGCAACAGTGAGTTCATATATTGGTTATACTTGGCATCTATAACCTTTCTCCAGAAAGATTCAGGTTCTCGACTATATCGCCAAAGCCATTTGTTTAGCAACGATCTGTTTTTGATTCTGAAATCAGTGAGCCCAAGACCACCATACAAGCGAGGTTTCACCACATCTGACCACTTTACCCAATGAATGGGTCTCGTGGAGTTAGGACCCCAAATGAATTGTGCACATAGTTTTTTTAGGGCAGCAGCAACACAAACAGGAATTTCAAATAAACTCATGAAATATATAGGGAGATTAGCAAGGGCTGACCTGACAAGGCAAATACGACCCGCAATCGACAGCCATTTTCCTTTCCAAGTAGCAAGTTTAGCTTTCATTTTATCCATGATCGGATTCCACAATTGGGTTGTGTTTCGTCGGGCACCAAGCGGGAGTCCGAGATACGTTGAGGGGAGTTTTTCAGCTTTGCAACCCAAAGCAGTGGCCCATTTCACCACCTCCGAATGATCAATTGAAATTCCAAAGATGCTGGTCTTCTTAAGATTCAGACTAAGACCAGAAGCAATTCCAAATAATCTCAGCAACCTTTTAATATTACTCACATTATGTTCGCTAGCCTTCGCGAAGATGATTAAATCATCCGCGAATTGAAGGTGAGAAACATTAAATTCAGTTCTGCCGATTTGTACTCCTTTGATGAGATTAAGACTGTTTGCTTTTTGTAGAAGAGAGCTTAAAGCCTCACCGACAATATTGAATAACAACGGGGAAAGAGGACAGCCCTGCCGCAGCCCTCTTGAAATCGGAAACATATTAGTGTTCTTGCCATTCACTAGGATCGAGACGGAGGCCGACGATATACACATCGAGATCCACGACCTCCATTTGGAACCGAAACCCATTTTTAGCATGATAAAATCAAGAAAAGCCCAGTCTACAGTGTCGTAAGCTCGCTTGAAATCGGCTTTAAAGATGATGGATTCTTTCTTCTCTTTTCTCAATTCCTCAATGACCTCATTGGCTATGAGAATGCAGTCGGCAATTTGTTTCCCGGGGATAAAAGCAAATTGGTTTATCCCTACAATCTCCTGCAGAACCTTGCTGAAGCGCCTTGATAACACCCTCGCAAGAATTTTGTACATGCTGTTAACTAAAGAGATAGGCCTGTAATCTTCAACATTCACTGGCAGGTCTTTTTTCGGGATTAACGCTATAAAAGAATGGTTAAAAGATTTATCCTTAACTGAGCCGTTTGCGAACTCTTTGAAAAACCTTAACACACTGTCTTTCAGAATAGTCCAGAATTTTTTGTAGAATTCGAAGCTGAAGCCATCAGGTCCCGGGGCCTTATTACAATCCGCTGACCAAATCGCCTCTCTAATCTCTCCTTCGGTAAATGGCAATTCCAAGTTAGCAGCAGACTGAGCCGATAAACGCTTCAAATCACAATCGAAACTGAGTATGGGGATCGTATTGGTTTTGTTGAAGTTATTTTTGAACGCCTCCTCAAAGACTTTTAAAATCTGAATTTCATCAGTGTATACCATGTCTTTCCATTCAATAGAGCTGATCCGATTCCTGTTTCTTCTGCAGGAGGTGGTTACATGGAAAAACTGCGTATTTTTGTCCCCCTCGGTATACCATTTAATCCTAGATTTTTGGTGCCACTCTCGTTCCTCCCTTCGATAGAAATCCCATAATTCATTCTTTAGCTTCTTCCATTCTGATATAGTGTCAGGAGGATGATTGTCAGAGAGCAATTGATCTTCCACTGTTACCAATCTGGCCTTAATCGCAGCAAGTTTCGACCCGTCTTTTCTTCTAATTCTCGACACACACGTTTTGATTGCTGCTTTTGTTTTCTGTAGGATCAGGCCCATCGGTTTTTTCCTTAGATTGTAGACCACTTCCTGAATTGTATCAGTGACTTCAGGATTCTCTAACCAATGCGAAAATAGCTTAAAGTATCCCGGATTATCCCTAGATGCCGGGTCTATCAGAATCAGAGGGCTATGATCCGACATCCCTTTCTCAAGGCCACGCTGCTCTATATTCGGAAACCATAAAAGAATTTCAGGGGAAATCACAATCCTGTCGATCCGGCTAGCCTCCTTAGAAGCCCCTCCACGCATCCATGTGAATTTACAACCCAATAGAGGCAAATCGATAAGGTTACTGACCTGGAGGAAGTTTGCTAATATGTTGCCATTTTCTGACCCCGTTTCTGATCCAAGGCGTTCGTCGACAGAGAGAATCGAATTGAAATCCCCACAGACAAAAACCGGAACATTGAGCTTTTGGATTAAATCAGCTAATTCAATGAAGAAGGACCTCCTGTCGCTGAGATTATTTGGAGCGTAAATGTTGATAATACCCACTCTTTTGTTCGACTTTGCCAAGCTCCCAACCAGCACAATAAATCTATCATGTACCACAGAGGATTCCAGCTTGAAAAAACTCGAATCCCACAAAGAAATAAGGCCACCTGACGCACCTTGCGCAGGCGAATACATACACCCATCAAAACACCTGCCTTGCACTCTGTTCAACAGACTCGGCTTGAGCACATTCAGTTTTGATTCTTGGATCAAACATACCTTGCATCTTGTGACATTTAGAACACTGCAAAGGGCTCTCACTTTCTCTGGCCGGCCCATTCCTCTTATATTCCAATTGAGAATCAATGAACACATGACAAAGCAAAATTACCCGAAAAGCAGGACATATCTAGGAAGCCTCTTCCCCAACTTCAATTTCCATCAGTCGTGCGACAACAATCTCATCTGGAGCGTTGAACGAAACACCCAAGCTTTTGCCCACATTTAGCGTCGCAATAGCTTCTGTCTTTGCCTCCGACCCCGCATCGACACTCCCGCTACCCAGTGTAGCTTGATTAGGGATTGAGATCCGAGACCCCCTTGAATCCCTAGCTTTTTTCCTGCGCCCTTTTACAAGTAAACCTGATTTATTCGTCTCTCTAAACTTTCCCCCATTAGACCACCATAAGATTTTATCGACATTATTTCTAAAGCCCAGGAGTTTTCCACCGCTTAAACAACGGGATCTAATGGGACGGGTTTGTGGGGGAAAAGGGCCATTGTCATCAGGGGTGACGATACCCACTTCAATGTCAACGAGATTTGGGCTCGATGTTTCACGTGGGCTCGTCAGCGGCGATACGGGCTTAAGGCTTGGGCCCGAAACGTTGCCCACACCAGGGATAAAATCTGCAGATTCAATGTGGACTTCATGCAGACCTTCCGAATTGGATTCAGCCGCCAAGTTTGAAGACATAGCGGTGTCAATATTAAAAAACGGTGTCCCACCCGAAACATTGGAGGGAGCCTTTGTATTTTCTCCATGCAGTGAATCATCAGCCGTTTTTTGGGTAGCGGGAAAATCTAACATGGACCCAGCATAATTAATACCCCCCTCATTCCACGAAGCGTCGTTCCACCCCTACTCCGGCCAGCTTGCCGGACCGTCGCCATCGATGAACAATCTATCATCTTCGAATTCCTTCACCATGATTTTGATACGCCTGACAGCACCATTGTGTAACACATCGAGTGAATCTGGGATCAAAGAAGCATAAGATACTTCCAAGAGAAGCCTTGCTGCATCAAATCTCTTTTTATTGGAAGTCTCTTCATCAACTAGAATAAGCCTACCCCATCTTCCAGCGATCAAACTGAAAACTTCCGTGTTCCATAGTGAGAGAGGGAAATCCAACATCTCCACCCAAACTTTGACTTTCCTCTTGCCTTCGTAGCCGGCCATCAATTCCAATTCTTCGAACCACAAGTTTAGCAGGTTGGCTCTCTCCGCCCATATCTTCATCTTAGTCTCCTCATCGGCAGTTTTCAGTACGGATAATAGCCCAAACCAAGGGCACACCTCCACCTGGAATCCGTCAGCTTTCAACGCATCTTGAACGAGGTCGTTGTTGTACATATTCTTTATCTTACCCACCAAACAACGACCGAGCCATGCCGTCTCCTCCTTACATACTGGAATAATATTTGGTTCATTCTTGAAATTTTTTGCCTCCTCCAGCGAGTCAACCACAAGTGTTCTGAGAACCGGGGTGATATGACTTCCTACCTTACTTGTCTCTGTGTTCGTTTTTTTTTTGTTCCTCACGTTTACTCCATCATCTGCTGCCTGTTGAGGGGTTGCTGTGTCGGGGGGACTTCCCCTTAGTAGCACCTCCTTATAAGACCTGTTATCCCTGAATGCGTTCAGGTTTGCCGATTTGGAGGGTCTTGCAAAATTTTGCGACGTGATGGGATAAACCCTAGTATTGTCGCCCACCTTTGGATTTGCCAGGATGACTCTTATCTTGAAACCGTCCATGATCCTCCCGTTTGCTTTCGATATAGCTTCAAACGCCTCATCCCTTCTACTAAATCTGACAAAAGCGAAGATGGATGCCTTATTTCTCCTCTTAAGGTTTTTGTATGCGATATACAGATCAACAACCCTCCCATATTCTTGAAAAGCCTCCTTCAGTGTGTTTGTGTGGATTCTCCTGCTCACGTTATCAACAAAAACTGACACACCTAGTCTTCGCCGGATTCTGCCGTCGCCATCAGACCTTGGTCCCCCTGAAGCTCTCCTCTCGCCTCTCGCCATTTTTTTTAATCTAGTGGTGATTCTACATATTCTTTTAAATAGTTTTTAAATATAATTTTATAAATTTAATTAATTAAATGTATTATTTAAAATTTGTCTTTTATTATTAACATGTTCATTTTTTAGCAATTTTATTGTCAAATAAATCTAGAAAGTAAGTTGATATATATAAATATTTGTATTATAAAAATTTAGTTTGATCAAAGGGTTGATGAACTGGTTTTTTGCCTCATGGTTTTTATTGTAAAATTATTGTAGTTAGAGGCGGAACATCGCAGGGGGTTTTGGGTGTGGGTTCTTTTTAACTTTTTTCAATGATAAATAGAATAATTTTTTTAAATAAAATAAAATTAGTTCTACAATCTTTTCAATTTTTTAAATTCTTTTTATGGCTTCTTTCAAAAAATTTAATCTCAATATGATCTCTCCATATAAATTTTTAGTTTCATCTTTGATTGTAGCGCTCATCGTATTCCTAATTAGAGAAAAATTATAATTTAAATTTAAAAGTTAGAATCGGCTTAATTTATAATGATTTGATCAATAATTAATATGTTAAATGTTCAAATAATGATTTATATTTAAGGGTTGTACATTTAAGAATTTAACTTTTCAAAAATGATCAAATAAGCGTTTTATACCTACTCAAATAAAGGTATATCCTTACAAAATAAAATAAGGATTAATATCCTATACACTGGCGGTGGAATTTTTTTGTTTCCACAAGCGCCTCAATTATATGGTTATGGGTTAGGGTTTATGATTTAAAGTTTAGGGGTTTTAGTGTAAAGGTTTAGAATTTAGGGTTCATGTTTAGAATTCAGGATTTAGGGTTAGAATTTAGGGTTTAGGGTTAGGGTTTAGTTTTAGGGTAATATGGGTAGGGATTTAAGTTTTAATCTATAAACCCTAAATTTTAACCTCAAACCCAAAATTCTATCAACAATCCCTAAATTCAAAACTACTACACTTATACCCCTAAATTTTAAACCCTAAACGAAGTCCCTAACCCCTAAAACTAAGACGCTTGTGTAAAAAAGTTTCCACAAGCGCTTGTGTATAGAACAATTACCCATAAAATAAAGGATTAATATCATATACACTGGCGGTGGAAATTTTTTATTTCCACAAGCGCCTTAATTATAGGGTTTAGGGTTATGGTTTAGAGTTTAGAGTTTATGGGTTTTAGTGTATATGTTTAGAATTTAGGGTTCATGTTTAGAATTTAGGATTTAGGGATAAAATTTAGGGTTTAGGGTTAGGGTTTAGTTTTAGGGTGATATGAGTAGGGATTTAGGTTTTAACCTATAAACCCTAAATTTTAACCCTAAACCCAAAATTCTATCAACAATCCCTAAATTCAAAACTACTACATTTATACCCCTAAACTTTAAACCCTAAACGGGGTCTCTAACCCCTAAAACTAAGACGCTTGTGTAAAAAAGTTTCCACAAGCGCTTGTGTATAGAACAATTACCCTAAAATAAATGTCCAATATTTTTTAACTTGTTCAAATAAGGGTCTAATGATTTGAACAATATTTTAATTTAATTTTTAGTCACTTAATCTTACTCCCAAGTCAATTTTCTTTAAAATAGACACAATAATAAATTTAGAACATTTACTCATTTTGTCACTTTAACCTCAATTTATTTTTTAAAATTAATTTAACCCTTAAATTTAAAATTTAGTCAAATTGCTATATTTTAGACAAAAAAATTAATTGGACCATCAAAATTTTAATAATATTGATGTAATAGTATGCTTAGGATTTCGTGTGTACTTCAGAAAAAAAAAATTAAAACGTATACATAAAATTATTAAAAATATACGTTTTAAAAAAATATTCTAACCAATAAAGTATATATGACTACCATGTGAACTACAAGTTGAAACCATTTAAAATTTAACTTTCTAGTCATTTTTTCATCTAAAAACAACAATTTAATAAAAACAACAATTTAACTAAAATTTAAAGGTTAACTGTTAGATGCTAAAATTGTCATTGTGTCGAAAAAAATAATAGCACGTCATCAACTTCAATCAAACCATCAATGATTTGAGCAAATTCAGGAACGTAAGGTATAAGAAACTTAATAAGTGGTATGATAGAAAAACTGATGATTTTTATCTTAAGAGACTTAGGTTCAATAGCAATATTTGTAAGGTATGTGTATTGTTAAAGAGTTAAAAGTATTTATAAACAGATAAATTACTTTGTAAGTATTTTTAGACAATAAAAAATAAGCATATTTGAAAACGTTAGATTTATTATACGATTGAATAAAAAAGTTAAATTGAATAACTTTTAAAATGTTAAACTCTTAATTAATTATTTTAAGAGTAAATTACACCAGTGACCAACTAACTATAGGGTTGGTGTCGATTTGACCTATATTTTTAATTTTGTCAAATATACTACTTAATTATTTAAATGGTTCCAATTAAGCCATCGGCCGTTAACAAAACGAAAAATTGACGTGACTGTTAAAAAACTTGGTATAATTACATATTTGGTCGCCTATATTTATACAATCTATCAATTTAATCCTAATTTTAATTTAATAAAATAATTATTCAATTAGGTGGTAACACGTGTCACCCAATTGGAGGTGGAAAAATGAGAGCAATAAAATTGTCCACATCAAGAATCAAACCCAAGACCTTGAATTACCAAAGGTGTGTGCTTGTCACTAAACCAAGCATGCTTTTGTGTTATGAAGTACAACACTTAATATATGTCTTTAATGATTGTTAATGCCCAGAAAAATGAAAGAGAATAAATTGCACTTGGAAGGATTTAAACCAAAGACCTTGTAGCACAAGGGGCATATGCTTGCCACTGCACCAAGTGTATGCTTTTTGATATGAAGTACAACATTTAATATATGTCTTATATAATGTTTAATGCTTGGAAAAGGAAGGAAATGTAGTTTTAAGAAACTCGAACATAATATTCTTATGATGCATAAAAACATCTAAATCAATTAAATAAATCAAATAATTAAATTAAAATTAACAATATTAAATTATGTTTGTGAGTTTGAATTCCCTAAATGAATTTAATATAATTTTTAATTTTTTAAATATAATTATATACATAATAATTTAATTAAATTTTTTAATAAATATTAAAATTATTAATTAAGTTAAAAAAATCAATTCAATGATTATATACGTGAAATTATAAAAATAAATCTGTAACTGAAAATATATTAAATTTAGTTTAAAATATAAAAATTTTAAAATGATTTTTATATTAAAGGAACAAAAAAAAATTAAATTTTTTATTTTAAATCGTACACTAACTATAATTTAAAATATATACAAAATATTCTTAACTTGAATTTAGTTATTAGATTTATTTAATTGGGTTAGATGTTATTAGATTTTTAATTTCCTTCTTTCTCCAAGCATTAAAAACTATGTAAGATATAAATTAAATGTTGTACTTCATATTGAAAGCATACACTTGGTGCAAGGGGCCCCTTGCACCACAAGGTCCTTGGTTTGAATCTATCCAAGTGTATTTTCTTCTTTTTTATTTTTCTGGGCATTAACAATCATTAAAGACATTTATTAATTGTTGTACCCCAAAGCACAAAAGTGTACTTTGATCAGTGGCAAGTGCATGCCTTGGGTAATCCAAGGTCTCAGGTTTGATTCTTGATGGGTGCAATTTTGTTGCTTTCATTTTTCCACCTCCAATTGAGTGACATGTGTCACCACCTAATTGGAGGTAGAAAATTAATTAAATTAATTAAATAAAAATAATTAAATTCTTCTAACACGTGTCACCACCTAATTAAATTATTATTTTATTTTATTAAAATTAGGACTAAATTGATAGAATGTATAAATATAGGGGACCATATGTCTAATTATACCAAGTTTTTTAACAGTCCCGTCAATTTTTCCGTTTTTAACGGGTGGTGGCTTAATTGTAACCGTTTAAATAGTTAAGTGGTATATTTGACAAAATTAAAAATATAATGGTCAAATCGACACCAACCCTATGATTAAGTGGTCACTGGTGTAGTTTACCCTTCTTTTAAAAACTAAACCCTTAAATAACCTTTCAAAGATTAAGTATATATTTAACATTTAATCTAATTTATATAATATCTTTAAGAATTAAGATCCACTTTCTATGGCATAGACTCACATTCCACATAGCTTGATCAGTTGAAGATAGAAAGAAACATGTTTTTAAATATGTACACACATATATATACTTTGATTATCAACATAATTAAAATGTTTTTTATGATATTAGCTTTGTGTAAGTAAAGAAAGAAACATGTCCTATTGAATTTGTTTCGTTCTTTTGAATGAATGTAAAAACGTAGAGATAAAAAAGAGAATAATAAAATTTCTCAATGTGTTAATAAAATAAAATAATATTAATGTAATATTTAGTAGTATAAACTAATTGAAGACTTTGAAAGAGTTAATACATTGCTAATCAGAGGAACAAAGTTTGTGATTGATTCCAGTAAAAGTCTTAAAAAAAATATTTGTATTGCAAAAATTACATATTTTTTTCATTTGCTTTGCGTTACATATGTATGATTAAGGTTGACTAGTAGAAGTTTATCGTTCAAAACAAATTTCTCATGAAAATTATTTCTTACGTCTATAAATACAAGGTTTTGCTTATAAAAAATGGCATTTAATTCCAATGAATGAGACTAAAACTCCAAAATGATGCTGGAACAAGGAGCAAAATTAACTCATCTTTGGCATTTTGATTAAGCTTTTAAGGTGCGTTTGGTTCACGAGCCGGAATGTAAGATTATCACTGAAAATAAAATTTATAAATTGTAATATCACTTCTGAAAATAAAATTCATGAAATGTATTATTAATTGACATCTTACTGAGAAAGCTACATTACCTTGTACGATTGTTGTGTTTGGTTGGAGGTATATAAGATTATCTGAAAGTAAAATTTATTGAATTGGCCACGTGTCATATTTTTTTAACACGTTAATTTTTTAATATTAAATTAAAAACATATGCACAAAAAAATAATAGAATCATTTTTGTTACCCTATCTAAAATTTGTAAAAACTATATATTTATCATATTATTAATATAATTATTTTATTAACATTTTTAAAAAATATATATAATTTAGATTTACACAAACCCACATTACCCTTTATTAAAATATGTTTGTAAAATTTTAAATGCTAAACTTTAATATGTTCTAATTTTTAATTTTTTGTGACATGTTGTCAAGTAAATTAAAGTAAATAATAAAATAAATTTAAAAGTTGTATAATACTAAAAAGAATTTATATCAAAACTTTAACCTACTAGAATATTTTATAAGATGATAATCATCTTATAAATCAAGGAATAAAATTAAAAACATCACCTCTTAACTTATTAATTTTCAAGCAATATACAATCCCAACATATAACCTATAAACAACATATATATAATATTAATAAAAATACGTTAAATATTAAAATATTTAAATATGTGTAACACCATTTAAATATTAAATAAAAAATATTTAATTAATTTATACCACACATATTTAATCATCTAATCAATTTCAAATTGAACAAAATTCATTAATATAGGGACAATATAGTCTAAAAGGGTGAGAATTAACAAATACCTAAAAAAATTTAAGGGAATCGCATTCTCACTGTTTAATGAAAAAGAACTACTGTTGAGAATACAATATTACCCCTTGGAGGTAATGCTCCCAACCAAACGTGAGAATGTAATTTCGAAAAAAATCATTCTCCGGAAAATGATTTTTTTCACGAATCAAACACCCCTACGGTCTCCGACCAAGGCAGAAAAATGGATTCTAGACGTACACAGACACATTGTCCTTGAAAGGTCCACAAGCCAGATTATTAACCAAACCCCATTGTCGACAAAAGAAGGACATTAAGCGCAAAGTTCCTCTCAACTTCCACTCTATCCCACTAATAAGATGTGAGGTCAATAAAATCACAGGATTACATTGGCAAATGCCTAACTTCTACAACCCCATGCATGTTCCTTGTTATTCATTAGAATAATGGATGGATGGATGGATGGATGGATGGTGGTACAAAAATATTTCAACTTCTAATAACTGGACCCTTATACAGCCCTCTCCGAATCACAAAGTTGTCAGGGGGCTGAAACTCTTCTAACCAAGTCACTTCCGAGAACGTCTCTCCATTCGTTTCAATCTCCCCTTCATTTTAAACAGGCAGATCAATAAGAAAATAGCATATTACAATATACAACCTGCCATCAACAACTAGGTTCAAAATTATATTTCTTACCAGGTAAATCCCTTCTTGGGGATCTCCGGAAGTAAGTGCAGTGTCGTCCATGCTCCGAAGAGTAAGGTGGAGATAAAATATCAAAAATGGCACAGGGAGTCCGCGCCCTGAAACAATGAATGTTGCCTCCACTTGTGGGATAAAGTACTGTTGTTGCACAAGGAGCTGTCATCTCAGTATCCTTAACAAGCTTTGCAGCTCTTGCTGCAAACCCAAGTCAAAGATTGAAGAATATATAATAACTTCCCTATACCCCTGGAAGGGTGACGAGAAAACGTTTCATACAAAAACAAAAACACTTTGTATTATCAATATTATTGCATCTGTTGAAGAAGCAACTACTTTAGTCAGTGAGAGATAGGCTGGTTCAGCTGCCATTGGCAACCAATAATCACTTCTGTTAATCAGAAAAGATATCTAATACTGTTTTAATAAGTCCTATTTATTTCCACCTTAGCAGTTAGCACACCCTTGAAATGCTGGATTACACCATAAAACCCCTAGATAGAATAGTCATTTTAATTCATTAACAAGTTTATTCATCAACTTCCCAACACTTAATTTGTAAGCATCAAGTTGAAGTCAAACAAATATACCCTAAGAAGAATTCCTAGAATTGGGAGGTCAAAATATTTGGATGGTATCAAATTCCATTTAAAAATTGTTATTAGAACCCAAGATGAACTCAATTAGAATCTCATCAAAGGTCAAACAATATGCTTTGGTTGGCTTCTAATATATCCTTTCATTTGGTCTGCTTTGCTTTCAAACATTTTTTAAAAATGGAAGTTCCACTCAAATATAAGTGTGCACAGCCCTAGCTAAGTACAGTAGCCTCCAAATATTTCACCAAATCAGTTAAGAAAATATGTAACAAGCATTCTCAATAAGCTGGAAGTAAACTACATCTACACCAAGATGAAGAATTGAACAGGCCTCTCAATTTCTTAGATGCTAGCAGAAAGACTCTTCACATCTATGGTCTACCCTATTTAAAAAGTCATTAGCTGTAAGAGACAGCCACCAACTAGTACATTTAGTATTACCTGTCTTCTTCCTCCTATCCCAACCAAATTTTAGATCAAGTAAATTTCAATTTCAAAAATATTTTCTCAGTTTTTTTTAAACAAACCAACCACCAGCACATAACAAAATTAAATGGAGGTTGTACAAAAAAAATGTATATCACAAAGCAAATATAGATTTCAAAGTAGGTCTGTTTCTCTCTCAAGTCTCGCATGAATACTAATCCTATAATTTAAATGGTAAGAACAGCAGTGAAATAGGATTTCTAACACCAGAAGATGCCATAACTCTATAAAGGTACTAGATCTTCTTAGAACAAATTACCAGAGAAAACACCTGAAATTGGTATTTGGAAAAGAATAATAATAAAAAAATGGGAATCGTGAGGTTTTTGATATGTGCCCAATTGCAAGGTATGGGACTTGGATACCACATAGATAAGTATGGGATTTTTTGTGGGGTTTTGTATGGAACTAGGCTCTCCAATCGCAGCAAGCTTTCGTGATGTGGTTCTCCAGAGGTCCATATCAATTAGCATCAAAGCCAACTAGTTAGTAACACAAAATGGTGACATCAGTACTCCAGTGTTCACCCAAGAGTAAATTGAATAAGTTATTAAAATCTACATTTGAAAATAATAAAATTACAAATTATTAGGACATGATAATGACTACAGGTGAACTTAATTATTGAAAAAATAAACCAAAAAGAAAATAAAAATAAAAAATAAAATCATAGTAATAGTAATAGTAATAAAAAATAATATATATGGTAATGAAAATAATAAAGGTGATAATAATAATAAAAATAATCATAATAAATATAATAAAATAGAGGAGGAAATATATTAAACAATAATTATAATTGGGCTTAAGGGTGTAAGAAGTCCTTAAACTTTAAAAAAAATACTAACTAAGCCTTTGAACTTTTTTTACACCCATTTAAGCCCTTGAACCAATAAATTGAATCAATTAAGTCATTTGACCAACATTGACTATTAAATCTTGACAATTTTTTCTTTAGGTATAAAAGTGTCGCACGATACACTATAGGTCTATCATATGGCGTTTACAGATTTAAAAAAATATATATTTTTACAAGTTTTTCAGAATTTTTTGGATTTTTAAAGGACTTTTGAAATAAATAAAAAATATGAAAATGTCAAGTGGCAACACTGTGACACGAAGGTTGTACCAACTAATCTAAAAAAATGATAAATTTAGTAGTCAATATTGGCCAAAGGGCTTAATTGATCTAATTTATTGGTTCAAGGGCTTAATTTAGGGGCTTGATTGTTTTCCCCAAAAGTTCAAAGGCTTCTTACACCCTTAAGCCTTATAATTATAATAATAAAAAGTATTAACTATTGAAAAATAATAGTGGTGTTCTATAATAATACAATAAAAATTTAATAACAAATTAACAATAAATGTACAATACATCAAATAAATAATGAAAATAAAAATGAACATGCTGAGGGATCAAATTGAAAGAAAATAAAACTTGAAAGGGTCAAAATAACAAGTGGTTATGTGAAGTTATATTAAAATGGATTACATACAAAAGTGAAAGGACTAATATAGAAATTAACCCTAAAAGAATAAATATAACCCTTTCAAAATTCCGATTTTTTTCCTCTTTAATGGTGGGTCACATGACCCACCAGGCACCACTATAGATACCCCCCTGCCACCGTGGATGCTGGATTGTGAAGCATGGTAGAATGATATGTGCCCAATTGCAAGGTATTGGATTTTGATTCCACATAGGAAAGTATGGGACATTCTTATGGGGTTTATATGCATCTAAGCTATGGGATATTCTTGTGGGGATTATATGCATCTAAGCTCTCCAATCTCAATAACTAGCTTCCAGGTATGGTTCTCCAAAGATCCACGACAAATTCAAGGAGCATAAAGGATGGTATCATTACTAAACCAATTGGATACAAATATATAAATTTGTTATCAAATATATACGTAAGAACATATTATTGTATGGAAATACTAGGTTATGGTTTAGTTAACATGCATCAAAGAAATATGGAGATGTTAAAAACACACCTTGAAGTGGATCTTCAGACTCTTTTGGGTCAAGCCAATCATATGACTTCACGTGTAATGAGCCATAGATAAGCCTGCTCAGCACTGTCATTCCTGGATGATTATGCAAAGGTATCATAGAGGAAGGTGGCATACAGAAAATTCCTATCTGCAGAAAATGAGGAAATCAGAAAAAGAATTTAAGGCCTGATAATAGCTAGTAATGCAACTTCAATTTTCAAAGGTTTAATTCTAATTTCAAGAGGTGTTCATTTTAATAAATTCTAGGAGATATCCAGCTAATGCAACTGCCTCACATTAACTCCAAAGGTTACGTCCTCAATGTACGAGATATCATTATTGAAAAAGGCAATAATTAATATAAATTTTGTGCTTACAGAGAAGCTGCTGCACTCATGCAAGGGCAGATACTTAATTGGTGGTAATGACTGATGGGTTCCATTCCTCTCGTTTACAGTACCAGACCAATTACGTACCACCTGCGCCTCCTGTTCCAGACCTACATCAGAAGGCTTCATTTTCTCTGGGAAAAAAAAGACATTTTGGGTTAAAAAGCAGTTGATATGCTATGGAACTTGGTTTCATGGCTTCATGAAGAAACAAAAAATTGGAGCTTAATATGCAGTGATTTAAAAAAATGCATGGTTAATCAAATAATACCAAAGTTGTAATAATTGCCTATACCAAGCAGAGCACTTTCTCAATGTTATGGCATACTCTTGTACGTAATACTTAAATTAAAATTAGAATAACAGTAAACTCTCACAATGATATCTTGATCTGATACCATTTGTATACCGACAGGTTTCAATACGAACATCCCAACTACTTTTTTTTCTTCCATTTTATATCTAGAAGCACCCAAATGTTAAATAACTGTCAAGGAATCTAGCAAGTAGGAAGCAGCCGCTCAATGTGAAGAAGCAAACCAAGTTGCAATTTTAACTCATCATACAGCAAGCTTTATAATAAAAATGCAAGTGCTTCAAAAATAACTACTAGCAATTATTTTGAATGTTGATCTTAAATGCCTAAAGGCGACTAGCAGTGATCATTTACCATCAGATATGATAGCTAAAATGGTTACATTTAATACAAGTCAAATGAAGTACATCTTAACAGAGAGAAAAGGAAGATTGCATCCAAAAGCATAGAGAAGTTCTGAAATAGATCTTGGTGGAAGGGGTTACAAATTTCTCACTCTGCTAAAATTCACTGTCATCAAAAGTTCATGACTTTGTAATTAAATCCAGTGAAAATTTGGAAATGTTTTGCCAATTAAATTATGTCAGAGCCTCTTCCTACAGGTAAAAAATATGAACTTAATAGTAAACGAGCTTAACATCCTAAAAAATGAAGGATAGTTTTTTTTTGTATTAAATACTAAACCACATGGAAACTTGGTACTCCAATCAGCCAAAAGTTGTGGAACTAAAAATTGGTAGACCATTGACTTGCCGAGAAACTAACATACTAGGAGTTGCATGAAGCAACTTCCAACAGCTGATACCATCCAAAGAAAGATCTAACATTCTTGAATTAATTAACCTAAGAGTAAAGTCACATGTTTCATTTTGATTGAAAATAACATCAAAGCTAAATGCTACAAAATTAGCTTACATATATTTACTAACTACTAATTCCAGAAACATGTAGAATTAATAATAACTTTCAACATGAATTTATCTCAATTATAATAACTAATAAATCATAGAAGACTTGGTTTGACCATAAGCTCAACGAACAAGCAGGAAGAAAGAAAGAATCAATAGTGAATACCTAGCATAGTACGAACTCTTTCAAGAGCTTCATCAGAAACAGGGCCATTGGGCGATAACGATGTTCTGCAAGTATTATAAAGCCTCTGTATATAGTACGGCATGTCTGTAAAGACGGTACCAACTTAACTGAAGGGACCAAAAGCCTCTAAACCAGTAAGTTGATAACGCCTTTCTGCAAGTACCGTACTAATTGATAGTACGATAAAAGATGCAATTTGGTGATAGCTGGATCTGCGAAGTAACCCGGCGGTAGTAGATCTGCATGGCAATTATTGCATTATCCCTCCCTGCCAATCTTACTTATAACCACCCCATCTGACAAGGTACACATTGAAGCCAAAGTAAATTAATTTAATTCATTTACAACAAAGAGCAGTGAATAAACAAGTATGAAAAGCACAGCCCCCCTTATTGCAAATTTCAAGAATTCAATGCATATTTTCATTGCCAATATTACTATTAGTAGAACATTAACCCTAAAAGAGATATGCAAGCAAATAAAACAAATACTAAACTCATCCTGAGAAAAGCTAAAAGCAGTTCAATTAACCTAAATGGTAATAGTAAACAGATTTCAATTAATTCTAGCTCTTATTTCTATATTTGAATCTAAGCTTTCGCTTTTAATTTCAGATAATCCTACCTTTAATTTCAACGATAAACATGAAATGGGGATACGATAGCAAAAATAGAAATTGAAAGAAAAACCTGTGTTCAATAATTCAAAGCAAAAGAACAAATGGATTGAGAATCGAATAAGAAAAGGAACTAACCAATTTGAGATATAAATGCTGGGAAGAGATGCGCGTGGAGAGTTAGGACAAAGAAGGAAGGAGAAATTTATTTTTGAGATAATTAAGAAGAAGAGCAGAGGAGAGAAGGAAGGGATCGCCGAGAGCAACGCAACAGTGAGAAAGACGGAGCAGGGGGCTGCGATTAGCTTATATCACCTTCGTTAACTGTCTAATAAGTATCCAAAACTATAATTTTTTTAGATTAGTGCTTAAATTATATTTTGAGTCAGATAAGTGTTTAAAGTTTCATTTTGTGATTTATTTAGAGTTTTTTCGTCAATGATTGTTAAAAAAAATTTGTCATCTAATCAAAACATGACACGTGACGCGTTTTTTTTTAATTTCCGAATTTCTTTAGAAATCTAAATTTTTTTTAAAAATCTTCAAGTTTTAATTTCTTTTCAATCAAACCTCAAATCACATCTTTCTCACCCTCTGGCATCCTCACACGTCGGTAGTTCACCGTTCATTGCCCAAGTGTTGCGTACCTTACCGTTCGACATTCTCCACCTTCTAGTTGTCGATCGAAATCCAATTGACCTTTTTTTCTTCATTGTTAGGTGTTCGTCGACGGTAAAAATCGACGGTTCATACGTCAATTTTTGACGATGAGAAGATGGAGCTTCAGTAGAGAGGGTCCGATGAAAACAAGGGTGGCCGCTAGTGGTTGAATCGGTGGCTGGAGTGGAAGAATTTGGGGATTTAAGGTTAGGGTTGTGATTTTTTTTAGAGAAATTAAAGACTGTTGTGTTAATTTTTTTATTTTTTTTATTTTCGGATTTTAATTTCAAAAAATGATAATCTATGTTACGTGTTTGAATTTCATTGAATAACAGGGAAAAACGTCTTTCACAGAAAAACTTTAAATGTGTCACGGAATGAAACGTTAGACACATATTTAGCCCAAAATATAATTTAGGCACCTATATAAAAAAAAATATAGTTTGAGCACTTATTTGGTACCCCATCTTTACTTATTTCTATTTTTGTACCTCACTTTTTTTTTTTGACAAAATGAAATATTATGTTAATTATTTAACGGTGGATATCAACATAAAAACTATAAAAAATTAGATGAAATAAAATGAAAACACGGATAAAGATGAGGTACTAATTAAGTATTTTACTCTTTTATTATGATAAACTCTCTTTTGGGGTGAGCGTTCGATCGAGTCGAGTCAAAAAAAAATTGAGTTGATGCGTCATATTTTACGATTCAAACTTTATTTGAAATTTTTTCGATTCGATTCGAGTCAAGTTTTCGAGTTCCTATGCAAATTTAATTGTAATTATTTGTCATGTTATAGTATAGTTTGATTCTAATTTAAACTACATTCTCTAATCATATAAGTTATGCATATATCTTTCTTCATATTTTTTTCTCCATACGTGGCATATATTTCTTCATATTTTTTTATATCGGTATATATATGTCAGGAAAAACCGAGGGACTCGACTCAAACTTAAAAATCAATCCACTAATTATTAAAAAGTTTGAGTTATTCAAATTTTTATTTTACAACTCAAAATTTATTTGAAATTTTTTCGAGTCGATTCGAGTCAAGTTCTGCTCAGCCCTAACCATCTTACCTAGAATAAATTCATTTCATTACTTTTAAATTTTAAATTTAATAGTTAAAAGTATTTTTTGTCCTTAAATTATTTTTTTTACTAAACTAGCCTCTAAAATTTGTTTTAAACATTTTTTTAACTCCGTCTAGAGTTTTAGATGTTATGCCCCCATTATATCTAAAATTTTGCACCCCAAATCGTTATAAAAACTGGCGGTAAATAAAAACTGGTAGTTTAATTTTTTTTAAGGACAAGTGGTAGTTTAATTAGTGTTTGACTTTGATGAAAAGAGATAAATGATATGTCTTATTTTTAAGTTTTCATTTAGTTTTGTCCCTAAAAAAATATGTAATTGTAAATTGACTTATGTCTGTTTCTAAAATTATAATTAAATTAAATATTTATTTATTTATTATTAAATATAATACAAAAAGGTAAAATAAACTAGTATAATTAAACTAGATAAATGACAAGTGTTCGTTTAAACAGTAATAAATGAATAGAATATCAAAACATTAATTAAAAAAAGATGGAAACGAATGGAAATCCCTAAAGCTTGAATTTGATAAGCACATGTATCACATGAAGAGGAGATAAGATCTGCACTGCACTAAGATTGGACCATCGCCTCAGGTTTGATCCTTGGTAATGCAATTTTAATTTTAGGGTTCTGGGCGTGGAGACAAGGGGTTTCCCCTATCGTTTGAGTATCTGATTCATGGTTTTATTTGGTTATGGGGAGATTTGTAACACCCAAAAATTACGCTCAAATTGTAAACTCTAGATTCGAAAAAAATTCATATTTTAGATATTTAATTTTTAAAATCCCTAATTCTTAAAAACCTTAATAATTTGGGAATTTAAATATGAAACCCTAATTGAGAAATCAAGATTTCAAAGTCAAACGGTAATATTTGAAAGTTCAAGGGTCACTATGTAATTTTATAACACTTCAAGGCTAGTTTTGAAACTTGTTGAAGTTTGGGGACTTGTTGAGAGATTAAACTATTGTTTTAAAAGAAAATTTACTCTATATAAGTTGCAGCCGAACCAACCTTTATGTTTTATTATTATTATTATTATTATTATTATTATTATTATTATTATTATTATTATAATATGGTTTATATATATATATAGTAATTATAAACCTAATCAATTACTAATAACCTACCACCGTCCAACTCTCTCTCTCTATATATACACACATAATTCAAATAAGATCATCCTAGTTCAAATAAGATCACTCACAAACCCTACTTTTTTATATAGTTTCATATCGCTAAGATTTTTTATTGATTTGTTAAATTTCTATTTGATAATCTCCACCACTCTATACCCCTTCTTGTTCGTTAATCCCTTCAACCCCAAGTTTAGTCTGGTACTGTTACAGTTGGATCCAATACTTCTGATCATGGAAAAACACATTATTTAATAGGTTGAGTTGCTTTGGTTAAGACGTGTTCTCTTCCCGTGCTACATACTTTGATTTTGTGACTGATTTTACACTTGAATGATTTTCAGATGTTCTATGATTTTACATTATGTTTTTTGTGCATATTATTTTTGGACTGTGATTTAAAATAAATGAACTATGAATCCTGATTTATTATTGGACTGTGTTGAGACTGTGAAAACTGTAATATCTTTTTACTGTGTTATCATGGGTTGAGATTGTACAGAGGAAGTTCAGTGGTTTATACCACTTGCGTTGGTGACTATGTAGGGAGAAGTTCTACGGAACCTTCTCTTTTTGGTGACTATGGAGTATAGGTGCATTGCATTGTGATTTTATAAAACTGTGTTTAAACTTGCTTTGTGCCTTTTAAATATTTTGTGAAAATTTATTATTGTTGAAACTGAATTTGTGATTGCCTGCACTTTAGAGACACATTGAGCTTAATAGCTGACTCCCTTTAGTTCATGTTTCAAATTCTCAAACATAGGTTTTCAGTTCTTGGAGGATCTCAGATTTTATCTAGTTATTTTACTATTCAGTATGAACTTATTTTAAACTATTAGATTATTGTTATTATTTTATATTTTGGGTAATGTTTCAGCATGTATTTACAAATTTTATTTTAGAGATTTTATATAAACACGCAAATATTTATTAAGATATTTACATTTTTATTTATTATAAGATATTTATTAAATTTATTTTATTTTAAAGTGTAGTTTTTTTAAAAAATTATTTTTCATGAGGGTAAAGTTTTCGAATCGTGACTTACTAAATTCGGTTATTTCTTCTAGGCCGGGTTTAGGGGTTACAGATTGGACCATCATGTTTTGAGAGGGCTAGAGTATCAGGTGAAACGGACCTGCTTCAGATATTTGCAATTGTGTTGGTGATGATTCATATGAAGTAAAGTCTAGAAGTTCTAACGAGGGGAAGAATGATGGAAATTTTGTATGTAGCTTGCAAGGAAAGAATGATGGAAATTTTGTATGTAGCTTGCAAAGAAAGAATTCTGGAGATAAAAAGATTTGGAGGATGCAGGACGTGGATTGGTAGTTAAGGAACAATATGTGTGGCATGAGGATATGCAATTGGACCTACATGCGGCCTGACAGGATGGATGCTTGGATGTCAGATGAGGCTGTGTGATTGGTTAATCGGGATGGAGAGCTGCAACAAAGGTTCCATGTCATAATGTATGTTGGGGAGTTCAATATGTATCATACATATTGGGACTTATACAAATACTACACATATAGGTGTTCATCTTACAAAACTACTTAATGCTCCAGAAGTTCAGGGTTCATTAACCCACTCAAATTTTCTTAATATAAGACAAGCGATCTTGTGTGAAGCACGGGAAATCGTGAATTTGGGGAAATTATTAGGGGCTACAACGATAGTGTCGCAACCACTCTTTAGGAGGGAGGGCTTCGACTTTTTGTAAACTTTTAAAAAAATATGGAGTCACCACTAATTTTTTTAAAAAGTATGATTGAATCTTTTTGTAAACGTTTTGTTTTACATTGAAGAAACAAAATAATTGAATCCAACAAGTGGTCTCAGTGAAAAGCGGATAATGTTCATCCGAGAAGACCCGAATTTAATCGCAATGTCCACAAAGTGTATTTTTGTCAAAGGGTTAAGAACATCTATGAACAAATACTACCTTCTAATCACTTTTAGACTATTAAAAAAACAAAATAATTTAAAAAATACATTGATGTGTTAATCATCCAAATATATAGCCATTGGTGAGTTGAAACCAAGGTTATAATAAAAGAATTCTCATCATCACTTGATATCTTCAGTTGAGATTTGTGACAAGCCAGTTAAAACAAAGGTTCTAAACAAATCATGCTGATAAGGCATTTGCTATAGAAAGCAGCAAACATAAAGAAGATGATACGTGCAACAACACAAGTAAAGATGATTGGTTTACAGCACAGGTTCTCGTTTATCATTGACAAGCTCGCAAACTGTACCTTAGCGTTCCCAACCGCCTATGGAGGTGCTACATTTAGGCGAATATAGTAGCCAAAATTACCACACCAAGGCAACAAACAAGATAGTCATGATCTCATTGCTCAGACAACAAAATCGAAAAGATAAAAGCAAAAAAGAAAAGTAATAAAGTGCAAACTTCCTCTCAACTTTCACTCTCTGTCCCACTGATAAAATGTGAGGTCAGTAAAATCACAGGTTTACATTGGTGTAGTAATATGTACAACGCCAAATGCCTAACTTTAACATGTTCCTTGTTATTCATTAGAATATTGGATGGATGGATGATACAAGAATATTTCAAGTTCTAATAACAGGACCCTTGTACACCCCTCTCCGAATCACAAAGTTGTCAGGGGGCTGAAACTCTTCTAACCAAGTCACTTCCGAGAACATCTCTCCGTTCATTTCAATCTCCCCTTCATTTTAAACAAGCAAATCAATAAGACAATAAAATGCAGTATTCTCTTCATGTCACAACATATAACAATATACAACCTGCCATCAATAACTACGTTCAAGATTATATCTCTTACCGGGCAAATCCCTTCTTGGGGACCTCCGGAAGTAAGTGCAATGTCGTCCATGCTCCGAAGAGTAAGGTGGAGATAAAACATCAAAAATGGCACAGGGAGTCCGTGCCCTGAAACAATGAATGTTGCCTCCACTTGTGGGATAAAGTACTGTTGTTGCGCAAGGAGCTGTCATCTCAGTATCCTTAACAAGTTTTGCAGCTCTTGCTGCTAACCACAAAGAAGAAGCAAAGCCAAGTCAGAGATTGAAGAATATATAACAAGTGTGCTATACCCTTGGAAGGGTGAAGAGAAAACGCAGCATTCAAAATCAAAGATGCATCAACACTTTGTATTATCAATATTATTACATCTGTTGAACAAGCAACTACTTTAGTCGGTGACAGATAGGCAGGTTCAGTTGCCATTGGCCACCAATTATCACTTCTCTTAATTAGAAAAAGATCAAATCCAGATTTAATAAGTCCTATTTATTTGACCTCGTATGTTCAATAGCTTCCTTTCCCTTTTGCATGCTACGGGCAAGCCAGACATCAAGCAAAATTAATTAATTAAAAGAAACATTCACTGGGCAACCCACCTTACCAATACCACTCTGAAATGTCAGATTACACCTTAAAACCCCTACATGGAATAATAACTTTATTTCATTAGCAAGTTTGTTCACCAACTTCCCTACACTCTGTGAGCACCAAGTTGAAGTCAAACAAATATACCCTAAGAAGAAATTATTTGATTCTAAATTTACAACTGAAACAGCTATATGCATCCCTCTTTTCTAATTTTTAATTGGCGGTCAGATATTTGGATGATATCGAAGTCCATTTAAATTTCTCAAAAAAAGTCCATTTAAAATTTCTAATTAGAATCACAAGATGAACTCAATTAAAATCTCATCAAAGGTCAAAACATAAGCTTTAGTTGCCTTCTATATTAATTTCTTTGGTCTGGTTTGCTTTCAAACGATATTTTCCTTTATTTATATCTGAAAGTTCCATTTGAATATAACTGTGCACATCCCTAGCTAACTTCAGTAGCCTCCAAATATTTCACCTATTCAGTTAAGAAGATATGTCACAAGCATTCTAAATAAGCTGGAAGTAACTACATCCACACAGAGATGTGGAATTGAACAGGACTCTCATTTCCTTAGATGCTAGCAAAAAGGCTATTTACATCTAACCCTATTTAAAGAGTCATTAGCTGTAACAAGGAGGCAGCCACCACTTAGCAAATTCAGTATTACCTATGTCTTCTTCCTTCTATTCCAACCAACTTTTCAATCAAGTAAATTTCAATCTCATAATATTTTCTGTTATTTTTTAAATAAACAAACCACCAGCACATAACTAAATCAAATGCAGGCTATACAAAAGAACTGTATATCACAAAGCAAATGTAGATTCAAAAGATTCATTTCTCTCTCAAGTTTTAGATGAACACTAATCCTGTATTATAATTGGGAAGAACAGCAATTGCATAGGATTTCTAAAATCATAGTTTAGCATAACTCCATGTACTAAATCTTCTGGAACAAATTACCAAGAAAAAACTCCAGAAAGGCATTGGGAAAAGAATAATAATTAAAAATGGGGATCATGAGGTTGCAAGGAATATAAACTATGTTATCTTAATGGGTATGGGATACAAACAAATTAATTTGTTATCAAATTTATACGTAAGAACATATTACTATATGGAAATACTAGGTTATGGTTTAGTTAACATGCATCAAAGAAACATGGATATGTTAAAACACACCTTGTAGTGGATCTTCAGGCTCTGTTGGGTCAAGCCAATCATATGACTTTACGTGTAATGAGCCATAGATAAGCCTGCTCAGAACTGTCATTCCTGGATGATTGTGCAGAGGTATGATAGAGGAAGGCGGCATACAAAAAATTCCTATCTGCGGAGAAAGATAAAATAAAAAAAATGAAGGCCTGACGATAGCTAGTAATGCAACTTTAATTTTTCAAAATTTAAATTTATTTTCAAGGGAAGTGTTTATTTTAATCATTCTAGGATATTTCCAGCTAATGCAACTTCCTCACTTTAAAAATCTAAAAAGTTATGTACTCAATAATAGGTAAATATCTTTAGTAATAAAGTTGATAGGTAACATAAAGTTTGAGCTTACAGAGAAGCTTTCACACTCATGCAAGTGCAGATACTTAATTGGTGGCAATGACTGATGGGTTCCATTCCACTCATTTACAGGACCAGACCAATTACGTACCACTTGTGCCTCCTGTTCCAGACCTACATCAGAAGGCTTCATTTTCTCTGAAATAAAATGACATTTTGTGTTAAAATGCATTGAATATGCTATGGAACTAGGTTTCATCACTTCATGTGTAAACAAAAAATTCATGGAGCTTCATAATCTGTGGTTAAAAAATTTGCACAGTTAATCAAATAACACCGAAGTTGTAATAATCGCCTCCACCAAGAAGATCACTTTAATGTGATGGTATATCCTGGTACTTAGTACTTTAACTCAGAACAATATAATCATTCTCAATGATATCTTAATCTGATACCATTAGTATATCAACAGTTCTCAATACTCACAAGGATCTATATACCTCTATTATAGGAACAAAAGAATTGCAATAAATGTAGATAGATTATGCTCAGGCCACATAAGAGAAAAGGGAAAATACAGAACACGACAACCATTGTTTTCTACTTTATATCTAGAAGCACTCAAATGCTAAATAATTGTTGACGCATCTAGCAAGTAGACACTGGAAAATGTTCCACCATGATGGAGTGGCCACTCAATGCGGAGAAAGCAAAACAATTTGTAATTTTAACTTGTCATGCAGCAAGCTTTTATGCTCAAGATACAAGTGCTTCAAAGATGACTAGTACATATTATTTTGAAGGTTGATTTTTAACGCCTAAAGGCAACTAGCAATGATCATTTACCATCTGACATGGTAGCTAATATGATTAACTTTAATACAAGAGAAAAGGAAGACTACTTCATTAAAAGCATACTGAAATTCTGAAATGGGACTTGGTGGGAGGGAATAACAGATTTCTCACTCTACTAAAATTCACTTTGTCAATAAAAGTTCATAATTTTGTAATCAGATCTTGTGAAATCTGGAAATATTATCCAATTAAATCATGTCAGACCCTCTTCCTATAGGAAAAAAAAATTGAACTTGAAAGAAAACAAGCTTACATCCCAACAATGAAGGATAATATTTTATTTTATTTTATCAATTTTAATTACTAAGCCACGTGGAAACTTGGATTTTCTTCTCAGCCAAAAGGTGTGGTACTATTTATTGGTAGATCATGGACTTTCCAAGAAACAAACATGCTAGGAGTAGCATGAAGCTACTTAATATAGCTGATGTCATCCAAAGAAAGATCCAACTGAATTAACATTAATTATCCTAATAGTATTCACATGTTTCAATTTTGATGGAAAAATAACACGGTTAAATGCTACAAAAATTAGCTTCCATTGTATTTACACACTACTGGTTCCAGAAACATGCAGAAAAATGAGAATTACCTTCACCATGATTATAACTAAGTTATAATAACTAATAAAGCATAGAAGACTTGGTTCAACCACATGCTCAATGAAAAAGCAGGAACAAAGAAAGAATCAATAGTGAATACCTAGCATAGTACGAACTCTTTCTAGAGCTTCATCCGTAACAGGGCCATTGGGCGAGAACGAGGTTTTGCAAGTATTATAAAGCCTCTGTATATAGTATGGCATGTTTGTAAAGACGGTACCAACTTAACTGAAGGGACCAAAAGCCTCCAAATCAGTAAGTTGATAATGCCTTTTTGCAAATAAGGTACGAGTTGATAGCACAATAAAAGATGCAATTTGGAGATAACCGAGACTGCAAAGTAAACTGACGGTAGTAGATCTGCATGGCAATTATTTCATCATCCCTCCCTGCTAATCTCACTTACAACCACCCTATCTAACAAGGTACACATGGAAGCCAAAGTAAATCAATTTAATTCAATTACAACAAAAACAAGGACTAATCAGCATAAAAGGCACAGCCTGTCAGCATCCCTTATTTCAAATTTCAAGAATTCAATGCTTACTATTACTATTACTATTACTATTACTATTAGCACAACATTAATCCTCCAAAAGAGAAAATGCAATCAAATACAATAAATACGAAACCCATCCTGGAAAAAAGCTATGTAATTGAAATAACCTAAAAAGTACTAGTAAACAAATTCCAGTTAATCTTGGCTCCTTAATTTTCTACAAGAGAATTTAATTTTCTCGGGGATATAGAGTTACAGAAAATGGAGAAAAAATTAAGGAATCAAAATTACGGTAAAGATAAACTAGAAAAAAGGTGGAATATTAAAAGAAAAACCGGAAAAAAGGAATAAAAATGAACTAACCGATTTACAATCCATCAAACTGTTGATAGAAATGCTTGCAAGCAAGAGATGGGCGTGGAGAGTTATAATATAAAATGAAGGAGAAATTTATTTCCGTTTTTTGTTTTGTTTTTAATAAATTTAAAAGCAAAGCCGGAGGGGAGGGGGAGAGAATAAAGGAAAGGAAAACAACAGAACAATGAGAAAGACGAAGCAGGGGATCTTTGTTTTCCTTCAATTTTGTTTTTTTCTTCTTTTTCTACAGGGGTTATTTTCTCCCGGAATTCATTCAAATTAATAACGTTACTCTTTGTGGGAAAAAGCATTTAATTAGGTATTTCAGTTCGTTTAGTACATTATAATAAATATTCACTTTGTCCTATTTAAGATGTCTATTGTTGACTTTTCATGTAGTTTTAGGAAGAAAAAGTTTGTGTAAGAAATGTGATATAAATTAATTAAAAAGACAATTTTACCCTTAAAAGTTAAAGTTTATTTTGTTGGAAAACTAAAAGAAAGGATAAAAAGGGAAATGCACCTTGTAAAAGTAGTTGATTTTTTCAATTAGACATTTTAAGTGGGACAATTTTAAAACACAAAAGAGACATTTTAAGTGGGACGGAGGGAGTAATTTTTTGACTAACGTTGATTGTTATATGCTGATATGACAGTTAATTTGGTGGCGTAACAGTCAACTATACTGATGTAGTGGTTATTAAAAAATTTAATTTTAAACTTTAAATTTTTTTAATATTTGTTAAGACCTAATTTTTTCAATAATTATTATTAGGGGGCTAATTTTTTAACACTGATTATTAGAAACTTAATTTTTTCAATATTTTTTTATCGAAAATTTTCTCAATATTTGTTATTAAGAGTCTACTCTTAAAATTCAATTTTTCTAAAGTTTCTTATTAGATGTTATTTTTTTCTCAATACTTGTTGTTAGGGGTCCAACTTTTTTTAACATTTGTTATTATGAGCTCAATTTTTATTAGTACTTATTATCATGGGCTACTGTTAAAATTTAATTTTTTTCAAATATTTTTATTAGGTCCAATTTTTTCTAATACTTATATTAGAAATCTATTTTTTCAATAATTGTTATTAGGGGCTCGATTCCCCCCCCCCTCCCCCAATATTTATTATCAAGGGTCTACTCTTAAAATTTATTTTTTTCAATATTTGTTATCAAGGGTTCAATTTTCTCC
Organism: Hibiscus tridactylites; assembly: GCA_958450335.1. Classification (NCBI taxonomy): domain Eukaryota; kingdom Viridiplantae; phylum Streptophyta; class Magnoliopsida; order Malvales; family Malvaceae; genus Hibiscus; species Hibiscus tridactylites. Next base: position 57,119,902 of record OY288285.1, read on the forward strand.
AATATTTGTTATTAGGGCTTTTTTTAATAGTTGCTATTAAGCATATACTCTTAAAATTTAATTTTTTTTTCAATACTTGTTATTATGGCCTAATTTTTTCTCGATTTTTGTTCATAGAGATTTACTTTTAAAATTAAATTTTTTTATATTTATTATTATGAGTCCAGTTTTTACTCAATACTTGTTATTAGATGTACATATTTTTTAAAATAAAATTTATTATCAAAGACTAATTTTTCTACTAATTTTTATAATACTTGATATTGGGGACCCAATTTTAAACTTCAATTTTTTTCCAATACTTATTATTAAAGGTCTAATTTTTAAGTTTGCCCTAGGGCTACTAAAATCTCAAAAACGACTCTGGTGGCGGTCCACAATGCTAACTTGGTAGTGCATGTGTAATGATGATATGGCAGAGGGGTTGAATTGATTTTTTAAATCGAATTCGAGGGCATAATTGGTTTTTTTGCCAAATTTAGGGGCATAATTCATTTTAGTTGAAAGTTTGATAACTTATTTAATATTTAAGCTAAAAATAATAATTTTAGAAATTATTAAAATTTTAAAAATGGATAAATAATTTGTTTAAATTTTAAATTAATTTAGATTTATTTAGTTTTTGAATAAAATTAGATAAATAATTTAATTTTTCAAGTTGAACTTTTACCAATGGAATATACAAAAAAAATAGATTAACAAATTGATGTAAATATTCTTTGGGTTCCTGATAATTTAAAAAAGAAAAGAAAAGTGAGAACTCTCACATAAAATCAAAATATTCTTCAATTTTAAAAAAAATCTATAAACTTAATAAAAATAAATAAAGTATTTAAAAATTATTGAAAATAAAAACTAATCTAAAAAATAAAACGTAGTTGAGATTAAAAATGATAAAATATAAATATAAAAATTAAAAAAGTATTTATAAAGTACTAGAAATAGAACACTTTTATTGAAAAAGTCTTTGACTTTGTCAGTTTGAATATTACTATTCGGTAAACAAATTTTCAGTGAAATCAACATTGTATTAAAGTAACAATAAAACTTAATTTTTTTTCGCTTTTCTACATCAAGTTGATGCTCATTAATATTTGATGTAGAAAAGTGAAGGAAATTTTTATTTTTTTTTTCTAATTTAACACAATGATGATTCCATTGAAAATATAATTAAGGAATATTAGTAGACTTAGTATAGCCAAAAACAGTTGAAGACTTTTCCGATGGTTTATAAATATTTTAAAATTTTGATTTTTTATATTTATAAATTTTCATATTTTTAATTTCATATTTTTAATTAATTTTTAAATTCATTATAGTATTTTTAATTTTTAATATTTTATGAGTATTTAAATATTTTTAAATTTTTAGTAATTTATTATTTTTTTAGTTTGAAGATTAAGTAAATTATCGAACTTTCAAATAAAATGAATTATGCCTATGAACTCAGAAAAAATTAATTATGCCCTCGAATTTGATTTAAAAAATCATTTTAGCCCCTCTGCCACATCATCATCACACATGCACTGCCACATCAACATCATGGACTGCCACATTAGCATAGTTGATTGCCACGTCATCACAGTTGACCGCCACATCATCATGGTTGACTGCCACATCAGCACCGTAACGATCAACGTTTGTCAATGGGCTAATTCGCTACAATGTGCGAACTGAATGGACAATATTGCTAATTTAGGTCAAACTCGAGGGCAAAATAACCCCTTTAGCCTTTTTTCAGTTTAGACGTAAAATAAGTGTCAAACTATATTTTTTTTGTTAAATTATATTTCGAGTTAAATGTCTGTCTATCATTTTATTTTCTTACTTAAATAACGTTTTTTTTGTCAATAACGGTTAAAAAATTTCGCCATTCAACCAAAACATAACACATGACTTTTTTCTTGTTATTTTTATTTGTGATTTTTTAAAAGTAAGAATTTCTTCTAAAATCTTAAAATTTTAATTTCTTCCAATCAAACTCTCATATTACATCTACCTCACCGTCTGACATCCTCATATGTCGATGGCTCACTGTTCACTGTCTAAGCGTCACGTACCTCAAAGTTCGGCATCCCCACTCTCTAGCAGTCGATCAGAACCCAATCGACCTCTTTTTCATTGTTTTTGAATGTTCGTCGACAGTGCAATCGACGGTTCATTTATCAATTTTCGATGAGGGGATGATAGAATTTTTAATTGTGAAGTCCGACGAAGGTAGTGGTGGCTAATGGTGGTTGAATCGACGGTAGGATGAGACGAATTTATAGATTTAAGGTTAGGGTTTTGAGTTTTAGAGAAATTAAAGATTTTTGAGTTTTTTATATAAAATTAAAGATTTTTTTTTTTATTTTTAAAATATAAAATTAAAAAATAGGTACCTTGTATTCTGATTGGATAACAAAATTTTTCTAACAGTCAAAAACTTTATTTGAGTTACGAAATAAATGTTAGACTCATTTTGACTCGAAAAATAGTTTAGGTTCCTAATTAGAAAAAAAAAATTATAGTTTGAGCAATTTTCTTACCGTTAAGCTTTTTTTTTTTTCCTTTTAATCATTTTTGCCCTTGTTGCAATGATTTTACATAAACTGCCCTTAGACTAAAACCATGTTATAGTTTTCTATGGTTAAAACATGCTTTAAATGCCTGTACTCTATGTATAATTAAAATTCTGTCATTTTTCTCCTACTTTCAAGAATGTAATCCTCTACTTTTTAGATTTGAAAATTCAAGTATAATTGTTAACGTCGTTCAAATTATTTTGCTGAATTAACTAACACATTGTAATAAGCCTATATTTAAGAAAAGAATAGTAATGATGTTAACAATTGGACTTAAATTTTTAATTCCAAAAAGTCGAGGACTAAAAATTTGAATATAAAATAAAGGGACTGAATTTTAAATGCAAAAGGAGTATAAGGACTATAAACATATTTTAATTATATATATATATAAATTGCTATTTTATATTAAAAACTAGTTTGCAGATTCGTGCAATGCAAGAGTTAGTTGCATGTATAAAAACGAGCCCAAAAACTTGACCTGCAAATCTATGCTTGAGAGATGGGAAAGATCTAAATCCGAAAAATTCCAAACTCAAAAAGAATTCAAATCTAAATAAACTCAAACCCTAAAATACTAGAGACATAAAAAAGGGTAAAACTCATAAATGGTAATTGAACTTTAAAAAATTATTCAATTTGGTAATCAAATTTCCAATTGCTTCAGTGTTACCATTAAACTTTTAGTTTTGTTTGAATGTTACCACTGACCCGTTAATAGACGTTGATAACAGTGAAAATATTTTATATAATAACACATTTAGTCTCCCACGTTTTTACATTCAAACAATTTACTCTTAATCCAAAAAATAATAAATCTAACCCTCATTATTTAAACATTATTTGAATTTGACCCTATTTTTATTAATAATAATTTAAACCTAAATCCAAAACTCAAAACCCTAAACCCTAAACCCTAAACATTAAATCATTTTTATTCATCAATTAATTTCCAGCCATAAAATTCCTCTAGACCAAACTTCAGTCCCACGACGGTGATCACGCTTGCCGACCCCTTGTAATTCCAGCAATTAATTGCTGCTGCCGTATCTTATTTAGTAAACTTTGAAAATAAAACAGCCATCATACTACTAGGAACTTCAATTTGATTGAGTTATCATATCTAAAGCAGCACCTTTGGTCATCCTCTCTTTAACAAACTATTGATGTTTTGAATCCTAGAATGGTAGCACTATTACTCCATTCTTTATACTTATTAGAACTTAAATTCTCAATTTGAGTCGGCAAATACAATAATAGGGATTTGAGTTTATGGTTTAGGATTTAAGATTTATTGTTTTAAGTTTAAATTTTGGGGTTTTAAGTTTAGGGTTAAATTATTTTTAATAAAAAATAGGGCTAAAATTGAAATAATGTTTAAACAATAAAGGTTAAATTTATAATTTTTTTAAAATTAGGACTAAATTGTTTGAATGTACAAATGTGGAGGACTAACGTGTTATTATACAAATTATTTTAACGTATGTAAACGGATAAGTGGTAACATTGAAGCAAAATTAAAAGTTTAATGGTAATATTGAAGCAATTGATAGTTTGATTACCAAATGAATAATTTACCAAATTTCGGTTATGAACTTTACCATAAAAACAAAGTTGATTATAACATAAACTCAAACTCAAATTTAAATATTTAATAATAAAAGATTAAATTATAATTATTTTTAGGCTTAATACCAAAATAAGTGTCCAAACTATGACGTTTTCCCATTTAGGTGCCTAAATTATTTGTTGCTCCTTTTAGGTGTCCAAATTATCATTTATTTCCCTTTTAAGTACCTAAACTTTTGTGGTAATGATAATCTTACTTAAAATTTAGTATTCATTTCTTGTCCCTTTTAAGGCCAAACTGAAACACCTACTTTGACAAAAAAAAAAGATTGTTTGGGCACCTAAAATAAGCACAAAAAAAAAATTAGGCACCTAAAAGGGAAAAACAGGATACTTGGGCATTCTAAAAATGGCAAAAAATAGTTTAGACATATAAAAAGGATAAAAATAATTTAGATATCTAAAAATGAAAAACATGATAGTTTGAACACTTATTTTGACATTAAACCTTATTTTTATTATAAAAGCTTTCATTATTGATTTTATTGAAATATTATTTTAATAATTTAATTATATATTTTCATATATAATTGTTGAGTTGATCAAACAAATGCAAATGGCCAAGAGGAGGTGAATTGGCGATAAAAATTTTAAGAGTGAAAATTGGAAGAATAAAATTTAGGACACAGGGCAATTAGAGTGGTTCAAGTTCTCCAATGAACTCTACATCCACTACCTTAGCTAGGGGTGAGCGTTCGATCGAGTCGAGTCGAGTCAAAAAATTTCGAGTTATTCGAGTTGACGAGTCATATTTTACAACTCAAACTTTATTTGAAATTTTTTCGATTCGAGTCGAGTTTAAGAAATTCGAGTCGAGTTTTCGAGTTCCTATAAAAATTTAACTGTAATTATTTATCACGTTATAGTAGGGGTTGATTCCAATTTAAACTCCTTTCTCTAATCATATAAGATATGCACATATATATTTTTTCACATGTAACAATATTTATTCATATTTTTATATATCAGTATGTATATATCATAAAAAATAGAGGGACTCGAGTCGAGTCAAGACGAGTCAAGTATTTTTACCTCGAGTCGAGTTATTCGATTTTTTCGAGTCGAGTCGAGTCGAGTTTTGCTCACCCCTAAGTCCTTAGCTCCCACTAAGGAGTTTCAACCAATCCACTAATTCGATTCTTCCCCTTTTCTTGGATGAGGAGAAAACCTTACAATTTTGATTAAGCTTTCTACCCAAAGCTTAATCCACTCACTTTTACAAAGAAGGGTTTTTGGCAAACTTTACAAATACCTCTCTAAGGATGTTGTTTACCCAATTACAATCAAACCCCCCCCCCCCCCCCCCCCCCAAACTCACAATAAAAATTACAATGAAAATCACAAAGGAGTTGGGTACAAAGATTTGACTCTAAAAAGAGCAATGTTTAGATTTGAGTGCTTTGATGTTGCTTGTAGGTTCAATAGTTGTTGTTGTTGCATTTGAGACTCGGTTTTATACCCTTGCATTGGTTTCTAGCCGTTTGGGTGGTTGAGATCATCAATAGAGCCGTTGGGCTGCAATTTCATGCAATAAATGCTGCTTAACAACCTACCGTATCGGTACGGCTCGTGGGCATATCAGTACCTGTCCCAAATAAGAAAGAGCCATTGTGACTGAAAAACAAGGCGTATTGATACGCTTGAAGGGCGTATCGGTACGATATTAAGGGATGTATCGATATGGATTTTGCTCACTGGAATCTTGAGTTTGGTTTTAATTAAAAACGTATCGGTACGCTCCCTTAGCATATCGATACCGTTTAACGTTTATTTAAAATTTAAGATACCAACTAACTGACAAGCCAACGTTCGAAATTAAATGCAAGGATTTTGAAAAGGTCAGCATATCGTATTGATACGGTGACATGCCGTATCGGTTCGCTATAATAAAATAATATTTTAATAAGAAAACTGTATCGATACGGTTCCAATGCGCATCGATATGCTATAGCTTAAAGTCTTTCCCAGATGAATATCGTATCGATACGAGGTTATACTATATCAGTACGCTATGAACGATTAAAATTCCAGTGTTGAAAACCGTATCGATACGCTTATGTGTATCGATATGCCTGGGCGTTTTGTTGAAGTTTGGCTTGAAAACTTAAGAAAAGACTTATTGAATATTGAACTTTTAAATATTTTTGACTTGAAATACAGTTTGGTTCAAAATGGCTTGTCAAAATGTGAACCTTTGAAAATACTTAAAAATTTATTGTTTTACAATTTAGTCTATAAGTCAAATTGTTATATCAAAATCAATTTTAGTTTCACAATCTCCCCCTTTTTGATATAACAAAACCAAATATAAAATTTTAAGTTTTGAAACTTTCGAAAAGCTTACTCCCCCTTAAATTAAAATAGGTTTTCAAATTTAAGTTTTAAGTTTTCAAAATTGGCTCTATAATATTTCTCCCGCTTTTTGTTAGATCAAACATAAAAGCACATGGTACGATAATAGCAACTAAATATTATTGAATTCAAATGCAAACATCAAATTTAAAGCAACAAAGAGTTCAAAGGCATAAATCCAAATTGAAATCCTAACAACATAAGGAAAAGCATAGAGTTCTAAAATATAGGTGCGTAAACAATGAAACTAAATGACATGAGATGATATGCATAACTACTAGTTCCCACCATCATCATCATCTTCGTCCTCTTCATCCTCATAATCTTGAGTAGGTTGATACCTCCTAGATTGATTAAGCCAAACACCATGGAAAGCGGTGAGGGAGACATCCATGGAGTTTTATTAAAGAGCTATGACTTTTACTTGATCCTCCAAAGATGTGAAGCGAGTGTCAAGACCCTTGACTCGATCTTCCAAGGATGTGAATCGCGTGTCAATGGATGCAAAACCGGCTTCCATGTTTGTGAATTTCTCATTAAGAAAAGTCATGAGAGTGTTCATGAAGGAGGAAGCAATAGGAGCACCTTGAGAGCCTTGAGAAGCTTGTGGAGCATCGGCTGGAGCATCTTGTCAAGGAGCTCGAGGGACACGAACCCATTCGTTTTTGACATAGGAAAAGTGAGCACGAGAGAGGGAACGCTCATCAATAGGCTAGCCAAGGGGTTCATGAAAGTCATGTGTGCAATCTATTTTGAGGGAGTGGAACAAGTGACTCAACGCTGTAGAATAGTAAAAGGATTTTACTTGGTCGGTGTGACGATGTTGAACTAGGTAAACAAGGTCGGCAAACATGATTTGACAAAGGTTAGGGGGCTTACCCCCACGAAAACACCTAAGCCAAAAATCGCCTACTTGATGGATAGTCGAAAATTTTCCACCCGATGGACGAAAAAACCATGTACTAATGAGATGAAGAATACAATCACGCGCATTTAAAATATTGACAGAACCTAGAGGACCATGACCTAAGGAATTCTCATCATCAATCCCTATATTTTCAAAACCAAAGGCTTTACAAAGAACATCTTTATCAATTTGAAAAGTTGTGCCCATAAGATGTGACTCGATAACAACACCGTGTTCTCTAGTTTCAGTATGAATGCATATAGCATTAGAAAAGAAAATTGTGATCAAGTTTCGATATACAATGGGAGGAAGGTTCAAAAAGCTTATAAATTTCTATTGTCGAATCAAAGGAAGGTATGCAAATTTAAAGCGTTTAGAGTTTAAAAAAGGAATAGATATGACACGTTCTTCCTTAAGAGTAAAACCTTGAAAAAGTTTATAACGTGACATATCCGAAGGGGTTGGAAAACAACGCTGGATTATGTAAGGAAGATTTGGTTTAGGGTTACCCTTATCATCCTCCATAGGATCGGAAGTGGTGGCAAGGTATCGTTTAGCTTTCTTTTTCTGTGCCATAACCCTGAAAATATCAAAACAAATCGAATATGTATGCAATTAACATCTCATTCAATCTAACAATAAAGTCCAATAATTCAAGGTATTTGAAAATCAATTTTAATGTTAAAAGTATATACATGTATAAAAGAAAAGATTGGTTAAAAAGTTTTCGAAAAACAATTTACAAAAATATACGATATAAAATTATATTCGAATGAAAAAATTTCATATTTTGAAAAGTTGTTGTAAAAACTTGAAAACCCATATCACATATATATGTTTTATACAAAAATTAAGTTAAATCAACCAATAAAAACAAACGAAAATTAAAAAGAAAAAGGAAAAATGTTTATACCTTGATTTGTTAGAATTGATTAATGGGTTGATGTAAATGCACAAGATTGCTAACAAAGCTTTGTTTTGATGTGTAGATGAAAAACCCTCAAACAATTTGAAGTTTGGTGTGAAAAACTTGAGAGATTGAGGGGGGGTTTTATAGGGATGTGCGGCTAGGGTTTGTAGAGAAAAAAAGGGAAAGAGTTTTGTCAAATAACAACCCTAAATTAACTCTCCGTTAAAACCGTATCGGTACGCTTGTAGAGGGTATCAATACGTGTTTGCTCTAATTTTTAATTCAACTTTAATACCGTATCGATACGCGTGACTGTAACGATACAATTTGACCTATATCACTTCCCTTGATGGACCCGTATAGAAACGTGTGACCATATCGATACAGCTTGACCTGTATCACTTCCCTTGACAAACCCGTATCGATACACTTTTAGCCATATCGATACGCCTTTACCAGATATTGCAATTTTGACAGTTTCAATTTCAAAAATCCAACTTTAAATGTCCCTAAATGCATGTGAATGACATATGAGCAAGATTTAATGGCTAAAATTAATGCATACTCCCCCTAGCAACATGTATAGAAGCAAAATGAGGCAAATTAACACAAGCATGAATATCAATCAATTTCAAGCAAAACTTTTGACCATTTGGGACCTAAAAGGGTAAAGAAAGGCTAGTTAAACCTAACTCTTTCCTAAGGGTCCAAAACGCTCGTTATCTAAAGGTTTAGTAAATATATCCGCTAATTGGTTCAAGGTATCAACATATTCTAGAACAACATCATTTTTCAACACATGGTCTCTAATGAAATGATGTCCAATTTCTATATGTTTGGTTCTAGAGTGTTGGATGGGATTCTTAGTGAGACAAATGGCACTAGTGTTGTCACACTTAAGAGGTGTGGTTTCTACTTGAACACCATAATCTAAGAGTTGTTGATTCATCCAAAGGACTTGAGCACAACAACTCCCTAAGGATATGTACTCCGATTCGGTGGTAGATAAGGCTATGCTATTTTGTTTCTTAGAGAACCAAGATACGAGCATACTACCTAAGATTTGGCATGTCCCAGAGGTACTTTTCTTATCTATCTTGCATCCCCCATAATCGTCATCCGAATAAGCATGAAGGCTAAAGAAAGAATCCTTAGGATACCAAAGACCTAAGTTAGGTGTGTCTCTAAGGTATCTAAAAATTCTCTTAATGGCTACTAAGTGTGATTCTCTAGGACTAACTTGAAACCTAACACACAAGCAAACACTAAACATATGTATTTTATTAACTTCCAGAAAACTTTTAGCTTAGTTTAGTTTAGTTTATTTTCTTTTATTTTTATTTTTATTTTTATTATATTTTCTTATTGTTAATTTTAACATGTGTATTTTATTAACTTTACTATTTTGTGCATTGAGGCCAATGCCCATCTCGAGTTTGGGGGGGGGGGGTAACTCTCGCATCATTTTGAGGCATTCTTAGTTGCATTTAGGTTGCATTGTACTTACCTTAGTAATAATCGAAAAAGAAAGGTTTGTTATGACTTTGTGCCTATGATAGGATAACCGATTAATTTATTTTTGCACCTAATTAAATATTGAACTTAATATTGGGAAAAAGTATGAAATATGACTTAGATTTTTTTTCTTTTTGCCTGAAAATGCTAAACATCTCTGTTACTTGTTGAATGCGTTAGAATATTTGATGAACACTGCCTGTTTGTTTTTAGAATTCTTTGCAAAATTCTAACGATGATTGCAGGTGCCAAGGCAGGCAAAGAAACAGAAAAATGCAGAACTGCCATGGCAGCAAAATCAAAAACAAAGAAAAATGATGTGTTACCCTAGAGGTGCCCGCAACAGGCTCTAGGAAGAATCATGTGCGAGGACACTCCGCTGCTATCAAAATCCATGAATCTGAGGTTTTATATAGACTTTTCTTGTGTTCTTCGCTGCCGCCATGTTCTAAACTATAGTTATTTTAGGGTTTTGAGTTATTTTTCAATAAAATATTCCAACTTTAATTAATCCATTGTTCTTCATTCTTTCAATCATTCTACACCAGCCGTTTGAGAGAATCCGTTTTTTGGGCAAGAAAGTGCAAGGCTCACGAAAGGGTTAAGTACAGTCACAACGTGCTGAGGCGTGACTAACTTGGTTCTACACTAGTTCACAAGTTTCAACGGCTAAAAGGGATCACCAACCGAGTTGACTAACTTGGTTCCACACTAGTCCACAAGTTAGCTCTCGAGCATCCTAACCTAGAAATAGAAGGGATCACTATCGACTATCCTGCCGAACTTGGAGTATCTGCCAGACTTGCCGCCATGACTTCTCTCCATTCCACCTGCTGAGACAGTACACCCCTGCAGTGGTAGTGACCTGCTGTGGCCGCGTGACAGGGTCGTAGTTTGCCGCTCGCCATACCCGCCGAGGCAGCATATCATGGCAGCACAAAATAACTCATACCTTTTACAACGCAATTTTCACACTAAGTGGCAGCATAACCCTGCCTACTCTATCAATCTAATTCACCTCTTCTTTATTACTAGTGTTTTTATTTACTCTTTTATCTCAACCAATCATTCACTTGTGTTTTTATTTAACCATTGTGCAGGGACTACAAAACGAAGCATGCTGTCCAATCCTCGTGGGATTCAACATCTTATATACTATAACTTGGCAGGAGTGTGCACTTGCGCTCTCACAAAAAGGGAACACCTACACGCTCGTTCCCTTTTTGTGAGAGCGCAAGTGCACACTCCTGCCAAGTTATAGTATAAAAGATATCGAATCCCACGAGGATTGGACAATTTGTTCCGTTTCGTAGTTCTTGCACAATGGTAAGATAAAAACACTAGTGAATGATTGGTTGAGATAGAAAAGTAAACAAAACACTAGTAATAAAGAGGAGGTAAATCAGGTTAATAGAGTAGGCAAGGTTATGCTGCCACTTAGTGTGAAAACTGCATTGTAATAGGTATGAGTTATTTTGTGCTGCCACGATATGCTGCCTCGGCGAGTATGGCAGGCGAAAAACTACGACCCTGTCACGCGGCTGTAGCAGGTCACTACCACTGCAGGGGTGTACTGTCTCGGCAGGTGGAACGGAAAGAAGTCCTGGCGACATGTCTGGCAGATACTCCAAGTTCGGCAGGATAGTCGACAGTGATCCCTCCTATTTTTAGGTTAGGATGCTCGAGAGCTAACTTGTAGACTAGTGTGAAACCAAGTTAGTCAACTCAGTTGGTGATCCCTTTTAGCCGCTGAAACTTGTGGACTAGTGTGGAACCAAGGTAGTCACGCCTCAGCACGTTGTGACCGTACTCAACCCTTTCGTGAGCCTTGCACTTTCGTGCCCGACAAATGGATTCTCGCAAATGACTAATGTAGAATGATTGAAAGAATGAAGAACAATGGATTAAGTAAACTTGGAATATTTTATTGAAAAATAACTAAAAATCCTAAAACAACTGTTTCACACTAGTTACAACATAACCCTAACCCAAATGGAGTTTAGAACATGGCAGCGGCGAAGAACACAAGAAAAGTCTATAAAAACCTAAGAGCCACAGTATACGCCGAAGAGAGTCCAGTCGCCGCGAAAAGAAAAAACCTCACCTGCTAGGACCGCCGCCAAGATGTCTGCCAGTCGCCGCTTCGTCATAGAGACATCCTCCTCCTCCTCCTCAGCTGACAAAAATCCAACCTCCTCTCACCCATCAGAACACTTTTAGTTTATTTTATTTTCTTTCTCTTTTATTTTTATTTTTATTCTATTTTCTTATTGTTAATTTTAACATGTTTATTTTATTAACTTTATTGTTTTGTGCATTGAGGGCAATGCCCATCTCGAGTTTGGGAGTAGCTCTCGCATCATTTTGTCTATGCATTTTTAGTTGCATTTAGGGTGCATTGTACTTGCCTTAGTACTAATCGGAAAAGAAAGGTTTGTTACGACTCGTGCCTATGATAGGATAGCCGATTAATTTATTTTCGCACCTAATTAAATATTGAACTTAATTTTGAGAAAAAGTATGAAATATGACTTAGATTTTTTTTCTCTTTTTGCCTGAAAATGCTAAACATCTCTGTTACTTGCTGAATGCATTAGAATATTTGATGAACACTACATGTTTGTTTTTAGAATTCTTTGAAAAATTCTAACGATGATTGTAGGTAGCCTCCGAGGCAGGCAAAAGAAATAGAAAAATGCAGAACTGCTATGGTAGCAAAATCAAAAACAAAGAAAAATGTTGAGTTACCCTAGTGGTGCCCGCAACAGGCTCTAGGAAGAATCATGTGTGAGGACACTTCGCTGCTATCGAAGCCCATGAATCTAAAAACCTAAAAGTGACAGACAAATTAGCATGCGTGATTGAAAGCCTTCACGAGATGACTCTACTCCAAGGGTTTGGGGTTCTGTAGTTTGCTCCTATCTCAACGTCAGACCTAGAAGAGTAGTTGTGATAAGCTGAAGCCCTCACTGCCATGATTAAAAATAATGTGCTTAACTATGCTGCCTCGACAACAACCTTTAAATTACATCAGTATCTTTGTTTAATTATTTATTCTGTGTATTCAACTTGTTTACAGATATGCACACACCACACATGCATGAGAAATTTAATTCTAAGTTATTTTCTTGCTTATTTCCCTTCATTAAGTTTTATATATAGGTGTCACGGCCTTGAGGCAGAAAATCAGGTTAAAAACAAGTTTTTCTTTTTGACTATTATTAGAGCAAGTACTTTAGGTTGCATTGCTTGAGGACAAGCAATAGTTCGAGTTTGGGGGTGTGTAAAGTGTCCAAAAGTCTTATATTTCATACACATTCCGACTCTTATTATTACTGTTTTAAGCACATTTTAGGCATAAGTAGGTTCATGCATAGCATTTTACAGTATTTCATTGTTCTGCCTTACTTTTATAACTTATCATTTATTTGGTGAACAAGAGATACTGTTTTAGTGTATTCTTGTATGTAGGTACTAACAGTTGAATGAGGGAACCAAGGAGCAGAGGACACAATGCTGAGGAGCAAACCCAGGAGCTGTATTAAAGCAGTTCCGACAAAACATAGTTGTTTCCGAACACCTGCCAAGCAGAGCTGCCGCCGACCTTGCTGCCCACGACAGCTGACTAGGGAAGTTGGGAGAACCAGAGCGCGATTTGTAGAGCTAAAACTCTTGAATCTATCACCGGTGTTCATGTGATTTTCCAACGTCTGTAGCAGTAGCCAGGGCTGCCGAAGCAAAGTTCTCAAGCTTACGTGCGGGCTAAGGCAAATGAGACAGAGTCCACATTCCACGCTAATAAGTCGGCATTTAAAGTCATATTAAAGAAGGAAAGATACTTTAGAGGACTTCTACTTTAAGGAGGACATAACCTAGTCTCTAGTCTATAAATACCCATTGTAACTCCTAGTTCAAATCATCTTAGGTTTTTTATATACTTTTCTTGTGTTCTTCGTCGCCGCCATGTTCTAAACTCCATTTGGATTAGGGTTATGTTGTAACTAGTGTGAAACGGTTGTTTTAGGGTTTTGAGTTATTTTCAATAAAATATTCCAAGTTTACTTAATCCATTTTCTTCATTCTTTCAATCATTCTACACCAGTCGTTTGAGAGAATCCATTTGTCGGGCACGAAAGTGCAAGGCTCACGAAAGGGTTAAGTACGGTCACAACATGTTGAGGCGTGACTAACTTGGTTCCACACTATTCCACAAGTTAGCTCTCGAGCATACTAACCTAGAAATAGGAGGGATCACTATCGACTATCCTACCGGACTTGGAGTATCTGCCAGACTTGCCGCCAGGACTTCTTGTCGTTCCACATGCCGAGACAGTACACCCCTACAGTGGTAGTGACCTGATGCGGTCGTGTGACAGGGTTGTAGTTTGCCTCTTGCCATACCCGCTGAGGCAGCATATCGTGACAGCACAAAATAACACATACCTATTACAATGCAGTTTTCATACTTAGTAGCAGCATAACCCTGCCTGCTCTATCAATCTGATTCACCTCTTCTTTATTACTAGTGCCTTTATTTACTTTTCATCCAAACCAAACAATTCACTTGTGTTTTATTTTACTCTTGCACAGGAACTATGAAACGAGACAAGATGTCCAATCCTCGTGGGATTCGACATCTTTTATACTATAACTTGGCAGGAGTGTGAACTCGAAGAAAGGTCGTAGTTTGCTGCCCGCCATACCCGCCGAGGCAGCAATTCATGGCAGCGCAAAACATACTAAAGCTTTGCAATGCAGTCCACACGCTACTAATCTGCACTTGTCTTACCCAATCTATCGCCCAAATCTCTCCCTATCATTCCTCTCATCACTATCTTTATTTTTACTTGTGTTTTTATATTTCTACATCATGAGATTTAATGGCGCATTTACTAAATCTTTGTGTAGGAAACCACTCATAGGAGCTGCTCCAATCCCTGTGGGAGATGATATCTTTTATACTATAACTTGACAAGAGTGTGCACTTGCGCTCATAAATGGAGAACATCCTAACGCTCTACAAGTTTTTGGTGCCACTAACGGGGATTGGCAACAACAACTATGTTTGAATTTCTGCACTTCTATTTAGTTTTTTCACATTAAATCTTTTTTCATTTATTTGCAAAAAAATGTATATATATAGCCTCTTTGTTTTCTTGGTGTATGTCCCGCCAGGGCAGCAAGGTTGGCAGCAACATGCACCTGAGGAGGGGAAGGACATACCCAGATGAATGGCCAAACACAAAGACCCTCAAGAAGTGGTTATGCTTGGGAAAAGCGCAGCCTGACATAACCCAATCTTAATTTTTTATTTTAATTTTATTTATTTTTATGTATTAGGATTAGATTTAATTTCTATTTAATTTTTGTACTTAATTTATTTAAGGTTAGGAATGAAGGAAAGAGCAAGAAAGATGAAAGAATAAAGGAGAGGCCCAACTAGCGGCCAAGGCAGATGAGCATAATGGCTAGTGGCTTCATAACGGCTAGCCGCAACAACTATATTTGCCGCAGTGAGCGGAACGTATAACTGTGTAACGACTAGAATCCAATTATTCTAGCCGCAATAATTGCCGCCCGTTGAAAGCGTGCCCGCCAAGGCAGTGGAGAGAAGCATCTATATAAGGCCAACTATTCTCTCTTTGTTCTTCACTTTGCTTTCTCTTTTACTCTGAACTCTTTCTGCAATCTTTGCTTCCAAGATTTCCCTTGCTTTATTTTCTTTCATGTTCTTTATTTTCTTTCTTTAGGAAATACAACCATCCCACAAACTCTGGCCTCATCACAGCAACCAACCGCCACCTCCAAAACCCTTTACAAAAGGTTCTTGAATCCTGCTGTTGAGGAGACCTACAAGAAGTTCTATAGAGAGCGGTAACTATGGGAGGAGATGGGTTTCAATTACACCAGTCTGATGAGGATTTTGGATTGGAACCCTTCCTATTTAAAAGGATCCACAATATGGGTTGGGACCAGTTCGCACGGCAGCTAGAAGGAATCAACAACAACCATGTGCGAGAGTTTTACACCCACCGGCCAAACCCAGAGAGCCCTTTTGTCTACATCCGCGGAGAAGGTGTCAAGTTCACTGCTGACATGATCAACAACTTTTACAACATAGAAGTCAGCGGCAACCCACACGAAGAGTGGGAATCATATCTGATGGGGGCTGACTACAACAAGATCAAGAAGGAGATTTGTAAGCTAAACACCAAGTGGCTGACAGGAGAAAACAATGGGTCAGTCAACCGCTGAGATTTGTTGCCGGAAGCAGCCCTTTGGAGTTACTTTGTCCAACGCCTCCTGATGCCCACCACGCATGGATCGACAGTAAATAGGCCGCGACTCGCCCTTATCAGCAGTATCATGAAAGGGCGACAAATCAACGTTGGCGAGGTAATAATAAAGGAGATTTATGCCCACGCAGAGAAGCCAAATATCAAAGGTCCCCTCTTCTTCCCTGCACTCATCACTGTCTCGTGAGCCAATTTTCGTGTGCCGCCGCACCCAAAAGACAAAATTCTTCCGGCCAAGAAAGGATGGACAAAAAGGGTATGCCAGCAGATGATGCATAACGCGGAGCCAGACACACCTTCCACTGCCCAACCGTCGTCCCAAGCTGCCACCACCCCAGATGCAGCAGGCAGTACTGAAGCTGCCCTCCCGTCCGCCGGAATCCCTTTACTACGCAGCCTAGTGGAAAGCTGTCAGAGGATCGAGCACAAGCAGGTCATATTCACCAAATACGTAGCGGACGTGTAGGAGGCCTTTGTGGCCTACTTGCTGGACAAGTATCAGGACGCCGACCCACAGTTACCTCCCTTCCTCACGGAGCTAGCAGCATCCAAGCCAATCCACATCACACCAAGACTAGCTGCTCCTGTCGCCGACGACAATGAGGGGCCGCACTACCGCCCCAAGAGAAGAACCTCTCCAACTCCTATCCAACCATATGACCTCATCTCCTCATCAGAATCAGAGAAGGAGAAGGAGAACCACTGTTGCATCCCCAGTAGCCAAAGGGGTCGTTGCCAAAGATGCCAGCGAATCAGACATGGAGATCTCAGACTCCTTTGATAATGAGCCAACAAAGGCATATAGAAAGAGAAAGCGGCCAGGAACAGAGCCCTAGGGTAGATGAGCTGAAAGAGAATCAAAGACGCCCACCCTCAGCCGCATCTAGCCGCCGCGTAGCAAGAAGAAGAGCCCAGACGAAAAACCATATGCTACGCGCCGCCTAGTTCTGCCTGCCTTCTCAGAATCATCCTCTGACACAGTAGCAATAGAGGGGAACTCCCCTAGCCTATAGCATCACTTTCTTTTCTTTTTCTTTTAATTTTTATGTCTTATTTTTTTCCTTTTATGTTTTATTTTATGTTTTTAATTTTTATTTTTATCTTTTATTTTCTGTTTTTAATTTTTTTTTGTAGAGGCATTGAGGACAATGCCAACCTTGAGTTTGGGGGGGAATTAGTCGTCTTTTTTTTAGGTTCATTTAGTAGCATTTGTAAATTCTGCCCCTAGCACTTAATGAAATAGAATTCCTTAGCGTAAAAACTTGTGCCTATGATAGTTTAGCCGATTACTTATATTCGCACCATCCTAATTTTTTATAAATATGGGAAGAAGCATGAAAAATACTTAGAATTTTTTTTTTCTTTTTGCCAATTATCTTTACACTTGTCTGTTAAATGTTGAATTTTTGCTTGAGTTCTAAGTTTAACATTGCCTGCCTTACCTAATAAAAGTTCCTTGATTGGATACAGGTTTGCCGCCACGGCAGCACAGGGCAGCACAACAAAGAAGATGTAAACCCTAGAGGTGCCCGAAACATGCTCTAGGAAGAAAGATTAAATACCCTAGATGTGCCCAAAATAGACTTTAGGAAGGATCATGAGCAAGGACACTCTGCTGCTATCAAAGTCCATGAATCTAACCCAAGTGACGGACAAATTAGCAAGAGTGAATGAAAGTCTTCACGGGATGATTCTATTCAAAGGGTTCGAAGTTTCATAGAGTGCACCTATCCTAGCTTCAGACCCGGATAATAGTTGTGATGAGATGAAGCCCTTAAATCCATGATCAGAAAAAGAAAACGAAAGTGCCCAACTGTGCTGCCAAGGCAGCGACTCGTATCCTCTCTAGTAAATTAATTATTTTAGGCATACTTTGTTAACTTAGTAATTTCAACATATTTAGCATGAACACAAACATGCACACACTGCACTAGCATTAAAAAAATTAAATCTAAGTTATTTCATGTCATTCCCTGTCACTAACATTAAATAGGTGCCACGACCTTGAGGTAAGAAATCAAGTTAAATGCTAATATTTCTATTAATTTTGTGCTAAGGGCAATTTTACTAGTTAGGTTGCATTGCTTGAGGACAAGCAATAGTTCGAGTTTGGGGGTGTGTAGAGTGTCCACGAGTTCTATATTTTGTACACATTCTTGCCCTTATTATTGTTGTTCTTGAGCTCATTTAGGCATATTTAGGTGCATTGCATACATTATAACAACATCTTCTCTTTTACCGTGCTTTTATTGAATATTTCATGTTTGGTTGAGAAAAGTTACTGTTTTAGTTTAGTTTACATTTTCAAGTGCTATAGCTAGGAGAATAGAGGAAACGACAGGAGAGGACAAGAAAGCTGGAACCAAAGGAGTTGTACTGAAGCAGCTCAAGATGCCGCCAAGGATGCTTCCGAAGTAATATTGCCGCCAAGTGCTACCCGGGAATGAATTACACTGACTTAGCCAAGATGGGTCATGATTTCAAGAGGGCAATTTCCTTAGCCCAACGAGCCCAGTCTTGCAATTTTCTGAAGCCTGTAGCGGCCGGTAGAGCTGATTCAAGATCGATAAGTAAGAGCACTTATCCTTACTTGCAGAAGAAGGCAACGTCCAAAGAGTCCATGTTTAAGTAAAAAAAGAGTCTGTATTTAATGCAAATATACTTTAAGAACTTCTACTTTAAGGAGGACTCAAACTTAGGTCAAGAGCCCTATATATACCCAAAGTATATAAGGGTATAGAGGAATATCTCGGAGAGGGATCAAAATATCTCGGATAACACCTCGCATATCTAAGGATGAGAGTGTAGATGGGGAGATAGCTAGATAGGTTGGAGTTGTTGGGGTTGCGGCCCAACTCTCCTAGGGTTTAGGCACATGTATGTACAGTAATTTGTGGAAACGGTTGTATAGTTTTGAGTTGTTTTCAATAAAATTCTGAGTTTTCTTAATCTATGTTCTTCGTTCTTTCAATTAGTCTACACCTGTCAGTTGAAGAGAAAATCCATTTGTCGGGCACGGAAGTGAAAGGTGTAACCCCCTCGTCCCGGTCTGGACGACTGACCAGTCCGAGTAGGTTACACGGGAAAAACTGAAGTGAAACCCGTTAAGGCCCCACCTCGGTTAGCAACCCTAGAAAATTTTTCTTCAATTATCTTGGCTAGACGAATCGTTTAATCCTATGTGAGAAACGATAGCGGAAAAGACGAAGAAGAACATTCAAACAGGCGTAAGGTAATTTTAAATTTACCAAGTATCAAGTTAGTCTGATTTCTTGCATACGTGACCAAACCATACATAAACGACACGGACATGACTCACATGAAAGCTTACAACAAACAGAACCCAAGCCCAACACTTGAGAACCCTTTAAGATGCCCAAAAGCCCAATTTTCAGGCCGGTGTTTCGAAATAGGCTTGCCCGTTTCGATACACTGGCCCCAGTTTTAAAAGCCAGACCAGCTGTACCGGTACGGTCCACCTTGTTTCGGTATAGGGGTCCATTTCGTCTAAGCATTCCGAAACTCGTTACGGAACATGCCTTCACAGTAGCAAAACCGTTTCAGTACGCGTATCGAAACAAGGGCTCACAATGTCAAACCGTATCGAAATGCGTTCCGATACGGGTATCCCTGGAGCTGCACCCGTTCTGAAACCACCTCACGTGTTTCGAAACGCTTGCAATCTGTGAGACTCTAAAAACGGTTTTAGGCATCTCCAAATGTTCCTAAACATGTCTCAAACCACAAGATACAATATGCACACGCGAATTCTAGAGGCATTTCACCCTACTTAAAGCATGATCAACACTTATCATACATCCAAGACCCAACCATTCGACAGAACATGCATCCAAGGCCAAACATTTAAAGAAACAAGCATCCACCAAATATATTGCATAACAAGGGTCACATGCCTTTGAAACAAAACACTTAAACATTCAAGAAGCAAGGTTACATGCTTTCAAACGACACACAAACCTCTCAACAGCATGGTGTACAATCCAACAAAAGAGTTAAAGACTATAACAATTTTGATCCAACATAAAATCATCATCCAAACATGCTAGAATCATCAACAAGCCAAACTAAGGAGTTTGAACACCGACTCCATACAAAAGCCTAATACTCCCATTCTCTAAGCATTATTACAAAACATGAATCATACTTGAGCTACCCGAGAACTTCGAGAATCTCCTCCCTTGCCCACTTGCCTCCCAAGCCACTAATGATCTGCATTGCGGAAAGGAAGAGAGCGTAAGCTTAACGCTTAGTGAGCGGAGTTCTAAAAACACATCAAC